>JAKOGI010000104.1:607500-802500 GCA_029747015.1 Carnegiea gigantea | reverse complement strand
ACCTATAGAACACTTGGCTAAACGCATACGACACCGTCGCCGACTCCGATGTTAGCAACACAATTCTCCATTAATGGAGGTCACCAAAACACAACTCAAACTCAGAAAACGAAGAAGTAGAAGATGCAGAGAGGGCCACAAAGTGCAGGAAAATGGGAAGGGTAGGGCAAACTCAAAATCGAACCAAAATTTAAGAAATTTCAAGCCTCAGAATCAGAAGTCACCTCCAAATTTAACAAATTAAAATCGCTTACCTGAAATGGAAAGAAACAAGAGAACATCGAGCAAATCTCATGCGTTGGCCGACGCTAGAGCTTCAAGGTGGAACGTGACTGGCTGATGTAACTCGCAGAGGAGGATGGGTTAAGGTTAGTATTTTAAAATTTACCCACGAAAAGAACAGGTCCTTAGCTCATGAACAAAATATGCATTTTGGAAATGACAAGAATAAGGGAATGAGGGACATAACAAATGAAGAAGTGAGGGGCACAACAAATGAATTAGGATTTTAGGTTTATAAGTCATGAGTCACGTGATTTCATATATCGGCATATTAAATGAACGACATAAATAGATGCATTGCATAGTTGAAGATGAGTTGTGGCATGTGCCTTTTTTTATAAACGAATTACCAACATTGAAAGCTCAAAACTCTACTCAACAGTTTATTTTACCTTCCAAAAAAACTTAGGCATAGGACGGGTAGGGTATGGGGTAGATAATACCTACACCCAAACACGTATCCATACCCATACCCGTTTTCTCCATACTCATCCCATACCCATTCTTTTCCAATTTTTCATCCCAGAATCGCTATAATTGGGGTGGGTTCGAGACGGGTTTTTGGGACTTGGATACAATTCCCATCCCTAGATGGGACTCAGCAACCACGATGGGGAGCTACGAGGGAGAAAGTGTGAGAAATGAAAGAGGCTGAAATGGATGGAGGATGGGTTGAACGAGTTCGAGAACTTGAGGAGGCAGCCACCATTTGGGGGGGGGGGGGATGGGAAAGAGAGGGAGTGAGATCTGAGAAGTGGACGGCTTGAAGTTGGAGAACTAAGGCTTTGTTTTTTTGGTTACTTTACCCATTTCATGACCAAACTTGTATTTTTTTATGGTCACAAAATGAGTCTCAATCTTAAAAATAAAGGAAAAAACTATGTTAAATTTTGAAATATTGAAATTTGTGACTAATTTTATAGTTGAGTGAAAATCGATCATAAAATGTGACTACATTTCACACCACTTATCTTCTGATCATAAAATTCTCACTACTCTATATGTATCACAAATTAGCTACGATTGTGATTGTTTTTAGACGGTCACACAAAAACGGTCACAAATCTCAATCTTTCATGTAGTGAGGGAGTGGTTTGGGAGGGTTCGTAGGGCTTTTGTGAAAGCCAACTCTACTCGTATTTTCTCCTACCCTTCATTGATCAAGTGTCTTTGTTATGTTTTATATTACTACCAGCACTGTCCAAAATAGGAAAACCACAAAAGCTAATAAACTAAGAAGAGAAATCCTAACACCTCCCAAAGACATAAATATTCTGTGATTGGGCATCCCCCAATCATCAGAAAAAGCACTAAAAAGAGTTGTGATCCTAACTCCTACAAGCCTTCCAGGCCACAATCTAATGGATTCTCCAGAAACCACACCAATTTCTGTGGCCATCTACAGAATTATTAGATCATGCCTTGTCTCGTTGTCTTTCTTCACAGTCACTACATTTGCTGTTACAGGAATCCCCCCCCCCCCCAAAAAAAAAAAAATTGTGGCTCCAAGTCAACTCGGCCTTTTCCTCCATTTATTTATTTTGTGCATCAAGCACAACAGCAGCATGGTATTGGCAACTTCTGCTGCCAGCTTGTGTCTGTTGCTGTGATGCAAGTGCGTCCAAACTCCATTATGACTTGTTGAAAAGACCTCCAAATCATATTCAAGCATTGCAATTTCCAGTTTGTCGTGTCCAAATCAGATAATGGATGACATTATTGAGTTTGAATCTATCAACAAGATAATAGGATTTTTATGGAAAATTAATATCTAATCAATTTTAATATACAACTCTTTGAACTTTTTTGTGTCTATTGATCATTATCATTTGTAATTCTCAATCTATTTTTTTTCTTTTGATATATACTATTTACATCACGTATGTTCGTAGTCCGTAAAAAATTTTAAAATATAGGTAAATATACTGGAACCTTTTTTTAAAATTACAGGTAAGTAAGTTTAAACAAAAGTACATGCCTATTATAATTCTACTATTGAAGAATTCGAGTAGTAGGGCTCTCTCCATCCCTCCCTCCTACCTCTTACCCCAGGTTCACCTCAAAAAAAACAAAAAAAAAAATTCATACATCCTGACCCACACTTAAAATTATTGGATCCAAAAATTCCATAAAAGAAATTACCAGTTTTACCGCTTTCTTTTTAAATTTGATAAATGGCAAGTAATTTTTTGCAGATGTGATGTTTCAACTTATGTCAATGAATACTAAATTTTGCACAATTTTTTCTCTTTGGAAACCATTTGTCCAAGCACCATACAGCATGTAGCCCCATCCCCTTGGGAAGTTAACTAATGAGACCTGCGCAAGTACTAGATCTCAGTGTTCTAGAAAAGGGTGTCCTAGTTTAACGTTTTCTCGAATTCAGTAAATATAACAAATATTTTATAGATGCAATCTTTCAGTCTTATGGCCCTGACCCTTTCATTAAAAATAGGTTTTGATAAATGGGTAAAATTAACTGAAATTAATTGAAGTAAATTAAAGTTAATTGAAATTGATAATTTTTTATTAAAGTGGATAAAAGTGAATTGACATTGATCAAAATAGGTTGAAGTTGAAAGAAAGTGTTTTTTTAAAAAAAAAATTTGGGATACGATGGGTGAAGTTGGTTAATGTAAAAAAGTGGTAATAATTTAAAAAGTGTTGTTGTAAATGCTAATACGTTAAACAACTTTTAAATTATTTATAATTTCTTGCATCAAAAAAAATATTTATTAAATTTTTTAATATATCTATTGAGGGAGTTGTTATATGTATAATTTTTGCATAATAATTTACAAATTACTACTACACTGCACGAACATAAAAAAAGTACTGCACGCTATTTTTTGTTGAACCATAATTGATTTTCATGTGATAATTTATAAATTGTGAAAATTTAAAAGAGAGGAGTTGAAGTGAGTTGAAACTTAAAATGGGTTGAAATTAATTAAAGTGAGTTAAAGTTAAATCTTTTTTTTGGTTAAAGTGGATAAAAGTAGATTAAAGTGAATTAAAATAAGTTGAAATTAATTGATATTGGTAAAATAAGATTTACCCCAAAAAAAAGGCTCTCCATTAAGGAATTTTTAAGAAAAATATTTGTTTTAACATCCAAATATATTTGTTAAAATCTTGCAATAATGTGGCTAATAATTAGGGCTGGTAAAAATCTACCCGATCTGATTACCCGGATTCATCCAACCTGAAAAAACTGGGTATGGTCACAAAATTTATGTCCGAATTTAAAATTCAAATAATCAGTCATATCCGAATTTAAATTCAAGTCAGGTTCAGATTTAGGCATTCGGGTTCGGGTTGTTTGGATTTTTGAACCATTTTGAGTTCGGACAAATTCAGACAATCCGACAATCAGGTTCGGATATCGGACAACTATATTTATGTGTAATTTTAATCCAAATTCTCTAGAAAATTTTATAAAAACAACTTCGAACAACCGAATTCGAACATTGAAAAATCGAGTTCGGATTTAGTTGCACAAATTTCGATCGAAATGTCCTAAAATCATATCACAAATTCGAACATTCGGATAACCGAATTCGAATATCGGACATTTACATTCAATTTCGGGTCTACTTACAGTGTTTAATTTATAATCCGAATAGAATATGAAATTTTTGTCCAACTGTTTAATTTATTCAGATCCAAATCAATTCCAATCCAAGTTTTTGCCAATCGTACTAATAACAAGCCTTTCTGTCATATCTGTCTGTCATAGTGCTGCCACAGAAATCGCAAATTGAAGTTTCTGGATGAGAACAGTACTGAAAGTTGATACTTTTTAGTCGTGATTATTCCAAAATATCAAAGAGATAAGACAATCACTTTCTAAGTACCAAAATTTGGACCACTCCATTGTTTCACAACCACAAATATTGATGCCACCTCATACTGCTTTTATTGAATTTAAATGGCACTTACAGACAGTCTATCAACCTGCCAGCCTTTCTTGATAGCTCCTCTTTATCCCAATTTCCTATTTTTTAAATGAATAATAGAGGTGGGCAATAAGTTAAATATCTACTATATTAAGGTTTATTTTGTTCGTGAGTCAATTCACATTTATTAATTTTAACTTACTTCAATCTATTTTAATCTACTTTAACCTATTTTAATCTACTTAAAAAAAATACCAACTTTAACCCACTTCAACCTACCTCAACCTACTTCAACTCACTTCAATCAACATCAACCCACCTCCTTCATAATTTTAATAATTTGTAAAGTATCATATGAGATTTAGGACCTGTTGTTTTTGTGAGTACATTGGGTGGAAAAAAGGGTGAAGTCTGTTGAAATAGGTTGAGGTAAGTTTAGGTAGGTTGAAGTTGAAATTTTTTTTGAGGTGGGTTGAAATAGATTGAACTAGATTGAAGTGGATTGATGTAGGTTGAAGTGCGTTGAAGTTGGTATATTTTGTATGTGGTGGATTGAAGTGGGTTAAAATAATGAGAATGAAACTAATGTGTGATGTTTCATGAAGTTATCAAAATTTTGTGAAATTTGTGTTCATTCTTTTTTATTTTTTATTTTTTAAATTTTTATTTTTATTTTCATTTTTTATTTTTTATTTTTTATTTTTCTTTTTTCTTGTTTCTTTTTTATTTTTTATTATTTATTATTTATTTTTTATTTTTTATGTTGTTTGTTTTAATTTTAATTTTAATTTTTTATTTTTTAATTTTAATTTTTATTTTTTGAATAGAAAATTAAAAATTAAAAAATAATAAATTACAAAATAATAAATTAAAAATAAAAAAATAAAAATAAAAAATAAGAACCAAGAAATAAAAAAATAAAAAATAAGAAATAAAAATAAGAAATAAAAATAAAAACTACAAATAAAAAATAAAAAATAAAAATAAAAAATAAAAAATAAAAAATGAAAATGAAAATAAAAAATTATAAAATTATAAAATTATAAAATTAAAAATTAAAAATTAAAAATTAAAAATTAAAAATGAAAAATAAAAAATAAAAAATAAAAAAGAATAAACAAAAATTTCACAAAATTTCGATAACTTCATAAATTATCACACATTAGTTCCATTCTATTTATTTTAACCCACTTCAACCCACCACATAACAAATATACCAACTTCAACCCACTTCAACCAACATCAACCAACTTCAACTTACTTCAATCTATTTCAACCCACCTCAAAAAAATACCAACTTCAACCTAACTCAACCCACCTCAACCTACTTCACCCTTTTACCCACCCTATTTACCCACGAAAAGAACAGGCCCTAAATAGATCAGATAGTTTAAAATAAAACCAATAAAAGATTGCATAAATAATAAATTGGGTTAATAGTGAACCGATTGATCATTACAAAAGAACATATCACAGTAAATCAGCTTATTAACAGTCTATTGAAGCACTTGTTATTTTTTAATCCACTTATCACACTAATTTATATGCTACAATTAACTCAATTTATTACCATCGCTTTATGCCTAAGAATTATTATCATATACAATTTTTTTGTACAAACTTATTTCATTTTAAAATGGATCAAAAACGAATCATCTATAAACCAACCCAACCTATTTATTAACGGATAGTCGCTAAACCCAGCTCGCTTTGTAAACAAGTACCTCCTACTCCAACCAAACCCAATTCATCGCGTACCTCTAATAAATAACAATGATGTGAATCTCCTCCTCCGTCCATGCATAAAAGAAGACGACCAAAACGCCAGGGCCCCTGTAAATTAATTAAACATCCACAAACTTACTATCCATATAAAAATCAGGAAACTGAGCACAATTCATAATTCACAGATTGTTTTCAACAAACCCAAGACAAAAACAGAGGGACAACATACGCTTGGGTACATAGGCTTAACCTAGAAATGTACTCAGAAGAAAAGATATTCAATTAAAAGAGAAACTGTAAAAAAAGAATTAAGAAAACACACTACAGCAGCAGCTCGTTGTAACAGATCCAGCAAGTCGGAAGGTTGGAAGAAGATGGCGAATGTATCTACAGAGTCTCCCTGGCCGCTCTACCCGGCTTATGTGACCATTTTAGCCTCCTACATTCTTAACAGTTTTTATCATCACACTTCAATTTACACTCGAACCGCGACCAACATTGTCACCAGCCTACTGATCTGTATCTGTACTAACATATCTTCAGGAATAATGTATTCATAATCTACCTAAAGACCAGAATTCTCAGTAGCTATGCTATAAGCAAAGTCGAATTCTTTGGCCTCTTTTCTCGTCCCTTGTTATGATTGAAAATTGTACATCCCTCTCCGATAAGCATCTTTTGTAGGGCACAAAGCCTTTTGTGCCCTTCTCAGCACTTGATTTTCTCTCGAGCAAGGTCGTTTTCTTCTCTTGATTTGGCTCCTGAGAAGACTCTGTCTCGGCTTCCCAGTTCTTATCCACACTTCCCATGTCATTTACTGACCCACTATTTGAACCTGCACACGATCCCTCCCTCTGGGTTTCCTTCTCTTGGGCCTCCTCCAGTTGGTTTGCAAGAGGAGGAGTTGGCATACCCTTGAAAAAAACCCACCACGGCAGAAGGATTGGCTTCTCCACGTGTTTTGCACTTGCATCCGTATTCTGAGCTCTACCGTCAAATTCATTCCATGAGTTCCCAGACAATCCTAGAGTTATATCCACGGGCTTTGAGTCTTCTTGAGATAACTGGAGCACACCTTCCCCCATATCTGCAATGCGCGACAACTCAGATGTGTTTTTTGGGACTACTACATCCTTTCCAAATAGTTTCAGAACCTTTGCACCATCTGAATCCTTCTTGTCAAACGCATCTACATTTGGGAACAGCTCCAGTTTCTGGGCATTCCAAGTACACAATCAATATCATGACATTCATAACTGACCATCAGAACATTCATTTAAAGACAGATTTAGTAGCAGTAATATTAGCATCACTACCACTGAAACAAGATCTTCTGGGGCTGACTTGGACAGGAGCACGTCATCTTGTGGCGAACCACCTTCAAATGGCAAGAATTCTGCTTGGTTGACGAAATTGGCAGAACACGGAGAGGGGCTGCCATTTGGTGTGGCAGAGTCTGCAGATCCTACAGTGTCAGAGATGACAGCAGATAAGACTGAAGTGGGCGATTGGTTCTCTGGCTCTGAAAGTGAGGAATGAGGGGACGTAGATTGTGCTCGCTGTTCAACAGGGGACTCTTTTCTGGGGGGAGGCACAAGTTTACGAGGGTATGGGTGCATTGGTTTCCTTTTAGGACGAGGTGGGGGTATCTCGATGGGCTCAATTGAGGTTGTGCTGCTGCTACTTGAGTCACGTACCACCTGCACAAAGAGAGAACGAAGCATCAGAGAAACGAAGATAATAGAAACCCGACCCTGCAAAGACCGCCCGCACGCCTTTGAGGTCATGAATAGTACGACTTACATTAAACGAGGTCTAAAGAATGGGCAATGGACCTTAGAAAAGAATTTCTGGGCATGACTGCGGATTTGGACTGCTGTCTTGGTTCCAACATGCTCTGTACAAAAGCATAGATTATTTAACAGAGGGAATACATTAAACTCCTTCAACTCATCCTTTCGTTCTCAAAATTTACCCTCTATCTTTCTCCAAGCTCGGCCATGCAGCTTCAGAGCTTCAAGGAACTTCTTGTGCTCTTCCTCTGTCCATCTTTCCCTTTGCTTTGTTATTGTGTATGGCTTCCGAATCTATAAAGTCAGAAGACGAGTAAGGCACTGAAAGAATCGTATCAGATCAGCAACCCCCAAGGGGTAATTAAAGGTTACGAAATCAAAACCTTTGGCACATGGCCCTCCCCTGCACCTGGCTGAATATTGCCATCCGACACAACACCGTTGTCGGATGCAACCCGAGTATCGGATTCAGGACCACTACTCTGTGCCTGAAAGAACAAAGAACAGAATATCAACACCTCCCTCATCTACACAACAAACAACAAAGACACGTTCAGCGAGTGGTTGGCTCTACAACAAAAATGTCCCCATAACTTAAGGCCTTGCATAGATGCCAACACCTGTGCTGTAGACTGATCCACAAAAGCAGTGGCTTCAATGAATTAAAGTCTATACGGTACACAACAAGTTGGACGTGATCCAGACCAAGATAAGTAAACACGGCACACAGATTAAATGCCCAATTAGCCAAAAATTCTCATCAAATCACCTAAAATCCACAAAAGATTTGCACGTCCCAATCCCAGGACACAAACCCAATTCTCAATTTAACGGTCCAAAATCCATGTCAATCACGGCAAATATCCACCTTGTAATCCCATTAAATTGCAATTATCCAACATCTAGTATCTATTTTCTCCACTTCTTTGTTCAAAGACTCGACCATCTTACAACTACAACACCCTCCCCCCCCAAAAAAAAAAACCAAAAAAAACAGCCAAAAAAGAGACCTTTGCTTTCGGGTGCTACCAATATTTCCTCCAAGAACCATTCCAATAGCACAACAGACTTTTGGACTCAATCTAAACTCAATCTCGTCGAAAATTTTTTCTTCCTATTTGCATATTCGATCATTCAAGAGACGGGGGGGAAAAAGTGTTCTTTACTTCGCTATTATTAGCCTATTAGTATATATTCCCCAAGTCTACAGGGCATCAAGCAAAATATCTCAAATCAATAAAGCGGATACTATTCATTAATTGCAAATTCCACGCTAAGTTCACCAATCCCAGTAAAATCCCAGTTCTTTTCACTCAAATATCCAGGGGAAAAAAAAAATTAATTCAAACAAACTAAAAATAAATATCAAACATTCAAAAAAATTGGCAAATGGATCGACATGAATCATATGAAAGAAAGTCACTGAAACTTACTTGAACCACCATAGTTGAAGGAAGCGTCATCGATTACACAGCTACTGCCAGATTTCAGAAACTCGATCTCTACAATCAGCTCGGATTCATAAGAAAATAGAACTCGAATCTACACACCAAATCAATTCCAAAGAAAACTTCCAGGGCTCTCGCTTGCTCAAACTCGACAAACACCGCTGGAACAACAATTCACCAACCGATCCAAACACCACAACAACAGAGAATCAATCAACTCCCTTCAAAAGCAGCACGACTTCTTTGCCAGAAAAACACCGACTATCAACCCTAAATTCGACAAATTTCCAGCTCAAGATTACCGGAGATCGCACCGAATTGCTTGGATTTTTGCTCGATTTCAAGCAAATGAACCGACGCAACAAAAACCAAAATCAAAACATGAAATTCAATACGTCTTCCTGGAAGCAAACTCTGCAGAATCAGGAAGAGCTGAAGAGAGAGAAACAGGAGGAGGAAGAGGAGAAAGCTGGAGGACAGAGACAGAATAAAAAACGCGGAGGGGGACACGTCGGAGATGGCCAAATGGGTTTATGTGATGAAGAGGGATTTTAAGGCTGAGATATGAATATGAAGGAAGAGGATGATGATTCTTTTTTTCTTTTCTTTTTTGTTTTAAAAAAAAGAGATTTTTAATTTCTGAATTTAATTTTCATTTATTCTAGGGGGGCAGAGATTTTGGTAGAAGGCTCGCGAATGCTGTGGAATCTTGTGGCTGCGGTTCAAGGTAGCCAGGACACGTGGCGCGTACTTGTTGTTTTGGGTTTTATATTTTTTTAATATCGGAAAAATCTGGATTGGAAGGATTTATTCCTACGCGCGGCGCGTGAAGTGAGCAGAAAACAGTTGCCGCAAAAGGTGTGACACGTCGCCGTTTTTGCGGCTCCCACAATTTTCGCTTTTTCTTTACCCTTTTTTCCCCTTCGAATATGTAGTTAGTTGAACATTTGGCAAGAGCACGTGACCCTAAAGTTCCTCAGTTTTTTGACATCGCTCAGACTATTGCGGCCCTTCGTGTTTGTTATTGTCAAAGTTTTATTTTACCTAAATAAACGCATGAAAAGTCAATTACTAAACAAATTTTACTTTCACTTCTTGGTTTAATTAATTGAGTTGATTACATTTTTATTTTTATTTTTCATAAAATTTTACTGTCACATTAAAATTGTAGCAAAACATATATACTCCAATGTTAATCATAGATTACTTTGATAAAAAAAACAATGTTAACAAAAATTACGTTTTTACCAAATAGAAATCACTTTTAGTTAGTAATCACTCATATTAGTGTTCGCATTTAGTCCTTTTTTGGTTTTTGTTAGGAACTAATCTCTTTTGTTTCTATTGGAATTTGCTATATTATCTCCTTCTTTTTCTCATTCGGTCAAAAACATGTGAAGTTAATTTCTAAACCCTTATAAAGCACGTTTTTTAGCTAATATATTCATTTAACTCCTCGATATCTATTTTCAACTTCTATTTTCTTTCTTGAAATATTTTATCACATGGCAAAATTACCTTTTTATGCTCAAACTTTATTTTTAATATTATTGTGCTTCTCATTGAAGATTATATGACCAGCTTTTTCTTGAACTTTTACTCTTATTATTAGTACCCTATCTCAATTTTCATCTAATAGGGGGCCCAGCTACAACAATATTCTGACCTTAAGCTTTTATTTAAACCTTGAAAATTTTGGGGGAAAAAAAAAATTAGAAAGTAACTTCTTTTTTTGTGTTTGGTTTAGAGAAAATCACAAAGAAAAAATATGAAGGAAAATAAGATGGAAAAATTATCAAAAATAAGTGATAAAATTTTCCTCATAAAATTATCAGAAAAGTTTAAAAAATGTTCCTAAAAGAATTCCCAGCCTCCAACCACGTACTGCATAGATGATACCAACATGATTCATCTAATTCATCAACATTCAAATTTCGGATTCAAATTCTTGTATTTTTTTCTCAATCCAAACAGGAAAAAAAAAGTTAATTTCTCTCTACTTTTTTTCCTTCACATTTTTTTTCTTTAATTTTTCTTTCCACCAAATTTTTTTATGACCAAACAGAGCCTAAATGTTTCAGAGAACTTCAAGTGAAAGACTTAGCTTTGACTGATAAGGAACATGGATGAGAGGAAAATGACAAGGAAAACAAATATATGAAAATAACAAATTCGATTAAAGACTTGTTCTTTTCATTTTATAATAAATAACTTATTACTGATTAGTATTGATTAATATGAATAAGTGCTGATGAGCATTGATGAGTGCTTGTCAGGGCTAAATTTATGAGCAGTAAATATGACTCTGTGTTGATGACTATTAATTAATGTTGATTAGTGTTGAATGTTGATGATAAGTACTTATAATATATTGAAAAAATAAGCCCTAAGAGTCTACTTAGTGAAAAAAAATTAACCAAAAGGAAAATAAATTTGCAATTTATATTGGTGGATAAAATAAACCATAACCCTAGTCTCATCCCTAACAACCCCCCAAAAAAAATCAACGTTACCAACATCTATATTTTATTTGTCCAAGAGATGAGGCTCTGAACGAATTTCAGATATAAATTGTAAATCTTATGCATATTAATTAAAAATATTAATATTACGAAGACAAAACCGTGTATCTTCCTTTAAAATGAAACATATAACATATTCTACCTACCGCAAAACATATCATGTTTTGATTTTTGTTTGAGGTTTAATTTATTATGGAGTTATCTTTTTAAAAAAAAATAATAAACAACATGAAATTGTCTCAATGCCATTTTATTTTAAACAACTTTTCATAGTCAAATTTAATTACCGTTCATAATGGTTAGTTTCTTAAATTGTCCTTTCCAAAAAAAACCTTGAATGAAAATTTTATTTGTTATTCTATATATAAGCTACCTTTTTTAAGTTATGAATAAAGTAAAGAGATAGATGTAAATAAAATTCAAACTTATATCCTGGTAAAATTTTTAGAAATTTTAATAGTTGAATTAACTGATACCCATATAACTACAGCAATGTGCAATGTAGGTCTCATTTTTTTCTCAAAATTTGAGGAGATCAAATATACGTAACTTCAAGTACAAGCAAAGAAATTGGTTCTGAGAAACCTTTTTCAAAATATCTTGTTGACAAATAATTCACATTAAATTTCGTATCTATTGACCGTATTATAACTCCTGTGTTTTTCAATTAACAGATTCTAAGTTCAACTTTTACTTTGAAGAAAGAATGAATAACATATATAATCACACGATTATATACCTTCATTTTCATCCAATTATCTTAAATATCATACACATGATATTATCTATCAGAAAATCATCTTGAACACCTTTACAATTAATCTATAAATATTGGTACAACAAACTGATATTAAATTATTAATGGAGGATTTTTCCATTTTTTTCTTATAGATTCCTAGTACTATACAGTGCAACAGTACAAGGTGCTAGAAAAAGCAGTCGGTTACACGGAGGGGAGAAGGGGTTCTGTATTTGCGTAGAAGAAATTAAACGCGGCTGTAGCGGAGCACATAAGGCAAGCCTTAAATGAACCCGCCACCTTCGCCAAAAAAAAGAAAAGAAAAAGAAAAAAACCGCTTTTTAACTATTTCGTTCAAAAATGCTAGCTGTGAGATATTTCATTTGTGGCTGTAGTTGCTCCCATGTGTCTGCACAAACTAAGCGAGTCCCTTCACGCGCGACCGTGTGTGCGCGTCCTGTGTAGGTGGGCGGATTAGAAATATTTAGAGATATTCTTCATCACCATTCATGCCAAAATTTGATACCATCCCCCCCAAAAAAAAACAAAAAACGAAGTTATAAAAATGAAAAGGATGATATTTATTTGCTGAAAAAAGGAAAACCCGAAAAATATCTACAGCCTCTTAAAAAAAAAAAGAAGTGACCGGAGGTGGAGAGAGAAAGGAGAGAGAAAGTAGGCCATGAGTTAGAGATGAGGATGGATTGTTGATGATGTTCATAAATAATAATATGAAATTAATTTGTTCAAAAAAATAAACATGATAGACAACTGGCATAATCCACGTGGATTTTTTCCTGCACTTTTAGCCACGTCACAACTTTCCGCCCTTTGTTTCTCGCTTTGCCACGTGGGGCGGGCAAATATGGAAACTCTGTGTTGCTTCGTTTTGACTGAAATGCTTCGACGCTTCCGGACCACATATTTTTATTATATTTCGAAGGCTTCTGAACCGCTCGTTTCGGAGGACGAAAAAAAGAAAATTGGAAAAAAGGCCGACCACAAGTTCTGTTTTCATGTTGGCTCTTGTTCTGGTTATGTCACTAAAGCAAAAGAACGGGCGGAATAAAATAATCTCTGTTTATCTTTGCCCCCCAAATTAAGTAACTAGAGATATAAAATAATATTTTGTGTAATTTAATATTTTTAAAGGGTCTCCAGCTGGCAGAAAAAATGGGAAGGGGGGAGGTGGAGGGTGAATTAAGTAAATAGAGAGATAAAACAAGATCCTTCTAAGATATTCTAGTTTTTTGTTTTTTATTATTATAATAAAAGTGGTGGGGGAGGAGTGAAGGGATGTGTGGTTAGGGTTGGGTTGGTTGGGCCCCATGTGTTGCACCGGCGCCGTGAGGTCCAACCAGAAGAGTGAGAGAGAGAAAAGTGAAGTGTCAGATTTGAGTTTGGATTTTCCTTACTGCAAGCCAAGTGTGTAATGTTGGTTCCTAGAGTTGGGCCGTGCACATGAAAGTACAAACATTATATGACAAAAGCACATTTTTCTTAAGGCATTACGAACAATAAGGTTAGCTAGTTCTTTTTGTTTTTTTTAAAAAGCTTAGTTCAATGAAATTCAATTTATTTACCTCAAGTTTAATAAAAATAGACTTTACTCATGTCATTGATTTTTCATTGAAGATCTTGTATAATTTTTTATTAATGAATCATTCTTTTTTTATCAAAAAAAGAGGACTATATAGGTTAAGTTTAAAAAACGAACAAAAATTTCATTGACAAATTAATGCAATGATTGTAGATAAGTTATAAATTTTTTAGAAATACTATTTGAAGTTTAGTTTCAAAATCAATTTACATGCACCTACACAATTTTGGTTTAGGAAGTTCAAAAATTAATACTTTTAACCCAATATCTTAAGTTTAATTTTTATGAATGGAGAAAACATATACATGCGAGCCTCATTCATGCAACTCAAGTGTTAGTTTGATTAAGACGAGTAACAAATCAAAAAAGAGAAAAATTAAGACAAACAATTACTACATTAGAATCTTATGTCACTTTGTTCTCCTGTCTTTCACATTTTTATGTAGCTGTATCTCTTTCCTGACATACATTTTGTTTTGTTTTTAACTTGACAACTCATTTAATCTCCTGCTTATGGGGAAAAAAAGTTGATGCAATGATTGAATCTACATATCAGATTTTTTGATTGTTTTCTTGGTTCATGTGTGATGTAGGGCCCGTTCTTTTCTTTGAAAAATAAATAAAATTAGTTGAAGTGAATTATAGTAGATTAAAATGGATTGAAGTTGGCGTATTTTTTATATGATAGATAGAAATTGGTTAAAATAGTGGTTGAAATTGATTGAATCGAATTGAAATTGATTGAAATCGGTTGAAATTTGTTGAAGTTGGCATTTTTTATTGAAGTTCGTAAAATGGGTTAAAGTGGATTAAAGTTTAAAAATTGAGATTTACTAACGAAAGGAACAGGGCCGCAATGAGTTCATAATTATTGTATTGTTAAACGTTTATATCATAGGCCTCTAACTCTTTTCTTATTTAAAAAAAAAGTCTTTAGTTTGGCAAAAACTAACAAGTCATCTTAAACATATCATAAAGGTGTGAAAAAAAGAAGTTACACGAACCCAAAAATTTATTTTAAAAAATGAATGTTTATAAAGACTAGCAATATTAACATATGCTGATTTAAATAATTTGATATTTATTCTTCTTAAACAAGCCCCAAGTTCGGATTTTATAAATAGAGAAATTTTTGATGAAGAACTCTATTTTTTATATGTCAGTATTAACTCAACTCCGTCAAATAAATGATCAAAGACCTCCTCTCTTACCCAAAAAAAAGGGGAAAAAAAAATAGAAACATTAGTCGTGTTATTGTAATTAGGAATTCCACCACAAAATGAAGGCTAACATAGTTTCTCAAAAAAAAAAAAAAAAAAAAATTGTACCTAAAGTATCTACGATTAATCAACAAGTCAAGAAAGTAGTCAAACAAACTTCTTAAGATAACCGTAACCCCTTTCACAGCTGTTGATCTGTACTGTGTGTATCAGCGTATGCAGTATAATAGTCAGTAGATATCATGACGGCCACAGACCCAACTTTATACTTCCGAAAAGATGGCCCAATTGAACGACCCACCGCCAAAGGTAGAATATTAGATTTTTTTATTAGGGATATTTTTGGATTGGCCAGGTGAGTTTTTATTTTTATTTTTTTCCGTTCGAAGTAAGTTTTGAATCTTGTATCTTACTTTAAAATAAATATGTATATCAGCTATTCCTATTATATTAAACGCCGGTTATAATTCTAAGAGGAAATTCTTTCATTCAACACAGTCATCCTAGATTTTGATTGTTATGCAAGCGCATTCAAATCTAAATTCATATTTCAGTGCGCCACCTACGTTCTTTTTCTTTTTTGGTGGGGGGTGGGGGTTGAGATTTGAGAATTTGAGATCTTGAGATGTAATAGCTTTAGCCTTTAATAGTAGTTACAAAGGTTTCTTTCATTTAACTCTTTGAAAGCTATTAACTACCTATTACGTTCGACTCAAAAACCACATATTATCTAGGGGGAAAAAATGGGATATAATACTATAAATTTTGGAGTGGTGGAAACTAATAATCTGACCTTAAAAAATAGCTCACAACAATCTGATCATTAAGGATATTGATTTTGAATAGTATAAAGATCGTGTTAGATTGTACTATTTAGGCAATTTGAAATTTAAAATAAATCTAGACACCTTGAAATTCATATGTTTGTATAGTTTTGAGTCAATACCATTTACAAATGCTTGAAAAATACAATCTAAAATGGCCTTGAACTGCTAAAAGTAAATATCCTCAAAGTTTAGAGTGCTCAAGGTTATTCCTTAAAATCGGATTATTAGTTTCCACCACTCCCAATGTTCGAATTGAAGCATTAGACCAATTTTTATATCATTTTATTTTAATTTGATATAATCCGAGCCGAAAAGTGGCACAGATTTTCCAACTGTCTGACAAGTTGATAAACAGAACTGCAGATAGAAACCGTTAACTAAAAGCAGTCTTCGGCGCACCACTGTGAGATCACATTGGTGAGAAATCTGACTTGTGCATTGAAAGGCTATTCCTAATAACTCTTTGGGCACAAGTTTTGTTCAGTTTGCTGATCAGATATGACGGTCAGTTGGTCACATCTCTTCCACCCAACCAAGAACAGGCTCCCTATTCTCTCATAGTATTCTCAACCGGAGTTTCAGCTTATGAAACCTGATATGTTATATCAACAAAAGTTTTATAATTTTAGAACTTATATTCTTTTTATTTTTCCAACTAATGAAACTCATTCAAGGACAAATAAATTAAATATTTTGTTTTGGACCCACCTTATAACACACAACTATTTTTTAAACTGCATAAATAATATTTTTTTATTTAAAAAAAGAAAAACAAATTAAAAATTACAAAAGGACAAAAATGGATGTCCCGCGGGGAAAAACGCCTGTGCGTTCTCCCCCCGTATCACACGCATTTCGCTATGGCTGGGAAGACAGGAAATGACACAGAGTAGACACGCGGGCCTCACCGCCGCTATTGCTCTAATTGGCCATTAATTAAGAGAGTTTTAAAATGTGTTCAGTAAGCTTTTTTTTTTTTCTAAAAAGGAAAAAGTTTCTATAAATCGATGCGAGATGTCACCTTGAAAACTAAGATTTAGTTGGCTTAATATATTGATGTTAAATATCAAGGTTCAAACTTAGTCTACATTGAGTTTTGCACAATAAAATTTGACGTAACAGCGTCAAACCCGACTACGCTTTCTGAGTAACACCCTAAACCAATTGTCCAAACATAAATCTATCAAGGATGCCTTTATTTATGACTTACAATAGGTACCAAATCTCCCCTACAGTAACATCAATCAGTAAGCTCAGGACGTACAAGAGGATAGTCTCGTCCCCAGAACATGACACAATTTCAATTATTGCCATCCACTTAACATCATTTGCCTTAGTTCTCGATAACAGTCCGTCAGTCTCCATCTCGTGCATATAGTCAGACTGACCTGTCTGACTTGGTCATGCCCTAGGACTAGTTTCTCTAATTCACAACCTTCAGAGTCCAATCACAAGTACAAGGTTCCAAGAGGAAGACTCAAGGCTCTGAGAATCCTCACAAGAAACTGAGAATAAATTTGAATGGAAGCCAAAGAAGAGCAGCGTTAAGCGTAGATACTAAGAAATCTCATTACTCCGGTGATATGTGCTTCAGGGTTAGAGATCCGCAGCCTAAATTAGGCACTGAACGAGTAGTGCTTCAAGTTTCCCCCTTTGTGATCCTAAAAAACATGCATTCTGCATTAACTGCAAGCTAAGACACCAAAGAGAACCGCTCTGTCTAAAATTGACCAGTTCAGAACTCCGTTATGTTTCAAATATTAGAAGCGTAAATCCTATGCAAGGCTTTGACAATGAACTTCATGGTGGCAGGGAGGTGTTGGTACTCATCTTGTATTATGAGCTTCATGCCTTAGTACAAACTTTTGCAATCGACTCCAAAAGTCATATGGAGCTACTACTTCCCAAATACCTTGAACGCTTGACCCAAAGAGGGTTCCACAGCCTATAGATGCAATTATAACAGAGTTCATTCCTCTAACTCGCTGGACTAATTCACAAGCCACTTACAAGCTAGCTAGTAAGTGGCTAATAGAAGACAAGAAAGCACATGATGACTACAGTGGAAGGTTGAAAAGAGAATGCCAGGGAGTACCTGAAGAAGGCTAATATTGAGCTTCAGTAAGCAGCATGCCAATCGACAGGATACTGAAAGCATCTGAACTCCGACAATACAGCCGAGATCAAAGACAGGAGGCAGTGTATCTGAACATGATGTTCCACATCTGAGTGGTGATTGCGCAAAGCATCAATCTCACTCCAATTTTTGGTGCCGCATCAAGTTTTTCAAGATGCCATCGCAACATTAGAGACGGCAATTTGATGTCATTTTGCAACCAATGCATTGTCATCATAACTCGCTTTCTGGCAGAGGTGATAGTGTTGATCTACTACACCCAACTGCTACCAGGTGCTGTCTTCACTTGTCTCTCTTTCATTTCCCTCCTCAATTTCAACGCTTCTTCATACCTTCCAGCACTTGCATAAATTCTAGCCAAGAGTACATAATTAGCAGCATTATTAGGTTCTATGTCAAACAATGCTCTTCCAGCAATCTCTGCAAGCTCTACATCCCCATAAGTTCTGCACGCTCCTAAAAGCGCACCCCAAGCTTTTGCAGTTGCCTTCACAGGCATCTTTGTCAACACATCATAGGCTTCATATAATCTCCCCGCTCTACTTAGAACATCCACCAAACAGGAGTAGTGATCACTGGTTGCTTCTACCCCATAAACCTCCTGCATCTTAGCAACATACTCCTTTGCTTCATCAGCCAATCCCGCATGGCTACATGCTTTCAGAACACCCAAGAAAGTGATCCCATCAGGCCTTACTTGATCACACTCCATCTCATGAAAGATCTCTAACGCAGTTCTTGCTTCCCCATGAAGAGCACAGGCAGAGATCAAGCTACTCCATGCCACTACATCTCTCTCTTCCATGCCTTGGAATATGCAATGAGCATAATCAAGAGACCCACATTGTCCATATGCTTCGACAAGGCAACTCCTCAACTGGGGATTTTGGTCAATGTCATTTCGTAGTGAAGACCCATGGATCTCTTTAATCAACTTAATAGCCCCTACACGCGCACAGCCAGGAAGCAAAGCAAGAGCAGTTATTAAATTTGCCTTGATCCCAAAGCTCTGCATTCTTCTGTAGAATATAATAGCCCTATACGACCCAGAGTCAAATCTTGACAAACTATCAATAATCGAATTGAACGTCGAAGCATTAGGAGCAACATCCATTGATTCAAACAAACTCATAGCAGTAGGAACATCATTAGAATGCGCATAGAGCGAGATCATGGAATTCCAAACAACGATATTTCTGAGGGGAATTTCGTCGAACAGTTGGCGTGCAGAACGCAAAGACACACATTTACCGTAGAAATCAACAAGAGAAGAACCCACAAAAGGGTTTGCGAGGAGAGCAGATTTGGCGATGTGGGCATGAATGGAGGTGCCAAGAAGTGGGCGATGGAGGGCAGAGCAGGACTTAAGAGTGAGAGGGAAGACAAAGGGGTCAAGAGGGAGAGCAAGGGAGGAGTGCATATGGTGGAAGAGAGAGAGTGCTTGCTCATGGCGGCCTTGGTTTACGTGGGAAGTCAATTGTTTTGTGTACGCAAGCAACCGAAGAAAGTTGGAGTTGGAATTCATGGTTGTTGCTATTTGTAATTGTAATGGAGATTCAATTTCACGTCTTTTCCTGATAACAACCGGAGTAGGGATGTGCATGGGGTAGGTTGAGCTATACCCGCACCTATATCTATTTTCAAAAGTTATATCCATACTCATATTCATATTCATCGGGTTCTGAATGGTTGTATTCATACCCATACCCATCAGACTTTTCAGGTTTACGGGTTTTATTTGGGTATATATAGAGTGCGCAAAGTGTCACTCATATTCAACTCATATTTGCATACACGGTATATTTGATTAGCAATTTCAAGCGACGCTACTAAAATTCATGTCGGATAAACTCACATAAGTTAAAAATGCAAAAAAATTTAATTTTTCATTTCTACATAAATTAACATTATACACTTAGAGTTTCATGTCAAATATTTATTTTTGAATTTTACGGTATTTTGGTCGCCTTTTATTAGTAAATCGGGTACACAGTCGGGTACGGATTTTAAGAATCCATACTCATACCCATACCCATTTTCGAACGCAATACCCGTATCCGCTCCATACCCATTTTTTTATAAGTTTTCGTACCCATACCCGTCATAAATGAGGTGGGTTAGGGGCGAATTTTTCGGGTTCGGGTGCAACTCCCATCCCTAAATCGGAGCATATTTTTCTATCTTTTGGCGGAAAGGTAATGCATAATTCCATGTTCAAATACTGATTAAATTCCAAAACCTTTTTTTAGACTTTGAAAAATTTGATGAAAAGAAAAAAATTTAAGAAAGTAACTTTTTTTTTCTTGTGTTTGATTTAGAAAAAACCACAAAGAAAAAAGTTATAGATGAAAGTTAGGTGGAAAAATTGTTTGAACAAGTGATAAAATTTTTCTGATAAAATTGTGAGGAAAGTTCAAGGAAAATTCCCAATCTTCTCCAATCTCGCATTACTTAGATGACATCAACATGATTCAAATAGTTCATTAATATTCAAATTTCTCATCTAAATTCTTGTATTTTTTCCTCAATCTAAACAAGGAAAAAAACTCATTTTCTTCCAACTTTTTTCGCTTATATTTTTTTCCCTTCAATTTTTCTTCATATTATTTCACTGAACAAGTTGTTAATGATGTGCCCTAAATGGACTGACCTATTGTTGACCTGCATCATTATCAACGACTTATTATTTGACATAGGTGGACTAAATCAATCCAATGAGCATCCAACTCATTGCTTATTTTTAAATTAATATTTCATCATTCAGCGTTAGGTTAGGAGTTGAACCCGGCAATTTAACCAAACGTACTATTGCATCCTTGCATGTGCACCCTTAAGTAAGTGGTTCTTTACTTTCGAACATTGAAGCCGCATTAAGGCTATGTTTGGTAAGAAAAATGAAATGAAATGAAATTAGAATTTGATCCTTAGGCAACGTTGAGAGAACCGGACCGAACCGGCCGGTTCAACCAGGAACCAGTCGATTAACCGGTCCGGAAACTATGCAGAACCGTTTTGCAGGTCAAACCGGGAAAAATCGGTCAAACCCGGTTAGACCGGGTTGACCGTCAACCCGGTCTAACCGGGTTTGACCGGATTTTCCCAGTTTTTTTTGGGCCAGAAATCGTTTTTTTTTTTTTTTTTGGTTCAGAACTCGTGTTGCTTTTTTTGACCCAGAACTCGACTGTGTGGAAAACTTGAGCCTTTAATACTCAATTTCATATTTATGTCATACAATTATGTTGCAT
This sequence comes from Carnegiea gigantea, assembly GCA_029747015.1. Classification (NCBI taxonomy): domain Eukaryota; kingdom Viridiplantae; phylum Streptophyta; class Magnoliopsida; order Caryophyllales; family Cactaceae; genus Carnegiea; species Carnegiea gigantea. The sequence continues at coordinate 781,063 of JAKOGI010000104.1, read as the reverse complement.
AGAACGACGTAGTAAAATTTGAAAAAAAATATAACAAATATATTTAGAAAAATTTCCCGGGCTTACCGGGTTGTGCCAGTTTAACCCAATTTGACAGTAAACCGGGTCAACCGGTCCAACTCCGGTCCAAACGGTCCGACCGGTTGAACCATCGACCCACTCCACCAACCATTTCGATTACCAGGCCGGTTCTCTCAACCTTGTCCTTAGGGGATTTGAGGTAGGACTTGTAATTATCACAAGAATATGACTTTCTTTTTTTTTCATTGAGAGAGTTTGCCAGTGATACATGGATATTATTTCTTTCAATTAGTTCATTATTATTATTTCTATGGTCTCCGAAAATTTGAAGTTTTAGATGTAAAATTTTCGAAATTTTGGATATGAAGTTTAAACATTGAAATCTAAAATGTAAAACGTTCCAATTGGTTTGAAATTCTAAAACTTTAAATCTGAAAGTTTGAAATTTCAAATCTGAAATTCCAAATTTTCAAATTTGAAATTTGAATACTCAAGCTTAATCTTTTTAATTTTAAAAAAAATACCATATTCATAGACAGGGCCCCCATTGGAATTTTTAATTTAAAAATATTCATTGTGACGGACATTTGTTTGTTAACGTGCTTCGACATTGCTTAAATTGGAAATGCTAGAATAGAAAAAATATGCAGGCTTAATCATGACAGATTTTTTGACAACCGCAGTCAAAAATTTTGACGAAAATTGCAGCTTCCGTCAAAATTTTTGATAGGTTTAGCCAAGAAGCCCGTCAAAAATTTCGCCACAGCAGAAAACCCGTTGACTTCACACTTTTGACGGACTTGATAATCAGTCTAAATTTTCCGTCAAAAAATGTTCTGACGGGATGGCAGTACATCAAAATTTCCATCACAGTATTACTGATGAGGTGCTAGTCCGTCAATATAGGCTGTCACTGCGAATTTTGATGGAATGTCAATTCGTCAAAATTTTTCCGTCCGTATTTTTGACGGGTCGGTCGAAATAGCAATTTTGACCAAGATTTTTTCGATGGAAATTACTTCCATCAAAATTTTCGTCAAAAAGTTTGTTTTCCGTCTAAAAAATCACTTTTTCTTGTCAAAAAGTCCGTCAAAAAATATTCCTCCGCCTTGTGGTATGAGAACGCTTGTTCTTCGTATTTTTTTATTTTGGAGCCTTAATTGCTTTTTTCTCTGTTCTTTCTAACTTACTGAAAAGATTTGAGTTTGGCCAAGTACATTAACTAGCTCTAACTTAATCTAGCATCATACATCAAGCCCAATTTAACCAATTTCACCCGTTCACTCAATAATTTAGGAAAAATTCTAAAATTAGTTTGCTTAAATTACCACATTTAATCACACAAGAACCCACAACAATTAACCTACTTAAATTATGTACCTTCATCTAGCACATATAATTAATATAGCAAAACTAGCTAACCCATTTAACCCAAATAATTTGTCTTAACTAAAATTTATCGGGGTCTAGCGGGTCAACTTGACACGACTATTACGATATAATATAAAGTTCATCACTTTGTTTCCTAAATGTTGGAGATTTGTATTTCATTATATTCTTTTTTTGTAATTAATTTTATACTTTTTCAATAATTAGTCACTATTTTTGCCCAATAAAAACAGAGTAACAAATTAAAAGTTTGATAAAAAAAAAAGTAAATCAAAATATCAAAAGCAAAACTTGAAGACCAAAACAGAACAAATAAGGAACCTTTAGCTTAAAGACCTATATCGTCCTAACTATTAAACATAAAATTTACACTAAACGCTCTTCTAATTTAAGATATGTAGTGGAAAGAAACTCTTAGTTGGAGCAATACCGCCGTCCCTCGAGAGGAACAAGCCTCTTAAAACCGCAAATTTTTTTTAAGATAAAAACTTTTGAGGTTAAATTTTTATCTCAACTAAAATCATCATTTATGAAGCTCAGCTTCCTAGAGCGCTTGATATGAAATAGTCATTTTCTGAAAAACCATAAAGGTATATTCATGTTGAAGAGAAACTTGGTAAACATCATGCATTATAGAAAACATTACTTAGGAGTTGGAGTTCTATTATATGATTTAGGAAATGCATTTTACTAAGAAATCATATCATATGTTCGACATCAACACTGAATAAACACATCCTAGGGTCTAGTGTAGTGATCGAACAAGAGCCAACTAGATTGTATGGATACCATTACGTTTATTAGCCATGCATCACACTCTTGATGCCACATTTACTCTTTCATTTCATTACCTTCTAGCAGTCTCCTGTGAGTCTTCTTCGTCTAAAACTAAAAAAATCAAACATTTTCGAAGAGTGAGCAAAAGGCCTGAAGCCCAGTACACCAATCTCTGTGTCGTAAATGATACTTTCAAGATTAATGAGCTGCATAGCAATTTTTTAATTCTTTCTCTTTCAAAAGGTCATAAATACATTCTTTATACTTTCATAAACCCCCTTGTCATAAAATTTCTGTAGGTGGGATCCTGTTTCACAATGAGCTCATCATTAAACTTTTTGATTTGATAGTTGGAGGTGCACACTTTTGGGCCCTTCATTTAATTAAGTGGGTATGTACACCTCTTAGGAGCCCCAATTTCTTTCCACCTTACTTTTGATAGGATGCCCGCTTAAAAAACATTTCTTCACAATAATTTCCAATCACTTTTCAGTCAAGTATGCAACTTTACTTAAAAGATACAGATAATAGAAGGACCTTGTTTGCATTTAAAAGCATGTATATTATTCCTTATCTTGATCATTTTTCTTCAATTGGTTCAGATTTCTCCCTCCTTGAAATAGTGACTAGCCACGATGGCATAAATAAACATTGTAAACCTTAATTACTTACATACTTCTATTCATAATTTTTTTTTATTGAATTCTCACAATGGGTTTTGTAGTTGGCCTTTTGCGACCTATGCTTTCTTTAGAAACTATGACTTCTTTTGTCCATTAACCTTTCTTAGGTGTTCATTCTCATTTGAAAGCAGTCGTATACTTCTATGTAATACTTTATAGAACAGTTCCCTTTCAATACTGACATTCCTTGTCCATTTCCTCTTTAATTCCTTAAAGAATCTCTTGATCGATTAATCTCACATTTTTCCTTTGCTACCTTGCATAAGTAGTCATTTCAATTTTGGGGTTTACTATATGAAAGCCTAAAACTTTGGTCAAGGGATCTTCCTTCAGATAGTTCTCTTATCCTTCACATTTACTTTAGTTCTTTCTTCATAGCTTACATGCTCCCATGATAAGAGGAGTAAATATAAACAAAGGCTCTCTTCATTCATACTTAGGCTTGAAGATTGGGTATTCTCAATTTATTACCTTTTGTTAACTTAGACATTCTTAGGGATATTCAATTCCGTCTTGTATGAGTTCTCTTATCCATGTCAATGGATTAAATTTTCCTTATAGCTCTTTACTTATGGAAGTCCCTCAACGATCCCTTTTTCCCCCAGTGTTTGCTCGCTTGAATATGAAACACTTTCTTTATTTCATGTCTTTATCCAAGTCTAATCATAAAAAGAATTATTCTTCTTCCTTTGAGTCATATTTATCCCATAATGTGTTAGTACTTCATGGACCCTTCTCTTGTAAGTAAATTTGAAAGTTTCTCTTTCAAAACATTCATGTACCTTCTAGGATCTCCAAAGCTCATCATCAACTGACCCAATTGGACTCATATTGTCCTCTCACTACTTCCTCGTAATTGAGTATCTGTTTTCTCTTTATCATTTGGTTGAGGTTGTTTTTGAGATTCTTTAAACCACCTATGCTATTAGAAAGTTTATTTCCTCACTAACCATTTCGTACACATATAAGTATATCCTCATTTTTATTTTATAAGATATAGGAGAATATACCCTTTCATTATCTAAAAATCAAGCACTCTTGATACTTCATGTGCATAACTTGTACTCATTCATCCATCCCAAAATACTTTCCATGCATCTACAATAACTCCTTGGGCATAATTAAAATCCTTCCTTTTTCAATTTCCATTCGGCATTCCTTTTTTTGGCATAAAATTTTTCCAATACTTGGAATCCAAGATGCGTACTTTTAGCCCCAATCATTATGTCATACAGTTTCATTGATGTTCATCATGATCTTTATCACTCATTTTTACTACTCTATATGCACTCAATTGTTCTGGCCAAATTTTAATATACCATACTATCATTTCTAATAGGCTTAATCATTTAAGCTTCAACGATAGCATCTATAATAATAAACTTTGCAACACTTTTCTCCAAAATAGGACACATTTTTAAGTCAACTTAAAGACATCATATCTTTCATGTTCATTGTCAAAATTCAACATAAAAGTCAAAAAGCAAACTACATCCTTCATTCAAACCTTGAAGTGAAACAGTCATAATGAGGCCTTCAATGTTTGACTTGAACAAAATCGTGCACAATTCACGTACAAACTATGCAGTTTCGGTAAAATGATTGTATCTGAGACTGTACATATCTGACGTAAGTGGTTTCAGATGTATCAACTTGTGTAAACCCATAATTGTTGCACTCATATATTAGCACCCGTTTATTCTTAAAGTCAGCTTTATTTTTGGTCGATTTTGATTGTGACTCCCCTAACTAATAGCTTATTCCAACTTCAAAACCTTTCACTTGATTAAACCACCCAAATGAACACATGCACAAGATATTCATGAGACTTTTGGAAGCTCCATACTCATCACACTTATACAATCACATCATATCCAGATTATTTTCAATAATCCAATCACATGATCGAACACAAGACACTTCGATCATATTGAAACTGCTTTTGCACATTCAATCCAACAAAGAAGAATATAAATTTCATCAAAGAGGGAAAAGGATCTAAAGACATTACCTCCTATTGCTCAATAATTCGACGAGGAGGTGGGAGAGGAACAGGGGCGGATTTAAGTAGGGTCAGTGAGCTCCGGCCCCCCTACCACTTGTCTAATAAAATAATGTTGAGACAAGATAGTCTACAAAAGCGGAGAGCACATATTGCTTGGGCCCTTATTAGTCAACATTGTGCACCCTTCCCATGGTCACGTTTGCAAGTTCAAAACATGTCAAGAACTTCTCTCAAAACCTCCTTTTTTTTTTGTTGCTTATCTTCTCTCCAAGTCGAGAATTCTTCTGAAACTTGTTTGGAAGTTCTTTCATGTAATAGTCCAATCTTAAATTATATTTATTCATTTTATTAATCTATATTATTAATTTCATCACATTTCAATCATCGTTTTCTTTGTTATTTCAAGTGGGAAAACCTAATGAGCCCTTACCTTGCAATTCGGGTTTTTGTTTTTTTGAAATTATCGATATTAGGCCTTGATAGGCCTTGATATTTATGAATTAAGCGATGTAATTATTTTTATGACAATCACAAACATTTTGGGGAAAAAAAAATTTCGCAAACGCGCCCGGTTTCAGTTCTTTTGCTAAACCCGAGCCCGTTTAAGGCCAATTTCGACCCAACAAGACTTGACCCTCATTTGTTTAGCTAAACTCTCTTAATTAAGCCTTAATTAAGCTTAATAAAATTGAATTTTCTACCTTTATTTTCAGCCAAGTAAAAGCCTCATATAAATTGCAAAAATTTACATTTAACTTCATTTTACACCAAGCAATTTCAAGATACTTTCTCTCTCCTATTTTCTCTCCTCCTTCCCTCTAAGCCACAGCCAACAGAGAGAGCAGCAGCACCATCACTATTTCAGCCACCAAACAACCACCACTCACCACCCCAACCATCCCTCTCCCTCCTTCAAGCACCAAGCATCATTTCTACTTCTTTTTAAGCTCAAAGTGAGTATTCTTTTCACCTCCTATGCTTAATTTGTTTTTGATTCTTGATCTTGTTGGTTTTTATTTATTATCTTGGTTGTTTTAGTGATGGATTATGCTATTCTTATGGTATTAAGAATCATCTAGTTGATGGATCATGTTGGAGTTGAAATTAGATGAGGCTAGGGTTAGGGTTTCATCGTAGTCATGCAAGCTTATTGTTCAAGTGTTGTTTACTGATTGATGTATCCTTGTTTTTGCTTATCTCTTAATATATTGAAGTTTATTATGTTGTTTATGGTGTTTTGAAAAGTTGGGAGTGAGTTCAAAGTGACCCAAAGTTAGGGTTTTGTCCAAAATGCAAGATTTGGATCAACTAATGGTAAATTTGAGATGTGTGTGTATATGTGACTAGAAAAGGAGTTTTATTTGATATGAATATGATGAGAAATTATGTATGGTATTTTTGTGTGAGGTTGAGATGTATTAAAGTGTGTTTACATACTCTTAAGAAAGAGTTTAAGTTGAGGATTGGTGTAAAAAAATGAAGGAACACACTAAAGCAGTGTTGCTGGAATTTTCAGAAAAACAGGACACACTTTGGAACGAAACTGGTAATAATCGGCCTAGCTAAAAATTGTGATTTTTGGTAGGTAGAACTGCTAGCTTTAAAATGGCTTTTGAATCGCATTAATCCGAGGTCTGTGGAGGAAGTTATGGCCTTTTTACTGAACCTAGGTAGAATGGATTTTCCAGCACTGCAAACTGGCATGTTGGAGTTCTAACCCCATTTTATGCAACCTTTCAAGGAAATCAAGTTTCGTGTCCTTAATAAAAGTTATAGAGGACTTCCTAAGCTGTTTATATTGGGGTCTTACGTCTCATTTTGAGGTCGGGAGTTTAAGTTGTGAATTATTCTTTCCGTACCCTCTTTGCAAGCCCTTATGCTCTAAACTTGCTACCGTGCCTTACATCACATTTCTTTGGTTTATGTCGCCTTTTTTTTGGTTTAATCATTGAACTGGTGTGTAAAAGTTCTTCATAAGCCAGTTTTATTTAAAATTATCTATTATAAGAACAAGATCGTTCTGACCTCATGTTCCTATAATGAACCTTTGAACAGAATCAAGGTCTAAGCTTTCATTTCCTTCACTTTAGTGCATCTCATTCCTCTGTGAACTAGCATTTAAAACTTTCAGGTATGTTCATTGCCTGTATCTTTAGTAATCAGCACGTATTTATCGAAATCATAATATTTTGGTAAACACATCAATGAATCATTTTAATCAGTGCTTCATCACATAATTAGTAACCCCGTCAGTTATCAGTTACAAGGCATTGCCCTCCAATTACCCGCGCGGCTTCAGGCCAGGTCCCTCAGTCGGCTTGGCAGGTGTACACCTATTCATAGATCGTAACAGTTACTAAGGGGTGCATAACAGATAATAAGTGGCAATACAGTTTTATATGGATCTCATTCCCTGTTTTTAATTAAAATGAATTGCAAGCGAGCCCAAATAACTTTTCAGTGAATTTTTATCAGTACAGGGGTGCATGTACTGAGCTTTGACTCAAAGTTCGAAATGTTTTATGTTTTCTTTTAGAAAAATGTTCAGTGAACCGCCCTCAAGCGGGCAGGGAGGCCGGAGGTGATAAATGAGACAAGACCGTTCATGTGGTTGACGGTGTGGGAGAGGTAAGATGCTATCTTGGCATATTGTGATGTATTTTGGAGTGTCTACTGTATATTTAAACTGAATTATGTATTTTGATGTTACAACTGTATTTCTGAACTGAATTATGTAAGTTGGTGTTATCCTTGGGATGTTAGAGCCTTTTTGTATATAACTTAATGGTTTGAGTGATTATGATGGTGAATGCCCCTTTATAGGGTAACCTTTGGTTTATGACAAGTTTTCATGTATAACGGAAGCCTTGTCCTTCGTGGACGGCGGTAACGCCCCGTTCATTGAGTTATTATATCTTATTGATAACCTTAAGCAGGTGAATGCAAGTAAGCGAATGCAGGCAATGAATCATGTATATTTGGGGCGTTACAGATTTGGTATCAGAGCCAGGTTGAGATTTTCTTGAGGAATGTAGAGTTAGAGTTAGAAACTATAGGGTGAGAATGGTTGTAGTGAGGGGGCTATCGTATATTGCTAGATTGATATTAGGAGTGTAATAACGATATTAGACTGCTAGTTGCTTCCATTTGTATGCTTCTCGTTTATGGATATGCATGTCTCTCATATATGTGTTTTCTTTATTAGATGGATCCTTATGGCGTTAATATGCTACCGGGGGGATCTATAATAGCTTACATTGCGTTGCTACATATGAGTATGGAAGCACATGCACAGGACCCTTACCCTGAGTTCCACAGTATTATGGTCCGTGCACAGAGACTGCTTAGGTCTTTACCCCCGGTTGGCCCGTGGGTGGAGTTTAGGCGACGTTACCACGACTTTATGATGACAGGGAATCCAGGCTTGGACGGGCCTAGGTTTCAGGCCCAGGGGGCGTGGACGACTCTCACTACAGAGCTGTTGTTGAGAGAGGAGTTTGAATTGAGGGGAATTACTATGAAAACTTTTCAGCACATCTTTCCCCTACATCAGGTCCATCCCCCACCTGTAGCCCCAGTACCAGCACCAGCGAGAGGACCCCAGAAGTAGTGGTGATTAGTTCTGGGGATAAGGACCACCAGGGAGAGGAGGACGATCCAGAGGAGGATTATCCCGAGGAGGATCAAGACAGTGATGAGATGGGAATAGAGCAGCAAGAGGAACAAGAGGCGGATGATTTGATGGTGGATTTAGAGGAGGACATGAGCTACAAGTTCAACAGGAGGTTGATAATGCCGAGTCAGAGGCATCTACGAGCAGCTTCGATTCGGGTGAAGAACCTGATGATGAGTCTGACCCAGATTACGATCCATCTAGGGATCGTTAGGTGGTTCTAGAGGCTGGTCTAGTGGTTTTCATTTTGAGCCCTGTATGTAGATATGGTTTGGTTGGATTGGATAATTACATTTTGTGGAGCATCTGACATTGTACATAGTTAGTCCAATCCTCTCCGACCGTGATGACATGGTCCATACCTCTTTTTGGTTATGCGATAGGCCTAGTGTCTAGGGGCTATTTAGTATTTAGTGATAGGGTAGGAGTCAGAGCTAGTCTTGCTTACTCAGCTAGGTGTAATCTGCTTTTGTTGCTCATGTATATAAATCAACTATGTATGTAAGTAAGCAGTTTTGAAATGAAATGATGATGCTTTGAGTTATGACATAATCTTCGAGCCATCTCCTATGTATTTATTGGGAATGTTTATCTGATATGTCTGGAGGTTCCAGTGTTTGAATTGCTTTATTTAATGTATAATCAGAATGTCCCAGTCAGTACACAATAACATGGAGGTTCATGTAGAGGACAATATGGAACAAGGCCAGGGATCGGGTGATCAAGCCTCTTGCCAGGAGCCACAACATGGTGATAGGCCACCATTGCCCTCTGTATTAGCTAGCAACTTAGGAAATCTGAGTTATTGGCCAACCTTAGTTGCTGAATTAATGAAGCGGATTCCCCAGGTACCTGCTGAAACCCCTCCTAAAGAGGATAAATTGGCAGATATGGTAGCACGGCACAACCCTAAAGTTTATAATGGATCGAATGATCCAATAGTACTAAAGGAATGGATAAGGGGAATGGAGAAAGTTTTCACAGTAGTTGAGGTACTAGAGGAAAAGAAAATGAACATTGGGACATATTATTTGTCAGGTGAAGCTGACATTTGGTGGAATACTGTGAAGGATAAGCTTCTAGGGCCTGAATTCACCTGGAGTAAATTTTTAGCAGAGTTGAGGGCGAAATTTTACCCAGTTGTGGTGCAAAGGCAAAAGGAAAAGGAATTTATGGAGTTGAAAATGAGCGATAGTATGTCAGTGATGCAGTATGCTAGTAAGTTCACAGAACTATCTAGGTTTGTCCCTGAATTTGTGTCATTTGAAAGGTTAAAGATGAGAAGGTTTGAAGAGGGTTTGGCCTTCTACATTCGAAACCAGTTAGCCGGGCAACCCATTCTGACTTACCAAGAACTGTACGAGCGAGCCGCTAAAGTGGAACGAGTGAAGACGGAGTTGAGGACACTGAATCCAATCAACCATAAGAGAAAGGGGTTTGAGCGGGGGACTCCAAGTGAGAGTGTGAACCAGAATTAGCAGAACCAGAAGAAACCTACTCCTGTTCCCTCTAAGAGCCGTCTTGCAGGCTTGACAGCACCCTGTGCGAAGTGTGGAAGAATAAATCACACCACTCCTGAATGCCGAGTTGGCACTAACAAATGCATGTGGTGTGGAAGTCCTGAACACCTCATCGCTGCATGCCCCCGATAACTGAAAGCTGTAGACAAGGGCGTAGCAAAACCCTTGGCTCCGCCCCGCCAGGGACCCCTACCTGCAAGGCCTGCAGTTGCAGGAAGGGCATTTGTGATGAACAAAAAGGAAGCTGCTATCTCTGGTACGATAGTCACTGGAACTCTCTTTTTAAATTCAAAGCCATTTTGTGTATTATTTGATTCGGGCACCACTCATTCTTTTATATCTACCCGATCTGCTATACAATTAAGCCTGGAGAACAAGAGGATGGAAACCAATTATAGAATTAAGCCACCCAATAATTCTGTGATTAAGTGCCCCCAATCTTATGAACTTGTCCCCATTATCATTGGTGAAGCTACTTTCCCTGTGGATTTGATTCAATTTGACTTGTCTGATTTTGATATCATTTTAGGGATGAATTAGTTGCACACTTATGGAGCTAAAATTGACTGTGAAGATCTTAAGGTTATCTTGAAGGATGAAAAAGGGAGAAAAGTGTGTTTTTATGGGCAGAGAAAGACAAAATCTTGTTCTTTGATTTCCGCTATGAAAGCAAGTAAGTTGTTATGTCAGGAGTGTATTGGATATTGATGTTATGCTATTGACACCCAAACGAAAGAAGAAAAAGCGGAGAATATATTTGTAGTTTGTGAATTTAAAGATGTTTTTCCTGAGAAGTTACCAGAACCACCCCCACAAAGGGAAATTGATTTTAGAATCGAATTAATTTCTGGGGACCAACCTTTTTCGAAAACCCCGTATCGTATGACCCCAACTGAGCTTAAGAAATTAAAGATTCAACTAGATGAACTGTTACAGAAGGGCTTTATTAGGCCAAGTGTGTCACCATGGGGTGCTCCAGTGTTATTTGTCAAGAAAAAGAATGGAACCTTAAGACTCTGTATTGATTACAGGAAGTTGAACAAGATTACCATCAAAAACAAATATCCTCTGCCATGAATAGATGATTTGTTGATCAACTACAAGGAGCAGGAGTATTCTCTAAGATTGATTTGAGGTCAGGGTACCATCAACTTAGGATTAAGCCTGAGGACATTCCTAAAACAGCGTTTAGGACCAGGTATGGTTACTATGAGTTCACAGTGATACCTTTTGGTCTCACTAATGCTCCTGCAGCCTTCATGGACCTTATGAATAGGGTTTTCAGACCTTATTTAGACAATTTTGTAGTGGTATTCATAGATGATATCCTTATTTATTCTAGGGACAAGGAGAAACATGCTGATCAATTGCGGATAGTATTGCAAACTTTGAGGAAACATCAACTTTATGACAAATTAAAGAAATGTAAATTTTGGTTAGAGGAAGTGGTATTTTTGGGACATGTGATTACCAAAGAAGGAATTAAAGTTGAACCCCAAAAGGTGAAAGCAATCACAGAATGGCCAAGGCCTACCAATGTCACTGAGATTAGAAGCTTTCTGGGTTTAGCAGGTTATTATCGAAGGTTCGTCAAGGACTTTTCGAAAATAGCTTCACCACTGACCAATCCACTGAAAAAGGTGAATAAGTTTGAGTGGACTGAAAGGTGTGAGAAAACTTTCTAAGAGCTAAGACAGCGACTAACTACCGCCCCAATCCTAACGTTACCAATGGAAGGAAAGGAGTATACTGTTTATAGTGACGCTTCGAAGAACGGTTTGGGATGCGTACTGATACAGGAGGACAAAGTAGTAACTTATGCCTCTCGACAACTCAAGCCATATGAGAAAAACTACCCTACCCATGACCTGGAATTAGCAGCCGTGATCTTTGCATTGAAATTTGGAGACATTATTTATATGGGGTATCGTGCAAGATCTATACCGATCATCAAAGTCTAAAGTATATCTTCACCCAGAAGGAGCTCAATTTGAAACAACGGCGTTGGCTTGAGTTTCTTAAAGACTATGATTTGCAGATTCAATATCATCCTGGTAAAGCAAATGTGGTGGCGGATGCCCTGAGTAGGAAGGCGCAACATAGCTCGAACACTGTGGTGATTACTCAATTGGATCTCTTAAGAGAACTTGAGGACTTTGGGATTCAATTAGTATCCCACGGGCAAATGAATGCTCAATTATCGGCACTTATTGTACAGTCTTCTCTAGTGGAAGAAATTCGACTGAACCAAGAAAGTGATCCTGAACTCCAAAGAATAAAACAAAATTTAGAGAAAGGAAGTCTCCGGGATTTGTAGTACACGAGGATGGGACTCTGCGGTTCCAGAATCGCCTATGTGTGCCCGAAAATGGGGAGTTAATAAAGCAGATACTGGAAGAGGCTCACAATACTCGTTATTCAGTGCATCTAGGAGGCACCAAGATGTACAGAGATCTGAGACAATATTTTTGGTGGAATAATATGAAGAAGGACGTTGCAGAATATGTGGATAAGTGTCTAATTTGTCAGAAAGTTAAAGCAGAGCATCAACTTCCTGTGGGTGAACTACGACCTTTAGAAATTCTCACTTGGAAGTGGGATTCGATCTCAATGGACTTTGTTATGGGTTTACCCCTTTCTGCCTCGAAAAAGAATACTATCTGGGTTATAGTTGATCGATTCATGAAGTCGGCTCATTTCTTGCCAATTAAGGATACTTGGGGAGTTGAAAGACTAGCCCAACTATATGTTAAAGAGATAGTCCGTCTGCACGGGATTCCTTTAGATATAGTTTCAGATAGGGATCAAAGATTCCAAGCACGTTTCTGGTAAGCACTTCAAAAGGTCTTTGGAACCAAACTAAACTCAGTAGCTCCTATCACCCAGAAACTGATGGACAAACTGAAAGGGTGAATCAAATTTTGGAGGACATGTTGAGAGCTTGTGTATTAGAGTTTCAAGGGAAATGGGAAGATGATTTACCTTTGGTGGAATTCTCTTATGACAACAGCTATCAATCCACCATCAAAATGGCCCCATTTGAGGCCCTGTACGGAAGAAAATATAGAACCCCGTTGTGCTGGAGTGATTTGGATGAGGCACTTATTATAGGTCCTAAAATGATTCAAGAGACCACTGAGACCATAAGAAAGATTCAGGAACATATTAGGGTTGCCCAAAGCCGACAAAAAAGTTATGCAGACAAAAGAAGACGACCTCTAGAGTTTCAAGTAGGTGATAAAGTTTTTCTGAAGGTTTCACCAACTAGAGGTGTCAAGAGGTTCGGAGTACAGGGCAAATTGAGTCTAAGGTATATTGGACCTTATGAAATCATTGAAAGGTTGAATCCCGTCGCTTATCGTCTAGAGTTGCCTGTCAAACTTGAGCACGTGCATAACGTGTTTCATATCTCTCAACTTCGAAAATACATTCCAGATTCAGACCATACCATTATATCTAAACCTATCGAAATTACTGAAGATCTAGTATATGAGGAGCGTCCTGTCCAAATACTAGATCACAGGATCAAGCAGCTACGCAACAAATAGATACCATTGGTCAAAGTACTCTGGATAAACCATACCTCCCAAGAAGCTACTTAGGAGACCGAGGAGGCAATGCAAGCTAAATACCCACATTTATTCGAGGTAACCATGTTTGTTATGGTTAAGTTCATCAGTTTCGAGGATGAAAATTTTTAAGGGGGGAAGACTGTAATAGTCCAACCCTAAATTATATTTACTCATTTTATTAATCTATGTGATTAATTTCATCACATTTAAATCATCGTTTTCTTTGTTATTTCAAGTGGGAAAACCTAATGGGCCCTTACCTTACAATTTGGGTTTTTGTTTTTGTGAAATCATCGATATTAGGCCTTGATAGGCCTTGATATTTATAAATTAAGCGATTAATTATTTTTATAACAATCACAAACATTTTGGGGAATAAAAAAAATTTCGCAAACGCGCTCGGTTTCAGTTCTTTTGCTAAACCCGAGCCCGTTTAAGGCCAATTTCGACCCAACAAGACTTGACCCTCATTTGTTTAGCTAAACTCTCTTAATTAAGCCTTAATTAAGCTTAATAAAATTGACTTTTCTACCTTTATTTTCAGCCAAGTAAAAGCCTCATATAAATTGCAAAAATTTACATTTAACTTCATTTTACACCAAGCAATTTCAAGATAGTTTCTCTCTCCTATTTTCTCTCCTCCTTCCCTCTAAGCCACAGCCAACAGAGAGAGCAGCAGCACCATCACTATTTCAGCCACCAAACAACCACCACTCACCACCCCAACCATCCCTCTCCCTCCTTCAAGCACCAAGCATCATTTCTACTTCTTTTTAAGCTCAAAGTGAGTATTCTTTTCACCTCCTATACTGAATTTGTTCTTGATTCTTAATCTTGTTGGTTTTTGTTTATTATCTTGGTTGTTTTAGTGATGGATTATACTATTCTTATGGTATTAAGAATCATCTAGTTGATGGATCATGTTGGAGTTGAAATTGGATGAGGTTAGGGTTAGGGTTTCCTCTTAGTCATGCAAGCTTCTTGTTCAAGTATTGTTTAGTGATTGATTTATCCTTGTTTTTACTTATCTCTTAATATATTGAAGTTTGTTATGTTGTTTATGGTATTTTGAAAAGTTGGGAGTGAGTTCAAAGTGACCCAAAGTTAGGGTTTTGTCCAAAATGCAAGATTTGGATTAACTAATGGTAAATTTGAGATGTGTGTGTATATGTGACTAGAAAAGGAGTTCTATTTGATATGAATATGAAGAGGAATTATGTATGGTGTTTTTGTGTGAGGTTGAGATGTACCAAAGTGTGTTTACATACTCTTAAGAAAAAGTTTGAGTTGAGGATTGGTGTAAAAAAATGAAGGAACACACTAAAGCAGTGTTGCTGGAATTTTCAGAAAAACAGGACACACTTTGGAACGAAACTGGTAATAATTGGCCCAGCCAAAAATTGTGATTTTTGGTAGGTAGAATGCTAGCTTTAAAATGGCTTTTGAATCGCATTAATCCGGGGTCTGTGGAGGAAGTTATGGCCTTTTTACTGAACCTAGGTAGAATGGATTTTCCAGCACTGCAAACTGGCATGTTGGTGTTCTAACCCCATTTTATGCAACCTTTTAAGGAAATCAAGTTTCATGTCCTTAATAAAAGTTGTAGAGGACTTCCTAAGATGTTTATATTGGGGTCTTACGTCTCATTTTGGGGTCGGGAGTTTAAGTTGTGGATTATTCTTTCCGTACCCTCTTTGCAAGCCCTTATGCTCTAAACTTGCTACCGTGCCTTACATCACATTTCTTTGGTTTATGTCGCCTTCTTTTTGGTTTAATCATTGAACTGGTGTGTAAAAGTTCTTCATAAGCCAGTTTTATTTAAAATTATCCATTATAAGAACAAGATCGTTCTGATCTCATGTTCCTATAATGAACCTTTGAACAGAATCAAGGTCTAAGCTTTCATTTCCTTCACTTTAGTGCATCTCATTCCTCTGTGAACTAGCATTTAAAACTTCCAGGTACGTTTCATTGTCTGTATCTTTAGTAATCAGCACGTATTTATCGAAATCATAATATTTTGGTAAGCACATCAATGAATCATTTTAATCAGTGCTTCATCACATAATTAGTGACCCCGTCAGTTATCAGTTACAGGGCATTGCCCTCCAGTTACCTGCGCGGCTTCAGGCCAGGTCCCTCGGTCGGCTTGGTAGGTGTACACCTATTCACAGATCGTAACAGTTACTAAGGGGTGCACTAACAGATAATAAGTGGCAATACAGTTTTATATGTATCTCATTCCCTGTTTTTAATTAAAATGAATTGCAAGCGGGCCCAAATAACTTTTCAGTGAATTTTTATCAGTACAGGGGTGCATGTACTGAGCTTTGGCTCATAGTTCGAAATGTTTTATGTTTTGTTTTAGGAAAATGTTCAGTGAACCGCCTCAGGCAGGCAGGGAGGCCGGAGGTGATAAATGAGACAGGACCGTTCATGTGGTTGACGGTGTGGGAGAGCTAAGATGCTATCTTGGCATATTGTGATGTATTTTGGAGTGTCTACTGTATATTTAAACTGAATTATGTATTTTGATGTTACAACTGTATTTCTGAACTGAGTTATGTAAGTTGGTGTTATCCTTGGGATGTTAGAGCCTTTTTGTATATAACTTAATAGTTTGAGTGATTATGATGGTGAATGCCCCTTTATAGGGTAACCTTTAGTTTATGGCAAGTTTTCATGCATAACGGAAGCCTTGTCCTTCGTGGACGGCGGTAACGCCCCGTTCATTGAGTTATTATATCTTATTGATAACCTTAAGCAGGTGAATGCAAGTAAGCGAATGCAGGCAATGAATTATGTATATTTGGGGCGTTACATTTCAAAACCTATAAGCAAATTTCATTGTTCTTGGCCTTTTTGGTATTCGTTATTTGTATTAATTACTTACTTTTTTTCTAAATCTTTCCCTCATGGTCCCTCTACTTGCTTGTAATTTTTACATGCCATTATTACAGATTTTCTTCTAATTAGTTTGACCTTGTTTTTTAATTAAATTGTCAAATAATAATTTTCTCTATCATATAACAGCAATAACTCATTCGGTTGAATATGTCTTTAGTAGTTCATATGTGAAACACTCTCACAATTTATTTCAGTAAGATTAATATTTTGGGAGCTTTCTTAAGAACTTCAACGCTTTCTTCTTATTTTTTACTATTTTTTTATAGCCGAGACGACGTTATCAAAGGTTTTAGCATAAATATAAAAGTTTGTATAGATTTTTTGTAACTAAGCGGCCCCCCCATTTATTGCACCACCCATCGAGAGGACGGAGATGACGATGCTTGATGGAGCAGATGAGAAGTCGCAGCCTACATTCGGCCAATCAGGGTAGTTGGCAACATCCATAAAACTATGGCTTTGATAGGGAACAAACAAAAGGAAAAAGGGAGTGGGCAGAGAGAAACAGTAAAAACTTAGTGAGATGATCTAAAAACATTAAGAATCATCATTCATCTCTATTTATAACCAAACCATGTGCATCCTTACTTCTTCCCCCAATCACTGTAATTTTGTAGTACTTTTACATTCTCCTTTGAGAAAGTCCATTTTTATCCTTAAGAATTTGCATAATCTCAATTACGTCCTTATTTTAAGAAATTACATTTTTATACATGTGATATTTCCTTATGAAGTAAATAATCCTCTCTTGTGAAATTCCTATTTTATAAATTCCTTTCTTCTTAATGCCCAATTTTCCTTTAACTTTGTATCTTGGTTTTTCAACCTCATATACTTTCTTTGGATCCTCAAAAGGTATTAGATGAAATCACTAATGACTCTACTCTTACATTTCTTTTGCTTAAAGCAGGTTATAAGGTTGACTACATGGTTGCTAGTGTTCATGATCATACTTCCTATGTAGTTACTTCTTTATTCAATCCCGAAGCTTATTTAAATATCACTTCCTCATAAATTTTATATAATTATTTCATGCAAAGTCACTTGGGAGCATCTGAACCTGCAAAACACATACAATTCTCTTTTGACAAAAGAATAATTAATGATTATTAAATAAAATCTTTATCATGATTTCATAACAATGCTTTTAATACTTTTTTGCAATGTATCGTGGGTTCATGTGATCAAAATTAGTCGAAAATGAGTTTTTAAAACATAATCACTACAGCTCATTAATTAGTCATTCAGATTAATACGCTGGGTATTACAAGACCAAATGCAGCCAAAAGAAACCTCTACATCTCTAACATATCATATCAAATGTTAGGGAATTTAGGAGAAGAGTTCAATGAAAGGATTACTTTGAGGCCTCTAGGCAATATCAAAATTGCTTTTCTAAAGACTATATTCACTAAGTGTGCAATGGATCTCCTAAATAAGTATTTGAGATATAAGGTGATCATGCTAATGCTCATGGTGCACTCACTAGTGTAGGTACCAGCGCCTTAGAAGTAGATAGAAATTCAAAAGGACATTATTGTTGTAACAATCTTTCTCTTGATTGATGCCAACTAAGCATATGAATGAATGTGACGATGCTACATGTTTATCAGGATATTCATACCTATTTATAAAAAGAAGGCATATTTTATAAAAATCATTTCAAGCAGAAGACGTCTCTTCAAGAGCACGCCCTTGAAGTTGAATATATTAATTAGTTGTTAACCAATTCACACCTTTTTATAAATAAATAACTTAACTAATTATTATTTATATATGTTTTATTATGAGCTTTTCTTTAACTTATCATAAGTACTTATCATTAACATTTAACAGTGATCAACATTCATTAGCATTCATCAACACCAATCAGTATTGATCAGCACTTAGCCATATTTTCTCATTGTAATTATAGTCATGATCAGTACTCATCAGCACCAATCACTCATTAGCACTCATCAATAGTTATTAGTACTCATTTATCACTCATCATCACTGATCAATAATAGATCACCTATGATAAGTTGGAGAGAATAGAGCCTATATATTCCCATTTTTATGAAATTGTTCCAATAATCCATAATAACAAATTTTGTTAAGTATATCCAGAGAACTCGTGCAAGAAATGAAGTTGTCTTATAATTGAACCCCCACCTTAGTGACTTGTCCATGAAATGATCAGGACAACATGGTAAACTAAGTTTTGTAGCAACCTCTCCTCTATGATCACTTGTGTTTAAATCAAACACAAAACTTCTATGCCAGAATCATATAGTAATACATTCACGTACATTTAAAATGGCCATGTGTTTGTATCCAATTCACAAGTGCTCTAAAGCTAAGACCAAACTCGATATAAGCAACCTTCACACTTACTAGGTGAATCTTTTCAATACTCCCATAAAACATTAATGAAGACATTTTCATACAGAAAACAAAATACACATTGATTAGGTACAAACAACTTAATCAAACACTTGTTTCTACACCCACTCAAATGTTCTCTATAGAGATTCATTAAGAGTAAATATTGACTCTTTGTTTAGCATATGGAAAATCACCAAGCAATCCATTTCAATGGATGGTAAAATTAAAGAGGGGTGAGTATTTGCAAACCACACAGGTAGTGCACTTTTAACTCATTGAACTTAAGACCTGACAAAAATCTACCCAACGCGAATCCGCCTAAACCAAGTTAGGGTTTTGGAACATATTTTGGAACCCGAACCCATTTGGGTTAAACCTATTAAGGCTAAGGTTGACCCCTTTGGGTTAGGCTGATTTTTTAACACATATGTTTTTATACAAAAACGTTATTTAACCAATATGTGTGCTGACCTTTTACCTGTTAATGAGCATATGTAGTTATTAAATTCTTGCTTAAAAAGAGCAAACTTCTTATGTTTCCACCCTCTTTTAAATTTCTCATATCTCTCTTCCCTATCCATTACTCTAGTTTATAACTATTACATTTTCGTTGTAGCACTATTACTAAAATTATTTAGTTTTTCCTATAACAAACTACCTTTTCATCACTGATCAAATCACTGTGCCATTGTATAAAGTAGTATGCTTAGGCCAAAAAGAACTTGCACATAGTTGATCATCTTCTCCGGGCAAATGATATGGACTAATCAAGTATAACTCGTAGGAATATTAGTTAAATGTGTATTCAATTTTCTTTTGATTTTTTTTCTTTATTTTTGATGAGAAAATGTGATCTCAAAAGTAAATGAGTTTTAGGTTTAGTAGAATGACAGCTAAAAAGGAACTTAAAAATTAAAGTTTAAAGTCTTGAAGCTAAATACTTTTTTTATTTTTAAAAAAAAATTACATTAATTCTTATAATATTTATAGGTAAAAAAAATTAATAGAAAAAGATTTCAACTCATTAGGTATCACCCGTACCCAAGACTTTATGTGTAGAGTTTAACATTTACAAACCTAAACCCAAATAGACCAACCCATATTTAACCCGTCCGTTGGAATTGATAGATTTAATACCTATTTATTTGCATTTCATCCATGTCCATCTTTTAAGACTCTTATATATGGCTATTATTAAAAAGAATCACGGTAGGCACTAAAAAAACAATGAAAAGTATCACGTCAGAAAATTAATACAAATTAATTATTTCAGGTTAGCCATTTAATTAATTTAATAAATTGAGTCAAATCGACTATTAGGTCATGACCCAAATGACTATCAAGTCAATAGTCAAATTGACTATTCAATTGCTGCTCAAATAGACTCACAAGTCAAAAGCCCAATCAATAGCCCAAAAAGGCAAATAAATCGCAAACTCTAGTAAGGGGAGGAGGATTTTTTCACTTTAAATAGAGCACTACTCCCTCCTACTCAAAGGGCCGAAAAATTTGTTCACTCTAAAGGTATTCTAAAGACTCAAATGGTTAATTTATCTAGATAAAGTAGTCGTCTACCATCGAAGATCAAAGAAAACTCGTCTCGATTGAGATCAAGCCTCTTAGGCCTTCTCTTGATATCAAATTCATTGAAGTTCATTCAATAGAAGTCAAATAAATCAATTTAATCGAGATTCAAATCAATCGACTCTCTTTCATGTACAAATTAGAGATCAAATTAGAGGAATTATTTATTTGTTCATCTTATAACAAATATATAGAAATTGTACTCATATCTTCTAAAATGAATACAAATTAAATTTATCCATATTCTTGTCTTATTTAATTTAGACTCGAAATTTGTTTTATAAATTTTTGGCATGTCCAATGGGACGTCTCTGCCACTCATTTCTTTCTCCAAGCAAACAAGTTCTACACTCCTTTGAAGAAGGAATGGCTCCCAAGAACGTCATCCTTCAACCTTCCAAGAATGAAACTATCGGATCTACATCTGAAAGATCCGCAAAGGCTATTATTGCATATGGCAGCCAAAGCACTGGAGTGATGACTAGCAGTATGACCAATGCTTTTGCCTCCATACCCTAAAGCAACAAGTCATGGCTCCAACTTTGTAGTCACACAAAACCAAAACTCTGGCTTTACCTTACTTGCTAATGGGTTCAATTAAACTGCTTGTCTCCCTAATTTAAAACTAAAATCTCTTACTATCCTTAATATGAGGAAGACTCTCCCCTGTGGGCTGGATGAATTTCAACCTTACACCAATCCTATCTACTAGCCTTTTAGTGAGGAGGAAGATGATTGTGGTGGTAGCAATTCTTCACCAACATCTCCAAGGGATTCACTTTTCTGGCAAGTTGAAGTCAAATCCTCTGACATTGTAGTCATTCCATTTATGGTGACAGAGGCCATCAACATGGAGGAAGAATTGGCATATATGAAAGCCAAGCTAGATAGACTTCAAAGGAAAACACAAAAAAGGATACTCAAATAAAGCATCAAGATAAACAAATTTCTTATTTGACAAAGAAGTTAGGGAAGTAATCATGTAAAGCCTTCAACAGAGGCCCAGGTGGTGAAGATTCTAACAAACAGTCTAATCACAGTGAAGAGTTTGACAATAAACACAAACCAAAGGTAGATTCAACCCTAAATTCAATGTCAGTTGAGCAAATTCAAAACTTGATAGCTGATCCAGGGAATGCTCATCTGGGAGGGAATTCTTATAAAACTCACTTATATAAGAAACCTTATACAAAGAGGATCGTTGCACTTAGTATGCTTTATGGCTATCAACCACCTAAGTCCCAACAATTTGATGGAAAGGGTAGCCCCAAACTACACATCACTCATTTTATTAAAACATGTAGTAATGCTGACACTAAAGGAGACCGATTGGCAAAACAGTTCGTGCAATGCCTTAAAGGAATTGCATTTAACTGGTATACAAACCTAGCCTCTGAGTCCATTGATAGCTGGGGACAAATGAAAAAAGTGAGTTCTTAAATCACTTCTATAGCACACACAACATGGTTAGCATAATAGAGTTAACTAACACAAGGCAATGGAACAATGAGTCCATCAGTGATTACATTAACTGTTAGTGTTCTCTCTATCTAAAGTGTAACGACCATTTATGTAAATCTTTGGCTATTGAAATGCGTGCCTAAGGGATGAATTGGGATATACTTTATGTTTGGCCAGTGAACAAGCCTAAAATATTCCAAGATTTAGCAACACGAGCTCATACTATAGAGCTTACAATTTCCTACTATGGACGATAGCTCAATGACGATGAATCAATGACATCATCAAGAAATGCAAGCTCTACACTTAGAGGCTCTAAAAGAAGGAATATCCTTATTCTGAGTCTGATGCACCAGAAATGCTTGACAAACTTTTTGAGAAAGGGCTTATAAAACTTCCAGAGTCAAAACTTCCTGAAGAAATCAGAAAAAGTAATGATCCCAAATACTACAAGTATCACATAGTCATCTATCAGTCATCGTATAGAAAAGTGTAAAGCATTCAGGATGCAAGTCCTACAACTTGCAAAGGAAGGAAAGATCACATTAGATGAAGAAGACACTGAAGAATCTGATTGACCGTCTATTAAGATCATATTGAAAAATACTTTGGAAGATGAACGACCTAAAATGAGCATTTAGAGAGCAAACTTCCAAAGTTGCTTAAAGACTATTAAGTCATGTGCTCAAGACTTCTAAATCCATGTACTTGTATGCTCACACGATATATTTAAAGACTTTCAAGTTGTTAAATTGAAGACTTTCAAGTCACTCAAAGGCCCCCCCAAGTCATAAAACAACTTCAACTCTCAAGTAACCCTTAAGGCTTTGAAATCCAAGCTTCTAGACTCTTAAGCTAACACAAACTATTAAGTCGCCCACCAGGTTGTCAAGCGAGTAAAGTCATAGACTTCTAGGTGATCAAAATCAAAGTCTTCCAAGTCACCTAAAGAATATCAAGTCAACAAAATGACAAACTTTAAAGTGAACTCAACACTCTCGAGTTATCGAAATTAAAGACTTACAAGTCATCGAAAATAAAGACTCTCAAGCCATCAAAATCAAAAACTCCTAAGTCTCCCAAGTTAAAGACTTACAAGTTATTGAATATAAAGACATGCAAGTTATCAAAATCAAACACTTCTGAGTCTCCCAAGCTAAAGACTTACAAGTTATCGATGACAAAACTCTAAAGTCATCAAAATCAAATACTCCTAAGTCTCCCAAGTTCAAGACTCACAAATCATTGAAGATAAAGACTCTCAAGTCATCAAAATCAAATACTCCTAAGTCTCCGAAGTTGAAGACTCATAAGTAATCGAAGACAAAGACTCTCTAGTCACCAAATTAAAGACAACTAAGTCTTCCAAGTTCAAGACTCCCAAGTCATTGAAATCAAAGGCAACCTAGTCTTTAAAGTTTAAGACTCCAAGTCATTGAAAGTAGAGACTCCTAATTCATCAAAAGCAAGATTCCAAAGTCCTTAAAGATAAAGATTCCAAAGTTATCAAATTTTAAAAGTCTCAAGTTATCAAAATTTTAACACTCTTAGGTCTTGAACTCATCAGAGTTAAAGACAACTAAGTCTTCCAAGTTTAAGACTCTCAAGTCATTGAAATTAAAGGCAACCAAGTCTTGAAAGTTTAAGACTCCAAAGTCATCGAAAGTAAGACTCCAAATTCATCATAAGCAAGGTTCCAAAGTCTTTAATGATAAAGACTTTGAAGTTGTCAAATTTTAAAACTCTCAAGTTATCAAAAGTTTAAGACTCTTAAGTCTTTAAAGTTTAAGACTCCTACGTCTTTAAAGTTCATGACCTCTAAATCATCGAAGTTACTGAATCTCAAGTCATTGAGTAGACTTTCGTGTCATCTAACCTAGCTTTAAATTGTCGCCAAAAGTGGTAGAGTCTCACGTCACTAAACTTCATGAGCCTTGAATCATCAAAGCTTTTGATCCTCAAAAGCACTGAGTCAACTCTTATAATATCTAAGTTGCAGACTCTTAAGATGCCTTCAAATTAGCGGCAATGGTGACATATGCCTCTTCCTTTAAGTTGGTGCACTGAAGCCTCCTCTTTCAAATTGGGAGGCGATGCCAACATACTAGTTATCCCTAAGTCGACAACCTGCACCCTCTAGTGGCATCCTCCTGCAAGATGGGAACGACAAGACGACCTCGTCCTCCTTGTTGGCAATGTAAGCATCCTCTTTCAGATTAGGGGCGACCGTAACATATTAGTTATTTTCAAGTCGACAGCCTTCAGCTTCAAATCACTAGGTATTCTCGTTCAAGTTGGTGATGATGGCAATGTGGCCTCTGTCTTCATAGTTGACAAAGTCACCCAAGGTGGACCCATGTGGGCAAGTCATCCAAGGGTGAGAAGATTAAATAAAGTCACCTAAGGTGGACCCATGCGGACAAGCCATTCAAGGGTGAGAATATTAGATAAAGTCACCCAATGTGGATCCATGCGAGCAAGTCATCCAAGGGTAAGAACATTCGAGAAAGTCACCCAAGGTGGACCCATGCGAGCAAGTCATCCAAGGGTGAGAACATTTGAGGAAGTCACCCGAAGTGGACCCATGCGGGGAAGCCCTCCAAGGGTATGAATATTCGAGAAGGTTACCCAACGTGAAGCCATGCAGGTAAGCCATCCAAGGGTAAGCACATTAGATAAAGTCACCCAATGTGGACCCATACGGGCAAGCCATCAAGGATGGGAACATTCGAGAAAGTCACCCAAGGTGAACCCATGCGGCCAAGCCATCCAAGGGTGAGAACATTTCATAGAGTCACCTAAGGTGGACCCATATGGGCAAGTTATCCAAGGGAGAGAGCATTTGACAAAGTCACTTAAGGAGGACTCACGAAGATATCTCATCCAACCGTAAGAAAATTTCATACTTTTCAGTGCAAATGGTGGCGTAAACATCTTTTTAGTCCAAAGCTTAAAGCATTTGATACTTCCGATGATGAATCTATTAAAAAAAAAAAAATCAGGAAGATGAAGAATCAAAAGTGGTAGAGCAAATTTTACCCAAGAGCATTAGTCTGCAAGAATTCACGAGAATTAAATGATTGAGGCAATGAATTGAAAGTCACCGATGGATGACTATATAGCAATTGTTGATAAAATTGATGATCAAATTTATCATAAATTATTGATAGAATTTGATCCCTCTAAATTGTTGATAGAATTTACCATAAATTGTTGATAGAATTCTATCCTTTAAATTGTTGATAAATTTTATCACAAGTTGTTGATAGAATTTTGTCACAAATCTACAAGCAGAATTATCTTCAAAATAAATCAGCCTGGATTGTCTACCAACTCACCAAATTATTTGGCAAAGAAAAAAGAAGAAAAAAAGAGAAAGCCCGCAAAAGAGCTCAGATCATCAGCTTCTTTCAAGTTTCGAGACTCGGCCACATTAAGCATTCCAAAGTCGTCCATATGGCCAACTCTCGAATGGGTAATTTGTAGGCACTAAAAAATAATGAAAAGTGTCACATCAAAAAATAATATAAATTAATTATTTTGGGTTAGTTCATTTAATTAATTTAATAAATTGGGCCGAATCGACTACCAAGTTATGACCCAAACGACTATCAAGTCAACGATCAAATTGACTATTAAATCATCGATCAAATGGCCTAACAAGTTAAAGGCACAATCAACATCCCAATTAGAAGGCAAATAAGTCGCAAACCCTAATAAGGGGAGGGAGATTCTTTACCTTTAAATAGAGCACTACTCTTCTTACTCAGGGGGTCGAAAAATTCGTTTACTCGGAAGGCATTCTGGAGACTCAAATGGGTTAATTTCTCTAGAGTAAGACAACAAACACAATCAAAGCACGTACCCTCTACCGTTGAAGATCAAAGAAAACTCGTCTTGATTGATATCAAGCCTCTTAGGCCCTCTCTTGAGACCAAATTCATTGAAATTCATTTAAAGGAAGTCAAGTGAATCAACTTGATTGAGATTCAAGTTAATCGATCATCTTTCAAGTACAAATTGGAGATTGAATCAGAGAAGTTATTTATTTGTTCATCTTATAACAAATGTGCAGAAGTTATACCCATATCTTCTAGAATCAATACAAATTAAATCTGGTCATATCTCGTGTCTTATTTAAGTCAAACTTATATGTACTCGTGGACTTCTATATAGTTATACTAAGATATCTAAACAAACCCAACTTATATAGAATAACATGGACTTAAATATTTTTAATACACCAAAACTCATGAAGATAAATAAAATATCTCATCTATTTTTATCAAGGATAAAACGTTTATCCTTTTCAATTTTAGTAAAATATAGATACCAATAATATTACGAATTATTAATACCAGGTGAACAAATCCAGATATCCAATAGAAGTGTTCAGACAATTAGAAACTATGCATAATATGAACAAAGCCAACTAAAATATACATGGACTCGTGTATTTTGGTCATTGCATAGAAGTGACTGCTGCACTTAACTTCTATCAAGGACATAATATTTCCTCCTCAACCATATTCACATTTTAATATAGATAATATATATATATATATATATATATATATATATATAATATATATATATATATATATATAATATATATATATATCTAGTATGTAGTATGTATGTATGTATGTAGATACATACATATATAATATAGATACATACACACACACACACACACACACACACACACACACATATATATATATATATATATATATATATATATATATATATAGAAAAGTGAATGACATGAATGGATTGATGATAAACTAACAAGTGTCACATTTTATTAGGTACCTTCTTTTATTCTTTCATTTTTTATTGAATTCCAAATATCATACTAATGAGAATTTAATGTGCTATTTTACTCCTAAAATTTAAAAGTCAAAAATAGTTTTACAATCAGATTTAGTTTACAATAAATAGCTTTGAGAGGTCAAAATGACTTTACTTTAAAATGATATAAAATAATAAACTATTATTGTTATAATAAAGGTTCCATGTACTTTTTTACTCATGTCTTTTGACAAGTCAAAAATGGTTTTATAATTAAATTTAGTTTGTAAATAGTATTAATTGTAAATTAATACAATCATTTACTTATAGAGTTTCAGAAGTAAAAAATTAGTAATAATTTAATGTACCCTTTAAAAATTGTGTACACATCAGTACACTCCCTTTAACGTTAATCAACTCAATTTGACTATCCAAAATGTGCTCTATAAGACAATGCAATTACTATTTAAAAATATGATCGACTGTGATAACTTGAAAATTCAAATAACTCTCAAGAATAAAATGCTTGTGCATAATTATTTTATAATTGCCCCAATAAAGAGAAAGTTTTAGATAAATGAAAAAATAATATTTATTAAACAAATAAAAGTGAGTGTAATGATACTACAAAATTTTGATTAACAAGAACTTTTACTGTATATTACAATTTTATAAATTATTTATACATATTTTTTAGGTAGTACATGTATATGGGTCACTTAACCAAAATAAAAGTCATAAATTCATTCTTCTATTTAAAACAACTACATATAGATTGTAGGTTGATTTTTATGTTACTATTTTTGTAGAATTTATGAAGAATCTGATATTTAAATCATGAACCAACAATATTAAAAATATTATGTGAAAAATTAATATTTAAAATTAATTAATTATCATAATTTCATTGATATTTATTTTAAAATTTTATTTGTTTCAACAATTATTGTGTATTATAGTATACTTAGATGTCGATAATGATAAATTATTTTCCTTTTATTATTATTAAATAAACATTAATAAAAAAACTGTGCGAACCATGGGATTCATCCTTGTGTGTGTGTGTGTGTGTGTGTGTATGTATATATATATATGTATATATATTTATATGTATGTGTGTGTGTGTGTGTGTGTGTGTGTGTGTGTGTGTGTGTGTGTGTGCATATGTATATATGTGTGTGTGTGTGTGTGTGCGCGCGCGCGCGTGTGCGTGCGTGCGTGTGTAAGTGAGTTCAAATATTGTGGTCGTGAAACATGCTCTGTTAAGCATTATTAAGATTTTATTTAAGAACAAAAATTTAAACAATATATGATTTAAATTCATCATAATAAATAGTGTCCTTTCAACTACTTCAATAATGAAAAAAAGGAAATAAATTATAGGTATGTTAATATTATTATTTCCAAAAATATTGTAATTAAAATTTTAAAATAAACTGTGCCTAGCCCAAGTTTAAAGGTTAATTGTAGGTTACAACTCAGTCCAACTGCATACTAGAGCTTAACCTGCCTTCAATGCTATTACGTTGTGTGTTTTTGAATCTCTAACACACCCTTTTTTAATTTTTTGGCTATTTAATATTTTTCCCTCTAATTTTCAAAGCAACGCCAAGCTCCGTACACTCTGCATAAACCCCTAATTCTATCTATAATCTTTTTTTAAAATTACTATATTTGATTACTGATTTTAGTCAAATTTGTGTTAAATAATCGACAATATAATGACTTACTCTGATGAATTAACGAACTAGGGTTATTGGTTACAGTAATTAGGTTGGGGGCAATTCATTTTCTCTACAATTATCTCTAATATGTACATATTACATGTGTGTTACACATTGCCTTCCATTTTCAATAATCCAACAATGTGGCCAAAGTTAATAGAGAAACTAGAGAATATTTTCTAGCTAACAACTCTTAAAATGCCTATGCTAAACTCAGCTCAACTTGACATGGAAGGATGAATAAGGTTTTTAGATTGTTGGAAATTTGGAAGAAGAGTTCGGTGAGAGAAAAACTCATTGGCTTCTAATTAGAATCAAAATTGCTTTTCATAGAGACTATATTCACGTAGTGTACAACAAATCTCTCAACTAAGTTTCTTGAGATACAAAGAAGTCTCTCCAACACTCATGTTGCACTCATAAGTGTGGGCAATAGTGCCTTAGCAGTAGACATAAATTCAAGAAGGTATTATTCTTGGAACATTTTCTCTATTGATCCATGCAGACTAGGCATATTAATGAATGTCATCATACTACATATTTGTTAAGATGTCTATACGAGTTCATTAAAAGAAGACATCATTTCATAAAAATCACTTCAAAGGAAACATATTTCTTCAAAAACACGCCCTTAAAGTGGAAGGTATTAATAGTTGTTAACTACTTCACACTTCTTATAGATGATAATTTAACTAATAATTATTTATATGTGTTTTATTATATACTTCCATTTTTAGCGAAATAATTCCAACATCAAAGAGAGAAAAACGAAGGAAACAAAAGAAAATATCATATTTGAGCAAACAAAAGAAGGAATACAAGTCAATAAATTTGAGCAAGCAAATGAAATAATGACAAAAGGAGGACAACCAAAAAAAAAAAAAAAACGAAACAACCACCGACAAAATTGGTGCCTTCTTCTAGCGGCTTATTTCGATGAACAATGCCTCCTCTCCTGTGTGTGTATCTTAATAGTTAGGGTTTGGGTGATGAACTACAAATGAGCAACAAAGGATGGAGAATGAAAGGAAAAATGAATTTTGATTTTACTTTTTTTTAATTTTCTTGATCAATATTTGATCCCTAGGGGATGGGGATTTGATATCCTTTGATGATTAAGGGAGGGTTCAAAACCATTGAGGTTTTTTTTGGGGGGGGGGGACTTGATACCCTATGTACTTATCCATTTAAAACCCAAAAAGAACTTAAAACCTGAGGTTTCAAGTCTCATTCCAGTTTTTCCCGCTAAACACCTTCAAGAGGCTATAGATAAGCTTTGTACTTTACTTGTATCATAATTCGATTATCTAGTGGTTCGGTCAGCATTTTCATTGAATGCTACGTTTCATTTGATTGTGTACTTTTGCCCTTCTTTCCCATTAAGCCTGGCGAAGACATCCCTCAATTTCCCTCTAACTTTGATCAACCTCCTCTAGTACCAACTGGAGTCATTTTTAACTTGACAGTCCTAGATTGTTGCATTTCTTAGATAATCATGCTGAATCCATTTTAACCATGAAGAGGTTTTCATCTTGGCTACATGCCACAAGTGTTTTCCCATTTCTGCAACATCCCAATTGAATAAAGAAGACTCTACCAATGTCATTAACTTTTAATCACATTTGGTGGGAGAATAAAGATTTGACTCCAGCAAGAATGCACAACCATTAAAACACTATTAACCAACTTCACCCTTCCAGCATAAGATCAGAAATAGTCTAAACAGCCAACGACGATAGACAACTTGTATTTTCAGCCTTATCCATACACACTTATTGTGGAAAAATGCATAATTCATAGGCCTAATAAATAAGTTCATTTGTGGTTGCCCTCAAAGCTCTCACCTATTAGGTTTCACTAACACACTGTTTGGCTTCAAATAGAGGGGGGAAGGGAGTGGAAGAGAGGGGAAGATAATTGTTGAAACAATCATATGTAAGGTTTTGATGATAACAACCCAAATGTACCAGCCAATATGCTATGATGCTATGCTTGAGTAGTGTGCTAGAATTGTGTGTTGAGACAGGTTGCAAACACCCTGGAGAACAGTTCAAATGAGCATAGAGCATCAAAGTTGATAACATGCGCAAGAATCTGAGAACATTACCTCAGAACAGTTCTGAGCACAGAGCATTGGAGCGTTGCATGGATCGGAACATCAAAATCATGTGAAAGGAGTTCAGCTAATAACAAGAGTCTTAGGCTTAGTATTGGTTTTATTTTTTAGATTCTTGTTAATATGCCAATTAGAAGATCTTGACTTAACACTCACCTTGAAGGAATTTCTTGCGCTAACTCAGAACACTGGTCAGAACAGTTTGAGCAATCACGTCTGCAGTGTTCTAAGGGCAACGTATAAAACTCTTGTCCCAAAGATTTTCAAGTGTTTTTCTCCTGTCAAAATTCCTAACATATTTGGGATTGATTTTCTGATAATATTTTATCTTACAAAGAGTCCTTCACTGAATAATATTGTTTTCCTAAAAAGATACTATCAAAAGATTTTACCTTAGCCTTTAAGATATGATTTCTAAAAAAAGATAATGTTGAGAGATTCAATTCCGTTTGAAATACTGATTATCTTTGAGAGTTATTGCTAAAATCCAAAACTTTCCATATACTTGCGGCACAAGTATTCCGTGGGTATATAATCTCTTGCCTCTCAACGTTTTCATTCATGGTTTTTCAAGGAGCAAAATCGAGTTTTCTGTGAGAAAATTTTCTGATTGAAAAACCTTCAAGAAGTGTGCTAAATTGAGTCATCTATATTGGCATAATAGGGATCGTATTGTACCTTACATTCAACTTATTTAGAAGCATTCAAAGGTATTTTTCTATTCTCTTCTGTCATCAGTGAGATTAGAGTGTGTCCAAGTCTTGGGAGACTTTGGACGTGGTGTGTGGCTAGTTCTCATGTGGAGGCTAGTTACGTGTTTGTAACAAGGGTCTCGAGGGAGACTAAATTACGTGTGTGACGTAGTCACGTGTGAGTTACATGTGTAACGAATTCGGCCCGTGTTAGTAACAGTGTTGATGAAATCCTACTGAGGTAGGTCGTGGTTTTTACACCTCAATTGGGCCAGAAGTGGTTTTTCACGTAAAAATGTTGTGTCTCCTTTACTATTTCCGCAATTATACTTGTTTCTGCTTTACTGCAAACATGCGTTCTAAATAGTTCTGACGAGTGTTTTGAGAAAACCGAAGAAACTGGTAGACACAATTCACCCCCCTCTTGAGTCCTTATGTAAGTAAATCTAACAAGTGGTATCAGAGCAGAGTTCTCATATTTAGGTTAACACCTTGAGAGATCCTAAAAAGATGAATGCTCCACAAGGAATCTTAGAAGGTTAATCTGTGACCAGACCTCCATATTTCAATGGACATCACTACAACTGGTGAAAAAATCGAATGGAGAACTATATCCAAGTTGAGGATTATGAGTTATGGATGCTCATTGTGAATGGTCCTTACATTCCAGTGAAAGTCACAACTGATGGGAAGACTGTTCCTAAGGAGCCGAAGGAATTCGACTCAGACGACTTCAGGAAGATGGAGAAGAATGCCAAGGCCAAGAAACTGCTGTATTTTAGACTCGGACCTGACGAGTACACTCACATCTCAGAGTGTGAATCCGCAAAAGAGATATGGAATGCCCTTCAAGTAGCTCACGAAGGAACCAATCAAGTCAAGTAATCTAGAATCGAGCTGCTGGTGAGGAAATATGAGCTATTCGAGATGAGCGACAAAGAAACAATCATGGACATGTATACTCGGTTCACCCATATTACTAATGAGTTAAAATCGTTGGGAAAATGCTTTATCACTGAAGAGTTGGTTAGGAAGATCCTACGAATTTTACCTCATTCATGGGAATCAAAGGTCACTGCGATTCAAGAAGCGAAAAAGATGAATGAGATCTCCTTGGATGAGCTTATATGGGAAATCTACAAACATATGAGCTAAGAAGAAACTCCCAGATAAAGGAAGAGGGGAATAAAGACCGAGGACTTACGCTAAAAGCTAGAGAAAGCGATAGCTCAGATTTTGATGAAGAAGAAATGGCCATGATTGCTCGAAAATTCAAAAAATTCTTCAAGAAAGCTGAAAGCAAATACAAGAAGGGCAACACCAGCAGGACTAAGAACAGTGATCGTGATCAGTTCTCAGGATGCTTCAAGTACGGAAGGCAAGATCATGTTGTGAAGAATTACCCCTTGCTGAAGGAAGAATAGGGGTCAGAACAGGTCTGAACCAGAGGCAAAAAGACGCAGTTAACTAATGCTGAAAAATAGTTCACCAAGGCAATGTAGCAGCTTGGGGTAATACCTCAGAAGAAGAAGAGGACTCTTAAGATGAAAAGGAAGAAGTAGCTCTTATAGTCTGAAGAGAATCTGATTCAGATTCTGATTCGATCGAGAGTTTGTCCCAACTCAAGGAAGAGGTACGTAATCTTAGCAAGAGGAAACTTGAAAAATTAGTTTTTACATTGATGGAAGAATGTGAGATAGTAAATTCTGAAAATTGCATGCTTAAAAACACCTACGCAGGATTAGAAAAGGATGTTAAAAGACTGGAAAGAAAGAAGCAAGAATTTGGGCATATGAATGAGCTTCTCACTTGTGAAAAACTCAAAATTGATGAAAAAGTTCTTGTTTTATGTAATAAACTAGACACCCTTAAGGATCTTATGAACAAGAGAGAAGAAGTATTTAACACTGATCTCTCAAAGCTAGAAGAAGAGTCCCGAGAACTGAAACTTAAGATAGAATTATTGGTGAGGGAAAACAATCAGTTGCTTGAAAAGGTTCAAAAAGCCGAAACTGACCTTGTTCAGAATAGGCACAGGAACAGTTTCACAGAAACACTCAGAATAGAAGCCCTGATAAATGAAAACAGTCAGTTGCTTGAAAAGCTCCATAAGGCCGAATCTGACCTTGTTCAAAACAGGCGCTGGAACAGTTCCTCAGAAGCACTTAATTGGTTAAACACTCACCATAGTCATAATAAAAAGGGACTAGAATTTGTGAGTAGGCGTGTCACTAAACCAGCAAACAAAAAATATGTTGAACTTCCAGAAAATATAGTCTATTTTCATTGTGGTAAGACTAGTCATTATCGATATGCTTGCTCCTTGCGAACTAGGGCCGTAGAGAGAAACTCAGTGTATGTTAAGCAAATATGGATTAGAAAAAATGAGTTGATGTCCATGTCAAAGAAAATGGGACCCAAAAGGATTTGGGTTCCCGAGACAAACACTTAGCTGTTTTGCAGGCTAAAGTGAGAGGAGGCAATCAACTATGGTTCTTGGATGGTGGTTGCTCAAGGCACATGACGGGAGATAAATCAAACTTCCTCTCACTTATAACCTTTGATGGAGGGAGAGTGGCATTTGAAAATGGCAAATCTGGGAAAATTATCGGTGTAAGTAAGATAGGTAAATCACTCTCTCACTCTATTGATAATGTATACTTGGTTGATGGGTTACAACATAATTTGCTAAGTGTGTCTCAAATTGTGTGATAGAGGTAATCATGTTGAATTCACTTCAGATCAATGCTTGATTACCAATGTTAAATCTGGTAGTGTTGTGTTCAGGGAGAAGCGACTCAACAATGGTATAAAGTGTGTGTTCCTTTACTTCCCCAAAATCATTTGACTTGTTTAAGTGCTCTTGATGACGATGTTATGCTTTGGCACAAGAGGCTAGGTCATGCAAGCCTTTCTCTTTTGAATAAACTTGTTTCTAAGGACCTAGTAGTCGGACTACATTCCATCAAGTACAATGATGACAATGTATGCGACGCTTGTGCTAGAGGAAAGTAAGCTAGAGCTTCTTTCAAGTCAAAGAACTGTGTTAGTACTTCCTGACCTCTTGAACTACTGCATGTTGATTTGTGTGGTCCTATGAGGATCATAAGTAGAGGAGGGAAGAGGTATGTATTGTTTGATGAGACTAACTCTGTGGTTGAGCATGATACACAGGAAGAAGAGTTTGAACTTGGTCTTGTAAGAAAAGACCTCTCGCTCACTCAAAACTCCATAGTTGACAAAGGTAAGGCTCCTGAAGGTGAACCAAGTCTTGGAACTAATAATTTGGAAGGTGGGCAGGGAGCAAACCAGTCAGGGGGAAGCATTACTGAACTTGAACAGAACCGGCCCACTCAACCCAATTATTCCCGAACTCATATGGGAACAGGCACTAGAACAGTTTTAGAACCTATTTCACCAAGTACCCAGGAGAGATTGGTAAGTGTATCTGTGAATCCATTTATTCCACGACCCTGAAAGCACCAGAGCTCGCACCCCCTTGACCATATCATGTCTGACATTAATACAGGGGTGCACACCAGATCCAAACTTAGAAACTTATGTGCTTTCTATGCTTTTTATCTAACATTGAGCCAAAGAATGTTTATGAAGCCCTTGCAGATTCTGACTGTTTTACTGCTATGCAAGAAGAGCTTCATCAGTTCGAAAGGAATAAGGTTTGGCAACTTGAATCAAGGCCTAAGGACAGATCGATAATTGACATCAAGTGAGTGTTCAAGAATAAATTGGATGAGTTTAGAACAGTCACTTGGAACAAGGCGAGGGTGGTGGTTCAGGGTTACAACCAAGAAGAGGGGATTGATTATGAGGAAACATTTGCACTTATTGACCTCGGACTTAGCTTTATGGTATCCTCGAGGGTGCGATTTGATCTCATTGTGTATGCGGATGCTGATTATGCTAGATTTTTAGTTGACAGAAAAGGCACCTCAGGTATAGCTACTTTTCTTAGACCCTGTTTGGTCTCTTGGTCTACAAAGAAACAGCACACAGTTACCATGTCCACAGCATAAGCCGAGTATGTAGCGGCTGCTTCTTGTTGTACTCAATTGCTGTGGATACGGCAACAACTCAAGGACTTTGGTGTTGGCACGGGATGCATTCCCATATTTTGTTATTACACAAGTGCAATTAACATTGCCAAGAACTCGTGTCAACATAAAAAGACTAAGCATATTGACGTTCGTCATCACTTTTTAAGAGATAATGTAGAAAAGGGCTTGATTTCAATGAATTTTTGTGCCACTGACAAACAAATTGTTGATATTTTTACCAAGGCACTGAGTAGAGAACAGTTTGAGAGGAATAGACTTAAATTAGGTATGATTAAGAGAACGTGAGAGTACTCCATCAACTCGCAATGATTGACTAGTAAGGTTTTGAGACCAAATAAATTGATTCAATGGATGCATTCAATTTTCTGTACTGTTATTAGCATATGTGTGGAATGTGACATGCTGACAGTCGTTGAGGTCTAATGTTATTGCCCTGACTGTCCTTTGTTACCGAACATATAGCAATCAGAACAGGCGCTAAGAACAGGTCTGACCATTGTTTGAATCATGTGCTAATCAAGTTACCGTAATTTAAAGTGTATTGGAAATTGGATTTATTACGCCTAATCTATAATCTACAGCTTTTCCCAAGGTGTAATAATATCTTTCATGTAAAATCCTCTCTCTCTCCAAAAATCGGCGGCCGAAAAGATCATTACAGATCTTTACTTTATTTTTAGGTCAATTCATTTCAAACCTTCCCTATCTTTTCAAACCACCTTCCCTCCTTCCCTCAAGAACCCGACCTTCCTCTTCTTCCTAAAACCCACTAAACCCTAACCTCTTCCACTACTAGCTCTTCCAATGGCACGCACCCATGGCAGCAGCGCATCCTCCGGTCGCAAGGCGCGTCACCCAAGCTCACTTTAGGCCAAGAAATCAATAAAAAGGGGAGAAAAATTACTAGACATAATCACGGCGTCACCAACATCGCCGGCAGAAGCTACCCTTGTGCCCACTTATGGTATTTCTCTCTTCATCTTTCCGTTCTTGAAAAGTATCGATTTGAGACAAGTAGGAGTCAATCTTGATAACATACCCCCTGTCAAACCGATCTTGGGATGGGAATTGGTATTATATGAACCCGGTGTGACCGAGTCAAAATCAACTGAAAAGATTGAGGAGTCTGTGTTTGTTGAAGATTGGGTTGAGGAGCCCTTCTTGAATGATGCTCCCGTGTGTGACGTTGATGAGGATGAACCCCTTATACGGTTCAAGGGGACCGTGAAAACAACCTACCAAACATCAGTCAAACCGGCTATCAAGCGCCGAATAAAGACCATAACCACATCCAATGTGCCTTTCACCACATCTATACGGCGGCCTCAAACTCGAAGTTCAGGTCCTGCCATCTCACCGAGAACCCGAGGACAAGATTGAAAGGTCTGTAAGGAAACCCAAACCAACTCCTCAAACTACCAAACCACTCCTCAAAACACCTGTCAAACCAACAGCCAAAACACCTCCCACACCTGTTTCCACCAAGAAACCTGCCCTGAAACGGGGATCTCCAGAACAGGCATTCGATCTTGATGAAGAAAGTGATGAACCACAGAAATGGAAAGCTAGAAAAACCATGACACTGGGGGAAAGGTACAGACACTTTTTTCATAAAACTGGGGTTAGAGGGAAAATGATTAAGGTATCATACTTTCAGGAACAGGGGATGGGAGTGTTCCTAGAAAAATTGAAGCCTAGGGTTGGTTAGATTTGTTTACAAACACTAAACAGGGATGTTCTGTACCTGAATTGGCTGAATTCTACACCAATTGTGTGGTCACTAGTGGGATGGTGACAAGCTCAGTTAATGGCCATGAGCTACACTTCGATACTGATAACTTAGGAGATTGGCTTGGGGTGCCATCCAAGGGGTTTGATGTGTATGTGCGTGAGGATAAGAGCGTACTAGGTGATGGACGACTGTTAGAATTGATCCGAAAGCTTGCCCAATAACTTGATTTGACTACTCCCCGGTCTGTGCAAAAGGGGAAAATGATGCCTTTGCATAGGCTATTGTTGTGGTTTGTGATTAAGAATGTGATTCCCCGGGGTTAGGGATGCAATCTTGCGGATCCCATGGATATGTGTTATACAAACCTACTAGATCGGGGGGAGCAAATTAATCTACCCGTCATCATGATTAGTCATATTGCACGTATTACAAACACCTCTAAGAGTCATGATATAGGCTATGGCTTCCTTCTGACTTCAGTTTTTGAGACACTTGGGATTCCCTTGCAAAAGAGAGTGGGATTCCAGGTTACAGACGAGATAGGGAGCAACACTTTGCTTGGGTGTGGGTTCACAGTAAAGAAGAGTGATGGTACAGTGTTAGAACAAGGACCCAAAACACCTTTTGACCCTGGTCCCAATCCTGATCCCAGCGAGGCTGCCTCTTCCAGCACATCCACGGTTGAGGCACTAGTACAGGACCAGCTCCATCTGAAGGGGGAGATTGCTGAAGTGAAGCACGAACTCAGTGAAGAAAAGGCCTTGAATGCACAGCGCCATGAGGATATTCTACGTGCTCTTTCTGCCCTCGCGGCCAAAATTGCTCCTTCCTCTCCTTCTCCCTGATCTCAGCCCTGATGCTTGTCTTGTTTTCAACAACACTGTTTTCTTCTTTGTTCGGATAAACTTGATTGTGCTTGTGATTGCCAATGGTTATGTCTGATTTTATCTGAATTTGGTTTATGCTATGCCTTTGTCTGCTAATACTGTTGTGTGTTTGTGCATGACTGGGATGGCCAATATCTTTATATACTATATACTTGACTTGTATTGCTGTTATTTTCCCTCATTACCTGGGTGGTGGGTGCATCCCTATTGAATTTATGCAGATGGGTCCCTCGACCTTTTCGATGATGTCAAAAGGGAGAAGATAAGTATGATCATGCTTTGATTGGTCTGCCTGTTTTAGGCTGATTCTTACTCTTGCTGTATCTCGTGTGTGCATTGGCCTCCTTAAATTACTATTTTGGTACCAATGTTTTTGCCCTTTACTTTGTCGCACTTTGATGGTCACTTGGTTTGTCATCATCAAAAAGGGAAAATTTGTTGAAACAATCATGTGTAAGGTTTTGATTATAACAACCCAAATATACCGGTCAATATGCTATCATCCTATGCTGGAGTAGTGTGCTAGAATTGTGTGTTGAGACAGGTTGCAAACACCCTTGAGAACAGTTTGAATGAGCGTAGAGCATCAAAGTTGATAACATGCGCAAGAATCTGAGAACATTACCTCAGAACAGTTCTGAGCACGGAGCATTGGAGCGTCACATGGAACATTAAAATCATGTAAAAGGAGTTCAGCTGATAACAAGAGTCTTAGGCTTAGTATTGGTTTTATTTTTTAGATTCTTTTTAATATGCCAATTAGAAGATCTTGACTTAACACTCACCTAGAAGGAATTTCTTGCGTTAACTCAGAACACTGCTCAAAATAGTTTGAGCAATCAGGTCTGCAGTGTTCTAAGGACAACGTATAAAACTCTTGTCCCAAAGATTTTCAAGTATTTTTCTACTGTCAAAATTCCTAACATATTTGGGATTGATTTTCTGATAATATTTTATCTTACAAAGAGTCCTTCACTGAATAATATTGTTTTTTTAAAAAGATACTATCAAAAGTTTTTATCTTAACCTTTAAGATATGATTTTCAAAAAAAGATAATGGTGAGAGATTCAATTCCATTTGGAATACTGATTATTTTTGAGAATTATTGCTAAAACCCAAAACCTCTCATATACTTGCAGCACAAGTATTCCGTGGGTATATAATCTCTTGCCTCTCAACGTTTTCATTCATGGTTTTTCAAGGAGCAAAATCGAGTTTTCTATGAGAAAATTTTCTGATTGAAACCCCTTCAAGAAGTGTGCTAAATTGAGTCATCTATATTGGCATAATAGGGATTGTATTGTACCTTATATTCAACTTATTTAGAAGCATTCAAAGTAAGGTGTTTTTCTATTCTCCTCTATCATAAGTGAGATTAGAGTGTGTTCAAGTCTTGGGAGACTTTGGACATGGTGTGTGGCTAGTTCTCAAGTAGTTATGTGTTTGTAACGGGGGTCTCGGGAGAGACTAAGTTACGTGTGTGACGCAGTCATGAGTGACTTACATGTGTAACGAATTCGACCCGTGTTAGTAAAAGTGTTGCTGAAATCCTAGTGAGGTAGGTCGTGGTTTTTACACCTCAATTGGGCCAGAGGTGGTTTTCCACGAAAAAATTATTGTGTCTCTTTTATTATTTTCGCAATTATACTTGTTTCTGCTTCACTGCAAACACGCGTTACAAACAGTTCTGACGAGTGTTTTGAGAAAATCAAAAAAAAACTGGTAGATACAATTCACCCCCTCTTGTGTCCTTGTGTGAGTAAATCTAACAGTAATGACGGGGAAGGAATGGAAAAGAAGATAGTTTGTACTGACCTTGTTTGAATATATTAGAAGAGGGGATGGAGGAAAAGGGGAAAGAACTATTAAAAATCTTCATTTCCCCTCATTTCCCCTTCAATTTGAGGATGAATAAAAATGAGGGGAATGGGGGCGAGGAATGAGTGTGAAATGTTTCCCCTTCTCTCCCCCTCATTTACCATCCCTAAACAATAAGGAATGAGAGTTCATTAACCTTCATTCCCCTCACCTCCCCTTCTCTCCCCTCAATCCAACCATAATGTAAATTTTTTGTTTTAATTTTTGACTGCCTTGAGTTTTCATGAAAACTAATCTCAATGGATGGATTAACCTTTGTCTCACAGTTTCATATTCACTAACTATTTTTCTTATTCAATGTAACTATGGAAGAGTCGCAGCAGAGAAATCTGCTAACCAATTTTTGGTTTATTGGTTATGCACGACACCTCTGCGAAGGGGTTTAATTGATTATGACTTATGAGATTGATATCAATATTACAATTCTTAAAATTACTTAACGACATATGAGGTCAATAACGTTGTTTTTTGGGGGGGTGG
Source organism: Carnegiea gigantea (assembly GCA_029747015.1). Taxonomy (NCBI): domain Eukaryota; kingdom Viridiplantae; phylum Streptophyta; class Magnoliopsida; order Caryophyllales; family Cactaceae; genus Carnegiea; species Carnegiea gigantea. The sequence continues at coordinate 740,724 of JAKOGI010000104.1, read as the reverse complement.
TCCAAAAGCTAATCCAAATTTATAATATCTAAGAAAGATAAATAGGTTTCTATGAGTGTCAAGTTACAAGAGGAACCATATCTCCTAGTCTCCCACTAGTAGTCTGTGAAGTATGCTGACATTGTGGCAAAACAAATTACAACCCTCATTCACATCGTATTCATAAAGAATGCGCTTCTTGAGTATCACTTCATTGCTCACCAAGCTTGATACTCCAAACTTCCTTTTAGCACATATAGTTCATGATTGTAGTACCTCAGTCAATTTGGTAGCTGTAATTGTGTATCCATCATTTGAAGCTTTTATCATTATTGCAATCCTCCCTACACCATTGTCTTCTTCGTTGTTTTCTTTTCCTTTGTCTGTGGTGGGGTTTGGCAGGAAATTGGAAGTAACTAATTATAGGGCTTCCTTGGAGATAATCACACATGATGTGTCTCATCGGGCATGAGGAGTCATTCCGCCTTACAGAAATATTCATGTAAGTGATTGAATGTTTTGTCAAAAAACACAATCCTTTCACTCTCCCAATGACTTTGCACGTTGCTTTCGATAGCTGAAGAGATATTAACAATCCACTCCTTTTATTCTATCTTGAGTGCTAGAAAACAAAATCTGCAGACTCAGAAACCCACTTGAGGAGATCGTTGGAGATTTTAAAAAAAAAAAAAGATTGAAATTCACTTTTCCTCTGTATAACATCACATTCCATGTAGATTCACGGTCTATATTCCTCGCATTCGAATCCACATCATATTCACCATGTATGCTAGCCTCTTTTTTTTTCCCCTTCATCCTTAAATCACATTTTGCTTCACACTCGATGTAACACTTGATTGTCAATGTTTCTTTTCTTTTTAAAGTTCAAAAAAGCCACAAAAAGAAATATAATACATTAACTAATCATTTCCGAGTTGCAATGCCTAGGACTACTAAATTTAACAATTTAACACGAGTGCTAATAGTCGTTCATTACATCGGGCGAAAAACTAAACACTAGATGTCCGATTAATGCTCAAGAATCACACCGGAAGTCCGATTAATGCTCAAGAGTCGTAGTCTCATTTCAGAATCAACATCATTATTTCGCTTGACAAGGTCAGTTATAGAGTGCCCGACATCATACCAATAGAACACTACCCACTCTTCTTAGATGTCAACTCCGCAACACACCGAGCACAAGAACAAGCTTAATCCCAATTGGCAATTTCATCAAAAGATCAAGGTGCTCGGCGTCATCAATAGTCTATACCTCCAAACACTTGCTATTCGGGTTGCTGCCTAATAAAGCATGATCCCCTCTTGCAAGTTTCATGGACCTATCAATCTAAACATCAATACACCCAACAAATTAACACAGGCATAAAAATTGGACAAATAACACCAGAGTAGAATCTGCATTGTACGGGTAAAATTAACATCATCTCCCTCAAGAACAAAATTCTTTCAGATTGCAAAAGACAAACAAAAATGCACCAGAAGAGAATCTCTTGCCAAGATTGGATCCCTACAAGATAATATAACTACAGAAAGGCTACAGATTCGATTTCTTTTTCTGGGATGAGGAAAACACTACCGGGTCAAATGGCTTGGCTCTCCACTGCGAACAAGGCTGTATGTCCTCACTAACTCTACTGCTCAAAATCAAAGGATACAATTTCTTCGTGAACATCGAGTATTTCTTCGTATTCCACTTCTTTGGCTTCATATTCTTCCTCTTCGTCGCTGACTTCCCCATCTCTCAACTTCTCCCTCTCCAATTTCTCCTCTTCATGATACTTCTTCCATTTATTAACCCATGACTCCCATTCTTCCTTCAACAACCTCCTCTTCTCACGGTCTTGTTCGCTCAATAGCATGGACACGTCTTGGTCCTCTGCTTCGTACTTCTTGCTGTATTTCTTCAAATTCTTTGCTATTTCCTCCTCCTTTTCTGGGCTCAAGAAAGATGGTGGCCTAGGGCGCCAGGAAAACTGAAGCACCAAAAATTCCAACACTCAGATATCAAGTTGGTACTGTCAGGTTCTGGAACAGTATCAAAGAAAAGGTCTTGCCATTGCACTCGCTAACCTAATCGGCCATTGGATGCTGGTTAATTACTCTATTCATGACATAACACATTAATACGTGAAGCACATAATACTTGAGCTCGCATTCAAGGACCGGAAGCACTCAAAAAAGGCTTTCAACGACTCATAGAGAACAAGCTTAATGGTATCACGCAACAAAAGAGAACCACATAGCAGGTTCTTTTATGGACATGGAAATGAAGAAGAGAGCTAGCTATCAACAGCCAGCCACGAAAGATCATATCAGTGACCACATCTCATCATAGACCACAGAACAACAACCACATCAGCAAATCGCAAAGGCATACATGAAAGTTTATGCTTCTAACCCTTATGTTCAGAAGTAAACACTGACAAAACCAGACAACAGCCTCAAACGATGGGTTGTAAAGGCAGATTAATAATTGTTACCTGGAAGAAATGATCCTTTAGTATCCTATACAGCAGCTTTCCGTTGAAGGACCAAATGTTAAATCCATTCTCCATCTCATGAACTGAAGTAACAGAGGTTGCAACATATCTGGGAAAGAGAGAGGCAAAGCAAGGTTTGTTCAGAAATGGTCAAAGACAGAAACCCTCAGGCTATATAATCAAGGCAACTAGCAAAGCATATTTTTTAGTCAAGATACCAAAATCAATGGTTACCTTCCAGTAGGATCCCACTCTATATCAGTACACATGAAATGCTCAGCAGTGGCCATAGTTTCAAGCTCATCAACATTGTAAAACTCCAGCTGTCCATTGAAACCCTTCAACCCTGCTAATATAAGATACTTTCCACTGGGTGACCAGTAAAGAGCATTTGCCTGCTTGCTTTTGAGAGTTGTTAGCTTGGAAACTCGGCTTGTGTTGTGAGCAGTCTTCATCGAGTAGAAACTTATGTCAGGCCTGGGGTTATCACCATGGATTACCGCAAATCTATGACCCTTGGGCTCCCAGGCAAATGCAATAATTTTGTCATTCTTGTTTTCAAGCTCCAAAACTTCAATTGGTATATCTCTTTCCTTGATCCGGAATAGCTCAAAGCCAGTGTACGTGCTTTTCTTGGTTTTGGTATACCTGTCAACTTTAACAGCCAGGTACTCTCCAGTGCTTTGCCAGTACATCTTACAATCACTGACACTGAAGAGGTTCTTCTGCCTAATCTCCTCTTTGCTTGGAATCTGATACAGACTCACCTGAAATGAGCAGAAAAATCAGTCGGTCAACCATAACGAGGAGACAAGATCAGGCATACACCCATTTGAATCCAGTTTCATTAACTTTTTTCTTCATCACAGCGAGTAAATGCAATAAAAGAAGCAAAAAAGACAAACAAGAAAGAACTCACCTTAGCTGGTTGGTTACCAAGCTCTGGAACAAACAGTGCCAGTATAGGATCTGTGGGGGACCAGCTGAAGTCCATAACATTTTCCACCTTTATGGACTTCTTGTCAATAAGAGTGAAGGTTTCTGTTTCATAAACAGACACCACATTTTTACCAATTCTGGCAAAATATTTATCATCTCTTCCACCGGCCCACCTACTCAAGAGATATCTGCATAAGTAACACAAGAAATGCTATCCAAAGATTCCACACTCATATCACAGGATATCACCTGAAAATAGGCCATGAGACACCAGTCAAGCCACCAGTCCCTCCAACAGCAAACTCATCAGCACTTCCTTTGAAATCTCTCATCACTTTTCCCGTTCTTACATCAAAGATATTGATCACAACCCTCTGGAATACTAATCCATGTCAGAGATGTCCACAATTTCAAAAATGCAAGCAGGCCAATTACAAGAAAGAAATAGTATGTTCTCCTTCCCATTTCTGTTCAATCTATTTTCTTTCCTTCCTTTTTTGTACCAGTTCTTTCTTTTTGTGCGTCTGGGGGGGGTGGCTGAGTGGAGAGTTGTGAGAAAAGCAACAAACTCACATGTGTATCACGAGGATTGCTAGGTTCATGGCTGCTGTAGGTGACCAGATATTTCTCTCCAGGAGAGAAGTCAATCAATTTGACCTGCAATTAGATGCAAATGCATTTGGCATTTAGCAAGAACATTTAGAAAAAATCATTGGATCAGAATGAACACCAAGCAGAGACCAGAAAGCAACCTGAGGATGAGCATAACGCATAAGGCGATTGAAAGTGGAAGCACCTCCCCAAACAGCGGCACCTTGTCGATGGATGGTAGCCAAGTAAGTGCCCAATGGGGACCACTGAACAAAGCTCTCAGTCCAGAACTGCCAACATTAAGATAAAGAAATAGCAGAGTCTGTCAATTCCCTTCTCCAAAAATAGGGTAGTTGCTATGCTTCTTTGTTGCACTCATGTCAGTGTCCCTAGGAACAGAACCAATGCTTTATTTATGTCTTAATGGTAGAAGCATCGCATAGCTTTTTGTATTTTCTTTTTCCTTTTTTTCCAGGCTACAAACATTATAAAGCTTATGCCTCACAGAATGGCAGGGTTGAAGACATTACAGGGCGTTTGTAAACAGGATCGGGCTTCAAATGTCTGGCATCATTCCACAAGACCTCAGTATCCTGGCCAGCACGAATGACAAACTGATCTCGTGCTTTGGCATCAGTAAGCCAATGTTGCAAATTTTCCTACCAAGGCCAAAGAAGCATATTACTTGATGTCTACCAGAAGAAAACCAATTTTAATATAGAAGGCCATGCTCTACAGGCGATAAAAAAGGGATGAATCGCGTACTGAAAGAGTATATGACTTAAAACTGGTGCACCAGTACTTTTAACCATCAAGACAGTACACAAGAACAGCTAGACAGAACAAACAGTATGCAAGAGCTTTTGGCCGAAGACAAAACATTTTGGCCCACAATTGTCAACAATTATTCCCTTCAATACCATCGGAACTTAAATACTATCAACAAATACCAATTTTAATCCTCGTATTATTGAGAAAAAGGACAACCCTCAAGAAACTCATTGACTTCAAAAGTAGAAAGACAATACACTATTACACAAAGGGCAATTTTCAAGCATCCATAAAAAAACTGTGAGACACAACCACTACTATCATTATAAAGACAGATAAGAAGACATCCACTGCGAAGATCACGTCAAAAATATGCCGCTGTGATAGAGAGTAAATTTTCCATATTAATCAAAAATCAGTATTTTCTTGAAGAAACTCCGTCCAATGCAAACTTGCCTTTCAAAAAAAAAAATTCAGAAGAATGACAAATGATAACTATCAACAGCTTGTACCGGACCACTGTATTGATAACACATGGCAACAGTGACAACTTAGATAATTGACTTCAATCAAAATAACAGGTAAGATGATCACTCTCCAATACAAGGAATAGTATCAATGTGTCCTAGAACATGCCTTCTCACTGACTTTCAGGACAGAACTTAACTGACAGCGATTAAAGACTAGATAACAAGGGATTGTAATCGAATTTCAGTTGGAGGAACAAAAAATGAGTCCGCAATCTTACATTTGTAATAGCTTTAACCCTAACATTATTTTCATGCAACAAAACTTCGAAAGATTTATGAGTTAAAAAAGCACCAACTTACAAAACACAAACACCCAATAAACTAATTGAAATTACCCCAGGAGTGTATGGCTTTGTCTCTGGCGGGGCCCATTCATCTGGCACTTTCATAAACTTCTCGATGTCATCAAACATATTAACAGCAAATATATGGGACTTGTCCAATTTATATCCATGCGTCTTGTCTCTTGCAAGCTCGGCTTCCTAAGTACAAAAAACCAACGAAAGTGAGAGGAGACGGAAGTCATATAATTCATAACATCACATAAATTGTTCGAAAGAATCTTTCAGAAACAGAAACAAAAAAGCACCCTGACAGGTCAGGGACGAATAAATAAATAAATAAAAGTTTGCCCATGCCAATTTGCAAATATCTAGTATGCCAGCAGTTGTTGATTGCTTAACAGCAGGGGTGAGGAGGATGTTAAAGAAGAGGGAAGATATACACCAGCTATACAGGTCGAAAATTAAACTAAAAAGATTTAAACACAACCGTTCAATGTTACACCTATGAATGCATATATGGAGATATCGTGTACAGCCACACGCATCCATAGCAGAACATCTGAGAAGAAATGGAGGCAATCTATAAACAACAATATTCCCCAGGCATTGCTTAAAACTGGAACCTTTAATCATGATATTCCAAAAGAAATGTACGACATTAAATGACAACGGCATTAATATTAAACTATCCTCCAACGCATATACTAATAATCAAGTGAAGGTTCTCTTCTATCCCAAAAGAAATGTCAATTCAGATGTCTAGGTGAAATTCAACGAAATAAATGGACTCTAATGCATATCCATGACTTATAATTCTCCATGCATAGGATGCAGAGCCAACAATTACAATCAAGTATAACACAACCTATGTTGCTCTAACTCTTCATTTTATCCTGCCGGACCCCCGATACTTGGACAGGGTACGACACTAGACGCGTCAAGTTATATTGAAGCACCACAAATTTTCCCGAAAGCAGCTGAATTTGACAGTGGGACACATGTACACACTGGATGCCCATACACGAGTCCAAGTAACATAGACAACAACTATGACATAGCATCTCTGATGAACAATGGATGAATGGCAAACTAAAGCTACTCAAAAGGAATCTTAGATTAAAAAAGCCCGAGGTGCAAAAAAGCAAAAAGAGTCCTGAGGCCCGGGGTGCGGGCTTTATAGATGCGAAGTGCACTTCTACTAAAAAATAAAAAATGCTTGAGAATCACTCCAAAACCATATCTCTTCAAAAAACAGCTAGATAATGGCATCAAATGAGTGATTTTCACCAACCACCAGGAAAAAAAAAAAGAGAGAGAGAATCAATTAAACACGACAAAATACAATTAAAGCATTAAACACAGCTCAATTGGATTACTATAAATCGAACTCCAAAAACATAACACATGCTGCCAGCCTACCAGGAAAGGGGGGGAGAGAGAGAGAGAGAGAGAGAGATTAAGAAGCACCAAAAAAAAAAGCAAGGGCTCGGTACCATTATAGCACTAGAGGATGCATCATTTTCGACCTCCTTGAAGCCCCAAAAAAAGCAAAAAGAAACAAGGAAAAACCTTCCATGACTATTCAGTAATAGAGGAGAACGAGGATGAAGAGGAAGTCTGAAAGAAGACAAGAGAACAAAGCACTTACTAAATTGTTGTCACCAGGGTTCGGATTTCCAGCTCCAAACTCGAGTTCAATAGTAGCAATATGCTTTGTTCACATCTAATAATAGCTTGATTGAAAGGTTTCCACAAACAAAAAGAGGAGTCGAGGCCCTTTAAAAGTTTTTTCTTTTTTATTCCTGAATGGTCTCTTATGATCTATAAAGCATGGGCTTCATGGGCTTTGCGCCTCTTGATGGTGAAGAGACATCTCTTGATTACGTTAAGAGAGTTTGAAGACTGTATTTTTCCAAGAAGAAGGATTCCGATCTTTTCATTTGATATGGCTCATTTTTTGTGATAACATTTTTTTGAGACGTAAATAAATGTACGTATGATGATTTATTTGCATCTTTTCTTTTGATTAATATACTTTCCTTATCCAAAGGGGGGAAAAATGCTCTCTGAAAGCCCTCTCCTTGGGTTGACTAGGTATATCACCACAAAATGATTAATAACCAAATCCTCTCCTCTCCACCAACCCAGCACTGAACCGACCATAAACATAAGCAACCCAATCCCAAATAAGCTATTGCTATACTTGTTCTAAAGCAAATAAAAACTCCTGAAAATTTGTAAAAAGGGGTTATATGTGATAAGAAAGTAGCTTCCAATTGATTGAAGGCTTGAAATAGCTCTCGAACTGTAACTCTCGGCTCTAATCAACACAAACAAAACCCTATCGCGATGCAACATTCTACCCCATCTAGCTCCTGAAGAGCATTGAACATAATAAGCCCAAACTAAAGGCTACTACCTTTTCTAACACAACGTGGATACAGAATTATCTTCCATTAAGTTTCTCGATCAAATCATTCGAACTTGGCAAAGAATAAATCACAAACCACCAAAACATAAGAGCATGAGGGAAGAACCAACCTGAGGGGTATTATACTCAATAAAGCAATAACCAAGGGTCTTTTCGGTGGCAGGATCAGTGGGCATCCAAAGACCATCCTCTTTAATCACACCAATTTGGCCATAAATCTTGCGAATGACAGTTTCAAGCTTCTCAAACTTCTCCTTTGGCACTTGCGGCAAATTATCCACCACCACTATATTCCCAAACCCTTGGTCAAACTCCAAGGTTTCCTCCTCCATAAGATCATCATCGTCACTGTTTTCCGTTATCAATCTCTCATCAAAACAACAATAACAAAAACCCACAAAATGACTGAATTGAACTACTGCTGAATTTGTTCCAAAAAACTAACCTTACAACGCCGAAATCTTCGCCAGGAGGCAATCTAATGGAGTCCCAATCGACTTGGCTCAGATCGACTCCGAGTCGAGCTGCTGTTGCCTCGATGTCCATCGCCATGGTTGCGATGGAGGAGAGAGAAAGAGAGAGATCCACTCGAGGGCTGGAGAGTGTTTAGGGTTTTAGATTCGGTTAAGTCGTGATGAGGTTGGAGGAACAGAAAGAAGCAGGGCAGTTTATATGGGCTCAGCCCGGATACACTAGACACTTGGGTTATGGGCCTATGGCTGTGTTTTGGAACTGTTGTGAGAGAGTGAGAGAGAGAGAGGGGGGGGATTGCATGATATTGATTGATTTTGGTTTTGATGAAATTGATTTGGAATTTGAAATTGAGATAACTAGTAACAACTAGTAGTTAAAAAGTGAGGATAAAGACAATAGGATATTGTCCAAAAGTGTTTTTTGGTTGGTTTTGAGTATTCATATGCTAGGCTAACTACAGTTGTCTCAGCCTTATCATCAAAAATAGGAATTATATACGTAATTTTATGAATGTAAAAATTGTAAATCATATTCACAAGTTATAAGTAGTAACAAGGTATTTTCTTTTTGTTACCAACACCAAACAGAGTAGGTATTGATAAAACCCAAAGTAAGATCATTTTAGGAGCAAAATTTCCAACTAGTTGCTTATATATGAACAATCAAAATGCCTAGCTATATGAAACTAAATGCTTATTTACACACCAAATGAATGCTCAACAACATTTACAACTGAAGCATAATGCTAGCAACCAAAATGCTTACAACCAATGCTTATCTATATTACCTAATAAACACTCATATGTGTACCTCTATCAATCTGGTATCGTCACAAACTAATTTAAATAAATGTCTATTTAAACACCAAACAAGCTTTTCCCAATCTATCAGGAAAATGTTTATCGCAATGTATGACCATTTAAAGTGGACATCATTAGCAAACCGAAATACACAAACCAAAATGCTTATCTACAAACAACAACAAATTTAAAATGATTATCTAAAAATAATTAGAATGTTCATCTACATGAGATGTAAATGCTCATTGTCATCTACAGACCAATCATAACGTTTTCTTTACACTAAATAAATACTGATCTAAATGCTAAATAAATGTTTGTCTATCCGAATAATATTTAATATAAGTAGAGTCAATGACTTTATTCGACTTAGGTTGAAAAGCATTGTAAATAAATTTTTTTTTTTTGAAAAAGAGTAAGGGAAAGTGCGTTGCACAAAATTAAAAAAGTGTAAAAATAAATAGGTAGGAGAAAATAAGAAGTCTTTTTTTTGGGTATGAAAAGAAGGGAGGGAAAATGAGCAAATGAAAAGAATAAAAGAAAAAAAACTAGAGAACATCAACATTGCACTGACTTTGGGGGGGGGGAAGATAGTGTATTTCCCATAATAAAACTAGAAAAAGGGAAAAGAAAGCTTGCTGAGAATAACCACAGGGAGAAAATACGAGGAAAAAAAAAGGAAACTGCATAGCCTACTTTTTTTTTCAAAAAAAAAGGAAAAGGCAAGGTGCTCCAGTTATGAACCAAACTTGAGACTCCCAAGTTAACCATTTACCAACACAATGACCCATGTACAACCACAAAATTGAAAGAGTGACCATGAGAAGGAATGACATGCAAAATCGCCAACATGAATGATATGTGGGGCTCCTTTGATAACGCGGACCGAAGAAATCATCACCTGCATAATGATTTTTGATGATGTGGAAATTCAAGATAGTATCCTTTAGTGAAAGGAAAATAAGGGGTTTCGAATCTCAAAACCTTATCCCAATGAGCAACCATGAACATAGAGTGGCGGAACAGTAAAATAAATATGCCTAGAAACAACAACCTAGGGGTTAGTATCAATTTTGAGTAGCCAAAATGTAACTTGGAAATAAGTGAAGATAATGAAGATATTCTTGAAGATAGCACAAAGCAACAGAAGGCAAAAATTTTATTTGTTTAAAATGGGGAAAGGGAGCAACCCTTATTAAGTAGAACTATAACATCCCGACCCCTTCTCGGGTCGCAGACAGTTTATCAGGAACCACTTTAAAGATCGTCGACTAGCCTCATAGATTACCATGAACCTTTCCGACGTGTTTTATCCTTGCTCGCACGTGGCCTGCGAAACTTCCCAAAAGGCCACTCATCCTAAGATTTCTCCACATCAAGCAAGTTTAACTGCGGAGTTCTTAAGAATACGCTTTCAAAAAAGAAGATCAACCTTTGGTGATATAAGAAATCACTTCAAATCTTTTAAGCCAAACTCGGGTTGGTATAATCACCCACACTTGAAGGCACAACGTCTTCATTGTGTCTTACAACCTGACCGACTTGTATGTCTTCTTGACTCTCTGCCAACCATAAGGAAGTAATGGCTCAACCTAAATCATCCGTGGAGACAATTGGAAAAGCACTGGAATCTTCAAAGATGGGTAAGAGAGTATGACTCAAAGTACTAGGAGAAAAGCAACAAGTGACTGACAAAATTAAGACAAACATTCAAAATAGCAAGTAATATCAAAGAAAAACCTACACTTAGTAAAGAAATAAGAGCATGACATCAATGTAGAGGAGGTTCTCCTTTTGTAGGGAAAATTGAAGAAATGTATTCTAGGAAACATGAAGAGCACTTTCTGGATGAAGCCATTGAATCTATAGCCCGGTTCAAGTTTGGGCCATGATGATTGAATCACACTTTTTGTGGGATGAAGAGAATCATTACTTTTGGTTTTTTTGCTCTTGATGAAACTAGATGTAATGGCCTATTAAGAAATAACAGGCATAAGGAGGCTTAATCTTATGTGCTCTGTTCAGAGACAAAAAACTTTTTAGCCTATAAGTGGAGAATCTTATTGTTTTGTGGGAAGCTAATTAGGAACTCTGAATCTACTCTTCAATTTTGTGAATTTCATTGTTTTATGGGATCGCCAATTAGAAACTTTGAGTTGACTGTTCAATTTTGAGTGAAATGGGAATTTAAATCAAAAGATGAAAGGTAAGGTATTTGATTATGTTTAGAAAGGTGCTAATATCCATTTTAGGATGAGTGATATGGTAGTAAAAAATGATAAACTTAACCAATTATCTATTGATTGACAAGGATAAGACAAAACTGTTAGATTTCATTTGCACAATAAAGAAGATAAGAGATGAATTATGGAAAACTTATAGAGGGTTGTTAGTGTGGCATGGGATGGTTGCTTAAAATTATTGGTAATCACTAATCATAAATCTTACTCGAAATTTTTGCCAAAGGATTAAATATGGTTTCTATCAAATGTCATGATTAGGTATGGGTAGCTCTCCTTAGAATCACTTTGAGGGGGCTAATTATTTGTTGTTCTTCTTGACTAGGCTAAACTTCTTGCATTGCTCTCATCCCACTTCTTTAACAGATCTTTTTATAACCTATAAAGGGCGTTGTCCACCTTCATATCATTTAAATCATGCACTAGAGTTAAGGAATCACTTCCAACCTGATAATCCTTTACGCATGTAGATTTGACCATTCACAAAGTAAAATAACAGCTTCGGTTTCTGCTATATCAAGGGGTTATCTTGCTACACAATGTTTGCTTGTTGTTTAGAAAAGTGAGCCATCACCTCTCATATCCACACATATGCCAACCTCACATAACGTTTCCCACCATCAAGAGTTGGATTACAATTCACTTTAATCATCTCATTAGCACCACAACATCTCTTCACCTTCTTACATCCCCCCTCTCTGGCTTCAAGACTTCTAGGTTGCTTAAGCTAGTTCTCCCTATCTAGTTGCCACCATAGAAGCATCGATACAATAATTATTAAAGCTAAACATTTCTTACACACCAAATATTCCATGATCCACAAGTGAATAACTCCTGCCTTTTTCCCTCTAAAAACACCACCGTCAACGATCAATCCCTAATATTTGGCATTACAATTGCAAAGCACTACTTAAGCTCGACTCCTGTCATACTTCCTTTACCCACTTACATTCCATAAAGACATGGCATAAAGTCTCTTCCCCTTCCCCATACAATTCGCACCTAGTAATAAGCTAAGAATTTAAACACGCTCGTTGCAAAAGAGGGGGTGACTTAAAGCACATATATAATAACCACCTGTCATCTCTAGTTGCGAAAGTAATAATTTTTCCTTATATCCATTATCCTCACCCTAGGCCTTATACACAATCAGCTCAAAAACACTTTCTTGAAACATCCCAAGCACATAGAGAGGGCTAAAACACTTCCTATTTTCCACTATATCCCTTATACCCAATTCACTAAACAACATATTTTTTGACAGTCGTGACGATATGCACTAAAAAATATACACTAAAAAATACATCGATTTGTCGAAATTAATCTATTGAAAGCTCCTCAAACTTGTACAACTAGCGCCCTGCCTTCATTGATATTGGCCCTCATGATAACCAAACTATCATCTACAAGCAAGAGGTGAGAAATTTCAAGAGCCTGCCTATAGATACATAGGCCACTAAGGTATACATAACACACCTATATTACATCAGTTGCTCTTGTCAGAAGTCTCTAGTCAGAGAAAGAGAAATCTTTGGTGAGAGAAACTGAATTTCTTATGAGATGCGAAACTTACCCTAGAAATGAATAAACCTCCAGATCCACCTCTTCTCCTCCCTTGGACTGCAAACCTCAATAGCACTATTTTATTGTTCCTTTATCGGGCGCTCTTTCTTTCTTTCTAGCCTATATGTACCTTGATTCTTCATCGTCTTGCCTCCTCCTTACCATAATTCATTTGGCTTAATTAGGCTTAAGCATGAAGATTGTAAATGGATACCCATGTCAAATTGTATTATGAATTGTACGTCTTTCTTCACATAACTAAATTCATCTTTGTCGTCCTATTTTTGATGCCTTCTATTACTCCTCTGTACGACCTAATCAAGTGCTTATCCCTTCTCTCACCAAAAACTTTTCTATCAGATCCACATCTCCTTATGCAAGTTGAAACCTACTATATCTAATCCATTTATAGAGAAAGCTATACTCATTTATTATGGAAGTATGGTGCGATCTTTGAGTGCTACAACCTAACTAATGCTTTTACCTTTCACAGATTTTGGTTACTATGCCCAGATTGTTCTTATACTAGTTCCAAGCCCTTACATAAATTGTAGCCACATTTTATCATTGTACACTATAGTATATTCATTGTTCATTAACCTTGCTTGGTGTACTTCCTTCTGCAACTGAGATATTTGTTGGATTGGAAATCCTCCATCCCTTGAATTTCATTTAAGATTTTTGAAGATTTTGTATGTGACTTGTTTAATGACTATGTACCCTTTCAAAAGGTAGGAGAATTAATCCTAGCAAGGGCCTAGGTGACTTTATTCTACTATTCCTTACTCTTATTAAGTATATAATGTCTATTCCTTGCTGCAAATATGATAGAATATTGTATCTGAATGCTCCATCTCTATTTTTTATTTGGATTTATAAGAGTCATTTAGTTATTGCTACCCATCCATCCAGAACCCTTCGCCTATTTATGCCCCCTTGCACTTGTCTTCGCAAGCACCAACATACATCCACTTTGCTATCTGATTTAAGCCTTGTGTTCATGTCTGTACCCTCATCAAACTCTTCTTTGTATTTTTCAAACACTTCTAATGGTAGAACTAACATCCAAAATGATATTTCCTGTCCTCATCATCCTGCCTAATTTGGAATCCTAGCTAGTTGTGTTGGGTGGAAGTGGATCTCACCCAAGTAGCTACGCGAATCTCCTTCATCCATTCCTATTCTGATGCCCTCAAATTTGGAGAGGGAGGTGAAGAAAATCCTCATATGCCCATATTCAATCAGAATTTTGTGCTTAACTTAGAGCAAATAAGCCTTTAAGGATCCTTTTGTAGGTCAATCCTCTAATGAGACTAGTATTGTACCTGAATCTCTTTTCTCCAACTTGCCTCCTCCTCTTCCTCCTAAGATTAACACTGCGGAATTGATTACTTATTGCCTCCCTAGCAAAATTTAGACGGAACCTTTACTTTTACCAACTTTCATCCATAGAACCCATAATAATTGTAAGTTTGTTAAGGGACATATAGAATATATTGATCATAGAAATGACTAGGTCCTTTTTAGGTTTGTAAGCACTAAAGGTAGGACGCTAGAATATGACAAAGGCTCTTGGTTTGTCAATAGCCTTAATTTTGTCATAGTTGAATGAATGTCTTTCTTTGACCCCTATGTCACCACCATTGGTAGAGTTGATTAGTGGATCAGAATCCGTCAGCTCCCTTGGGAATTTTGAGAAAGGAATACCCTTAAAGATTTACTCAAAAATGTAGGGAAGATTTATGGATGGACCAAAATACCCTCTTATATCTTAAAGAAAAATTTATATGGCCAGGTATGTGTCAATATCAATATTATCTAATGTCTACGGGTAGCATTACAATTAATAGAGGTGGTGTTTTCCTGCGTGTCCTTATGATATATGAAGAGTTGCATGAAGTCTGTCTATTGTGCTAGTAGAGAGATTTTTCACTCAGGGTGTTTCTTAAGCTAATTGAACCATTAGCTTTCCACTGGATAATCCCCTGTTGTTATAGATAATTGAGTTACTGTTTTTCGTAGAAAGAAAGTGAGAGTTATATCTGTTCCGAAGCATCCATGTACCTCTATGTTGAACCTGGATTCCTCTGCTAATATTATGTTCTCTATCCCCACTAACGAAAACCCACCTTTTCCTGTACAACAATTTGAACCTTCTCAGGTTCCTAATCCTGCACCCACTACTCTAGATGGCATCGGCAGCCAATGCTCCTATTATGACTACTACTGAAGTGTTGCCTATCCACTCTTATCCTTCGGATGCTCTGCATGTTGGGATGAAGGTCGATGATAATGTGGACATATACCTAATCTTCATAATGTAATAGACATTGAGATGTTCACTGACTCAGCTAAAAGGAAGAGGTATGGAGATGGAGAGGAAGCTGCCTCTCAGGATACTTGACATGTTCCCTTCACTATGACTAAAACTTATTTTTTGATGGATATATATGGGTTTAACTGTAGCTATGTGAGTTGCATAGCCCAGCCCATGTGTTTCTCCTCAATTATGATTGACTTCTATTTTAGGTGTATTTCCCACTTTAATAAACACCACTCCCATCCTAGATGGTTTGGTCAACATATAACTACATGTTGTGCTCTCCTACTTCTTTAATTCGTGGCAATAAGGTCACCATTTTGCTGATCTTGGACAACATTCTTTTCCTCAAAGCGTGGTGCATCTTTTGTTGTATTATAGGCTAAGTTCATACCTTAATGAAAGCATCTTATTTGGATTACTGTGATTTGGATCTTAGTTTTTCAACTATGGTTCTTGAACTCTGGTTATACAACTGCATGGTACACTTCTTTACAAGCAGATATAATTGTTGCTTATTCGCTAAAATAGATGGTGGAAGGATTGTGCTATATATGTACTAAGTTTTCTAGTGTTGCTCCCCCTTGTGGTGAGCAACCTAGTAAGCAAGTACATGGGTATAGTCCCCAATCTAGATGTTGGTTGATGAAGAACCACTGTGTGTCTGACATATTTTTTATTCATTTTCTGTTTTCTCTTATTTTTGCTTTTGTTAATGACATTCAGACTTTTACTTTTTGTAGCTGCAAGCATACCTTCATTGATATAAATTATAATATTCTAGCCAAAGGTGGTGTCCCTACTGATGCTTTGCCTATGTAGGACTTAGTCTTGACAAGAAACCAATTCTCAGGCACAGGTAAGGCATGCTCCCTAATATCTTATAAAATTTCTATGATGAGAGAAACAAGTTGAGATTCTTTTCCGTTGTTTTTCCAAGGCCTATTTCTAAAATGCATTCGGGCCATGCAAACTTCAGTTTTTATTCGCTGCTTACTCTTTAGCATCATTGACAAGGACCTTGAATTTTTATTACTGTTCAACTATTTAGTTATTCATTTTAATCAAAAGCCTATTTACGGTTTGGTCACTCTTATGCAGCTCATATCTATTGCTGTGGTATTTAGCTACACAGTGACAAGGTTTCAATATAAGCCTATTTATAACATATATATGAAGTGTGTGTGGATTGACAAGTTAGTTCCTTCACCCCTCCTTGATTATGCTATGGTGAGGGAAGAGCACGAGGATATCATTCCTCATTGCACTTCTAAGGCCTGGTTCCAACTACTTTAGAAAACTTTTACTCTCTATCTTATGTTTAATGTCTTATTATGTATGCTATGTTTTTGCTCTTACCACTAAGTTCCTACCTAAGATTGTTATGTACATCCAACCGTGTCGCTCGCCTTTGAGTTATGGCCAGAAGAACTACGTAGAATTGCTATGCTGTGCCTCCTATGCCTATCCAAACGTGACATTAGTGATGGGCAAACCCCTTCATGTACTTGTATGGAAGCATCTTGCTGTTTTTTATTATTATTTACACAATTAAGACTATACAGATGTGTGTATATGTCATAGAAAAAGTATCATCCTTGAAGATGATGTTTTGAATCCAAAAATTTATAACCTATTTTGTATTAACATAATTGAACTTGTTGTGACGTTGGATGCATGTAATCTTATTGAAGCACAACCATTTAAGATTGGTAATCTTTATTTTAAAAAGTCTACCAATGGTACATCTAGGATTTGCGAGGCTTGCAGCATGAGGCTTAACTTAATCATTTTAATAGAAGTGTCATATTAGTTACACTACCCCATGAGCCTATTAAAGTTATAGACATGCTTTGCATACCTGCTTTGTCCACTTTAGATATTGCTCCTATTCATGTTGTCCTACACTTTTTTGTTCTTTCATTGGGCCATGCATTCTATCACCCTCTTTCATTTACACCCACTCATGGACTGCCCTATATTTACATGAATATAATTTAGATAATGAGCCTACATGATTGGTTTTTTCATGTACTTTCTCAGTGAACTTATACACATCTTCTTATCTATTTGGTCTTTACAAGTATCACAGAGTATCCCTATCTATGTGATTCACTTATAGAAGCATTATAATAACTGGTATATTAACCATATATTGCAAATGGGCATCATATGATTTATAAATTGATTTTTAATTAAAATTATTAGTTGAAATATCGAGGGTATCAAAAAATAACAAGTCATACAGGAAGTTAAACTCCTGATGAGAGCCACAAAGCTGGTATGGTTTTCCACCCAAAACTATGGCCGATACAACAGCAACAATAACAACAACTCCCAATGTGGTCCCGCTTTCGCAAGGTTTGAGAAGATCCAGATGTAGGTAATCTTACCTCTATAAATATGACTACCGGTAGAGAGATTGATTCAAATAGACCCACACTAAAAGTTTTAAGAAGATATTTTAGAAGTTAAAAATCATTCGAAAAATGAATGTAACAAATAAAACCTAAATAATTTCTTAACTAATAGGTATAATGAACAATAGATGAGGAGGGGTAGGAGTTATACGTATCTTAAGCAGCAAGCGCCGGCATAATACTACTCTGACCAAAAGCAATCTACAATTAAACAACCGGAGGCAGGTCTGTAATAATGTCAAATGCAACACGGGTACTACTAAAGCAATCAGATGTGCGATCATAACGACTCTGCCAGGATCAATCTACTAGCATACAGGAGTACAGCCAATGCATGATAGCCTAATAACCAGTGCAACACAACAACAATCTTTGCTTACGAAAGCTAAAGGAAAGACTAAAAGCACGCAATCAATGGTCTGCAACCTTAATCCTAGCTCTTAACACACTTTTATCCTGAGTCATGTCCTCCATTAGTCCTATAAACCTCAAATCATACTTAATCACCTCGTTCCAACTTTTCTTTGATCGTCATCTGCCTCTTCTACATTTGGAAATGTTAATTGTCTCACACCTTCTCACTGGTGCATCTACACTCGTCCTTTTAACATGACCAAACCATCTTAGTCTAATCTTCCTCATCTTACCTTCAATGGGTGTTACTCCTATTTTCTCTCTAATCACTTCATTCCTAATTCTTTCTAATCTCGTATAGCCACACATCCATCAAGATCAGTCTCATCTCTATTACCATTAACCTTTAGACTTGAGTCTTCTTGATTGGCTAGTACTCTGAGCCATATAACAACGCTGGTCTGACCACCATACAATGAAATTTCCCTTTCAATCCTTCATGAAGTCTCTTATCACACAATACTCCAGAAGCCTTCTTCTATTTTTGCCATCCCTTTCCAATATGTTAGTTAATATCTTCATTAATATCTCCTTTATGATGAAATACCGAGCCTAAATACCTGACCTTCTCGACCCTTAGTATTGGTGACTTCCTCACCACTGGACCTGCATTTTAAGTATTCCGTCTTGGATCGACTCAATCCAAATTCCCCAGACTCTAAGGTATGTCTCTACTTTTCTAACTTTGTGTTAAGTCTATCCCTAGTTTCATTGATCAGAATAATATCATCAACAAATAGCATACACTATGGTACCTCATCTTGAATCCCTTTCGCGAGCTCATCTATAACAATAGTGAAAAGAAACGTACTTAAAGCTGAACCTTGATGGAGCCCAGTGTGAATAGGAAAGTCTTCTATGTCTCCTCATGAGGTCCTAACACTTGTTTTTAACTCCATCATACATATCCTTGATAGTTCGAATATATGCCATCGTCACCGCTTTCTTCTTTAACACTTCTATAATACCTCATGTGGTACTTTATCATGCGCTTTCTCTAAATTTATGAACACTATGTGGAGATCCTTTTTCTCTAAACTCTATGATCAATGAAAATAATATTAAGAAAATTCTTCCTCTAATGGGTTTTGAGCATTTTGACTACGTGCTACCAATAAACCGTTATGGGGTTTGACAGTATTATGGAACAGCATTATTTGCCCCAATCAAAGAACGACGAGCAATAACATGTTAATACATGATGCAAAAAAGGCCCAGAATTCAATCATTTCAAGGGTGTATGCACCGACACAAGAGAAAGACAAAAACAGTTTTGCGGAACCCTTATTAGAGCTAAATAATGCTATTGATATCCTGCGATGCCTAATGGGAGACTTCAATGAATTATCTTGTCCTACTGGGAAAAAAGAGGGACAAGTTTGGGCCAATAATGGATTCAAAAGACTCAATAATTCCAAGTCAACTATCGATGTAGAATGTACACATGTTAATGGTAGTTTGTTTACCTCAAAGAAAATAGTGCAGACCCACCTAGTGTACGAATGAGTAGATATAACTATATCTGGGAGAGACTGGTCTGCGATATACCCGAATGCTTATGAGGTACACCGTAGCTCCACTGTAACACCCCGAATTTTTTTTAGTTACTAATTTTGATTCAAGTGTGAATTCTTGATTAATGTGTATGTATTTTATGTGATTTATTTTAGATACATATGTGTTTTAAGTTAATATGATTATGGTTTAGGAATAATTTGTTGAATGAGTATACTACTAAGGCTTTGTTTCAAAAAAAAAAAAAAAGGAGAAAGAGAAAGGAAGGAAGAGTTAAAAAAAAGGGGGGGGGCTTGACCAAAAAAAAGGGAAAAAGAAAAGGAAATTGGGGAAGGGGGGTTTTACGTGAACTTTGGGGGGGGCTCTCTATTTTTACTTTTTTCAACACAAACACACACCACACACGCAGAGGGTCGAGAGGAGAGAGAAGAAGAAGAGAGGAAGAAGAGAAGGAGGAGAAGAAGCAGAAGAAGAAGAAGACGAAGATTTCGATTTTGCTTTTGAATTGCGACTAAGGTAAGTAATTCTTACTCTTCTTCAACCTAAAATTGATTAGGACAAGAAGAATTCGAAAACCTAGGGTTCGAATCTGAGAAATCAAGCGAAAATTGAAGTATGAATTTGATGTTTTTAGGGTTTGATAGAGGAGAAAACAATCTTCGATTGATAGAAACTCACCCCTAAAGTTGTTTGTTTAATTGTGCTTTTTGGATTGATTAGGGGCTTGTGACTTGTTGGGTATGTTGTGAATTCATCCAATTACATGTTAAATGATGGATTTTTGGGCTGATTGATTGTATTCAAAGAACAAAATGGAAGAAAGCTAGATTGAAATTTCGGATTTGTGCAGAGCTTGAGTACTCTTTGATTTTCTGGGAATTATTGGGTTGTTGAAAAATTCTGAAATTTTTACAGTACATTACCTAGGATATTAGACAACTTCTGGTAAATTTTCATGAATTTTAGATGTGTAGTTTGTATGTTATGAATTTTTATTTGAATCTGCCCTGTTTTCAGTATGTAAATTCAGATGGTGTTTGGAATTACTGTGAGCTTTTGGATTGGAGAAAAATTATGCAATTTTTACTGTAGAATAACACTGATGTCTGGAAGTATCCTGTAAATTTTCATGAATTTTGGATGTGTATTTTAGAAGTTATGAATTTTCGATTGAGACTACCTTGTTTTGGTACCTGATTTCGGTTATTGTTTTAATTTGTTATGAAAGGTTTGCTGGGAGAAAAATTATCAAATTATTACTGTATATTCCTCATGATATGGGGTGTTTGCTGGTAAATTGTTGTGAATTTTGGTTGTGTATGCTAAAAGTTATGAATTTTGAGTTTAATTCACAGATTTTTGAGTATTTTGGTTGACTTTTTGAATTTCTGGGAATGATTGGCCTGGGCAAAAATCATGATATTAATATGTTAGAATTTATATGTTATTTATCAATTTCCTGCAAAGTTTGGTGAAGATTGGATGTGTATGCTGTGAGTTATGAATTTTTGGAGTTAAAGTACCTTGCTTAGTATAATTATGGATTATTTGTGTTTTTAATCCATAAATTAAATATGAAAAGGCCATTGTTGAGCTTCCTAAGAATTCTGATTGTGTGACGAAGTTTGGGAAAATTATGAAAAGCATTTTGAGTTGAATTATGTTATGTTTTGATTATGTTTTTGTTACAATTGTGGAATCAAGCTTCTTTGAAATTAAAAATGTGATTATATGAATTATACGAATTTCTTAAGTTATGTTTTTGGGGAATGAGGTTCGTGTCTTGTCTGAGGCTATTACAGAGCGTTCTAGAGCTATGACCATAGTAGTGACTGCCGTTATGTTCAGGTTGCCTAGTGGGAGAGGCTATAACCAATCCCCTAGGATATGAATGTCGACCTTATGTTTGTGTGTGAGCCATGTGGGTCCCTAGTGAGGAGGGTTTCGGCCTCAACTTACTAGGATACGAATGCGATTCCATGGTTTATGTCGTGGCAGTTCGCGTCCTTCAGAGCGTTGGGTGCCTGGTTGGGACTATTTGAATGAGTTGCGGCTGGTCCACCATTGGTTGGTACCATATGTTTGAGCCGTAGTTGGGCCACCAGGATGTGTTTGTCACCCCTGCGTTGTGATGGTTCTTTGTGTGAGCCATGAGTTGATTTCCCCTAAACTAAAAGTTTTGCATTCAGTTAACAATATGTGATGTGTTGTGAAATTGGTTTTGGATTGAATTTGGACTTATTTATGATGTGGAAATCCTTTTGGATTTGAATTAGGCTTTGGATTTGAATTTGAAGGTTCTTTCAAAACACCTATGAGCTTGTGATTAACTTTAAGATACATATTATGTGTTTATGTGAATTTTTGAGATAAAGTTGATTTGATGTTTGTGCCAATTATGGTTATGGGCTGTCCGTTAGGTTGCTTAGCAGATTTTGCTTTCTTTTGGACTCTAGTGAGGACTATGAGCCCAAAGGACATGATTGGTATGGGACAATCATGGTTAGTTTAGTGAATAAACTAACAGTAGAGTTTGTTTAGGGATTTAAGTGAAAACGAAAATCCTTGAATCGTACCTGGTATGGGACAAGTACGACTGAGTTACTCTGATTGTCGTTCCATGACATAAATATGTTGTGTGTATGGAATGTATAAGTTTATTTTGGTTTTTGAAGCATATGAGTGTTCTTATGTCACCTTGTACATGCTATATGATATGTTCTGTCTATATGTCATAAGATACGTGTACTGTGTGATTATGTGTGAATCGGTTAATGTGCAAAGTGTAACAACGGGGAAGGTAAGGGTTATTCACTGGGCTCGAGGAGCTCATGATCTCACCATTTTTCAGGTTCTGGAAACCAAAAGGGATCACAGGAGCATTAAGAGAACTTATTTGGACCTGGAGGGCTCGTTATATGTATATGTTATGGATTATGTTTAGTAAATACAGTCTTGTATTTTGATTCGGATATATGTAAGAACATTTTGTATATGGTTTAAGTATATATGCAATGTATGTTTTAGAATTACCGGCCCGAACTTTCGTTAGACTGTGATTAGGGCTTCCGCTGCTATCGATAAGTTAATTAAGATCATAGAGCCTTGTGGGCGCCCCTGACCTAGCGTCCACGGTGGTGACGCGCCCGCCGCCCCTCGGGCAGCGGCGGGGCGTTACATCCACTTGCTCATATCATCGTTATATTATTTTATCATCCAATGCACAACCTAGAAGAAGGAAAACATTTCCATTTCGCTTCCAAAATTTCAGGTGTAATATCATCAAGTAGGCAATTTAGTCTCTAAATATTGGAAAACCAATCATAATGGGACCAATATGTTCAAATTTATTAAGAAATTGAAAATTATTAAGTTTAAAGTTAAAGATTGGTCAAAGAAACACTTTTGGAATCTCCGTAAAAAAAAAAACACTCACAAACAATGCACAAAATAGATCTCGTGGAAGAAAAGTTGTTATTAAATCCTGATTTGAAGCAACGAGAAAAAAATGATATTTTTCAATCAAAAATATTGGGGCAATTAAATAGAAAGAAATGGCGAGTAAATAGAGATCAGAATTCTTTTTTTTTTTTTTTTTTTTTGCGTAGAGCTAACACTAGAAGGAAGAAGAAATTAGTTATTGAACTAAGAGATGAATGTGGTGTATGGATTGGTACCATAAAACACTAGCCAAGAAATTCATATTAGACTATACTTAAAGATTCCAATTAGCACATAATGGTCACTGAACCTTGCCTAATCTTGGTCTTCCTAAATTAATTTCAGACATCGATAATGCTGATCTACTTCCAACCTTGGAAGAAGTGAAATATGTGATTTTCAGCATTGACTCTAATAAAACACCAGGTCGGGAAGGATTTGGTGCAAGCTTCTTTAAGAATTACTGGAATATTGTAAAGAAGAATTTATTCAAATGTATCCTTGAATTCTTTACAAGGGGAAAAATTTTGAAAGAAATTAACGATACCTTCATATCTCTAATTCCAAATACTAACGGCCCCTCATAGACTAGCCACTTTAGACATATTAGTCTTTGCTTTACAGTCTATAAGATTATCTCAAAAATCTTGGTTAATAGACCAAGGCCTTTACTGGATAGACTAATATCACATTTTAAAGTGCCTTTATACTAGAAAGATCAATTCACAATAATATCGTATTGACTCATGAGATCATGCATAAGTTTAAGAGTCTCAAAAGCAAAACAACATGGGTGGCCATTAAATTAGATATGGAGATTACGATTGGCTAGAATGGGACTTCATATTGAATTGTTTGCAAGAATTAGAATTATACCCTACATGTAATAAATGGATTAAGGAATGCATCTCTTCAACATCATATTCTATTACAGTCAATGACGAACCGAACGACATGTTCAATTCAACTAGAGGAATAAGACAAGGAGACCCATTATCTCCATATCTTTTCATATTATGCATAGAAAGATTCAATCATATGTTGCTAAAAGAAGCAAAACTTGTAAATCAGGATTAGGGGTCAAGATATGCCATAAGTTTATTACTATACCATGCATGCTTTTTGCAGATGGTTATTTGCTATTCTGTAAAACAAACTCTGAAAGTTGTGTTGAGCTTAAGAACATCTTAGATGCGTTATTTTCTACCTCAAGTCAACTGTCAATTTTCAGAAATTAGTACTTACTTTTTCTACATAATGCTTCTATTGCACAAAAACAATTAGTAATGGGAATCTTTAACAACTTGCGTAGAGATTCCTTGGGAAAGAATTTCGGTTGCGCCATTTTTCAAGGAGAACCATCTACTTCAACCTTTCAAGAGATTATGAGCAAGACCACCGTTAAATTAGAGGGGTGGAAAGCAAACTGTTTATCCAAAGATGGAAGGGCAGCCCTGATACTATAACAACTAGAATCACTACCAGCAGATACGATACAATGCTTCGAACTACTGAAAAACACTAGAAATTATGTGGATAGACTTAATACAGAATTTTCTGGAAGAAATCCAACACAGAAAAGGGTTCATCACTCATAACCTGGGACAACGTATGTATGCCAAAAAGTGAAGGTGGGCTAGGTCTATGTAAAACAGAAGTTGTTAATAAGGTCTTCCAATATAAACTGGTCTGGAAAGCCTAATGATTTCAGTATATGGGCGCAATCCAGTACATCGAGATATCTCCAAAATTTAGATTTTTTTAACTATAAAGAAAAGTTACCGACTCACTAGATTGAAAAAATACTATAAAATATAAGGACTTATTAAGGAAATGTATAATATGGAAAGTTAGGAAAGCAAAATATATCTCCTTTTGGTATGATAATTAGGTGGAAAACCGTAGTCTAATGGATATTGTAGAATTGCACAGAAAATATTACCAATCGAGACACTAAAGTTAGTAATTTCATTTAGCATAACATAGGTTGGGATCTTCCCAAACTATCACATACCCTAACCACCCCATTATAGAGAAAATACAGGGCATAGTTATTACCATTCATGACAGTAAAGATTCCTTTTGCTGGGGACTTAATTGCTCAGGTGAATTTAATACAAAATATGCTACATGGATTGCCAGTGATACACATCCACATAAGACTCCTGAATGGCCTTTTAAATGAATTTGAAAAATCAATACTATATTGAAAATTAAATTTTTTTTTTTAATGGCAGATGTGCCATAACATACCTCCAACTAGAGGGACCCTATTAAAAAGGGGTCTCAATATTGACTCACTCTGTCCAATATGTCTGGATGACATTAGGTTAAGTTAGTTAACAAAACATATATTTAAAGAATGTCACATAGTTAAAAATTATGGGAACTAGAGGATAAGCACCAGTGGCTACCAGCTATTGCTTCTCATGGCAGTTGCTAAGATATTCCCCATAGTATACATAGATTGAGACGCATTCGAAACCAAAAAGACTTAAAAATTTAGTTTTATTCTGTGGAGTATCTAAAAATCTAAAAATGCTACGTATTCAATAATGATGTATTTAACCCTCTGGCGTGTTTATTCCAGCCAAGAAAGCAAGCGCTGAATTAATGGATAATCCAAAGTTATATATTGGTTGATAATTACGCTAGGGGGCCTTCTTATCCCCTTTCCACCTTAAAAACATTGAGTGAAGTGGCACCCTCCTCTTCCAGGATTCATTAAACTCAATTTTAATGGATCACTCAACAACTCTTCAGCAACAGGTGGATCCATTATCTGTAATTGCATGACAAACTTACTAAAGCGAACATCATACCATGGACAAACATCTATACTCATGATGGAAGCAATAGCACTAACAGATGGAGTACTTCCAGCAGTTCAAGCATGTTTCAACAATCAATATTGTTATAGAAGGCGACAATCAAATTGTCATTCAAGCATTGAAAGAAAGTATCCAGATCCCTTGGCAGATTTCCAAAATTATCAAAGTTGTTCACGCTTGGTTGAGTCAGAGTATTCATATTATCACTAACCATATTTTTAAAGAGGTAAATATGATAACAAACTGGCTGTCAAAGTTTGGACATTCACAGGATCATTCTCTTCAGATTTATATCTTTCACCATTTCTCAGATCGACATTAGCCAATGATGTAATTGGACATATTCTTGTGAGAAGAGACGTCTAACATCCTTCATTTAACCTTTAAACATTATATAAAAAAAGGAAAGCCACTAAGGTTTTTTTTCCTCACTTAATTTACGGAATAAAGTCGATAGTCTACCACTTGAATCACTTGATTTGTAAGGAAAGGGTATGGAGACATGGGACCACCCCGTATATAGTCCCCTAATAGGAGTAACCAAGGTCATTACTTTCCCACTGATCAAGAAAAGAAGGAAACTCTTCAGACAGATTTCATCACCAAGGAAACTTAGGGGGCGGAAATCCCATTTCACACATAACAAGCTCCAAAAAACTCTACTCGACTCGATTGTACACCAAATTATATCTAACTTGGTTGTTGTCCATCCTTTCTCCCCCTTCTTATTTTTCTTCATGAATGAAATGCTTTATATACAATTAGAATGTTATCAAATATGAATCTCCATTAATGAAAACCAACTATTTTTCATTAACAAGGCATGGCGGCACAACTTTGAGTCTATTTTCTATCACCTTAGACACGAGCTTGTAAGTGATGTTACTGAGGCTTACGGTTGAGACTCCTTCATTGGTTTAGGGCTTCTTGTATTTTGGATAAGGGATATTGTTATATCTTCCTCTCACTGGACACTGGTCCTCCATTTAGAACTCCTATAGCTTCATCAGAAATATCATGCTCGATTTTATTTCTGAATTTCTGAAAAAAGGGCACAAAAACCATCCAAGCCAAGGCCCTTGGATTGGGTCATTTGCTTCAAAGCACATTTAACTTCATCTCTTGTAAAAAGTAAGGAGAGTCGAACTCTATTATCAGCAATCACTGTCGTGCTAATTATGAAATTAATGCCTATCAGATCATGATTCAAAGACATAAACATCTCTTTAAAGTAATCACAATGACTTGCATTGTGCTTGCCATATTGTAGATCTTGATTCTTCTCTCGAAAAATTTTCCTACACTGCTTAACCTTACGTGGAAATATGTTGTGTTCTGGTATGCTTCTTTTAAAGTAGAGTGGTGCACCCTTTAAGCCTAGTTAACCTCACGTAAAAGGTTAGTTTCCAAGAGCTCCCTTCCACCTTTCTAATTTGTTGCCTCTGCTGTTGATCTAGAGGATTTTTACACAACTCTTGAAACCTCTTTCTCAACTTCTTCACTTTTTCAGGCAAAAATCCAAATTTTCCAGTACTTCACTCCCCAAATGCTTCCTTATGTGCAAGCCAGTCATTGA
Organism: Carnegiea gigantea; assembly: GCA_029747015.1. NCBI lineage: Eukaryota > Viridiplantae > Streptophyta > Magnoliopsida > Caryophyllales > Cactaceae > Carnegiea > Carnegiea gigantea. Next base: position 713,104 of record JAKOGI010000104.1, on the reverse strand, counting down.
TACAAGCAAGGCCCCCAGCGTCTAATCCCATACTAGCTCTATTAATCACATTTTTGAGCTTATCAATCACAATTCAAAAAGCCTCAAATTTTATTTGTAAATATGGATCTAGATCTAATCAAATTGAGGGTCAGGTCGAGTTGAGGAGTTGGTCATGATAGTTGACAGACAGGATTTTCTTGACCTTGACCCTACCCGACCTTCATTTGGGTTGGCATACTCTTGATCCTGACCCTGCGGGTACCCTCGAGTCATTGGGTCAGACTCGACCCTTAAATCTGCCCCATGTAGAAAATGAGATTTTTCAGTAAGTTTCCATTTTTATTATAAAGTTCAAAATTAAACATCCCACAAAATAAATAGGTCAAACAATAATATGATGTTCCAATGAAATGTATCGCAATTAAAAACATTATAATGCATAATTCAGCGATTTAAAATGATTAGTTCACTAAAACAACTGCTCTAAACATTAGAGACAGAATGTTAGGAGTTAACGAGTCAGTGAGATTTAGAGAGGTGAATGTAGGGGGGTCAAGAGGAGACGAGAAAGTAGAAAGGGAAAATATTTTGAACAAATAAAACCCAAAATATCTTGTTTTAATTTTAAGTTTTATTTTTTTAAAGTAAGGGTCAGCAGATTAATCAGAGGGTCAAAACCTCTACCTGAGTCTGACCCTCATCATAGTTTAGTGCCCTCAATTTGAGGGTCGAGGCGTGTCGAAGACAAAAAAGATGACGCTAAACCTCATTTTTGACAGTCAACGGGGGTGGGGGCAGGTCTTATGGGCCCCAACTAGGGGTGAGTGGGACAGGGTACCCGATTGAATTTTTGGGAATCGGAACCGAACTCGGTTAGAACCGGATCCTAGAATTTGGAGCCGGTTTCGAACCCGGTTGGAATCGAGTCCTAGAATTTGGACTTCAGGTACCTGGTTTCTAAGTAATATTATGCATTTTTTTTCCTCATTTTCCTGAAAGAAAATAGAGAGAGGGAGGAATTGAAGGAAGTTGAAAGTCATATATAAGACTAAATCAAATACGCAATAAGTCGTAAAGAAGATTTACGTACTCTAAATTAAACTCAATGAATTGGAGACAACGTTAGTCAAAAACCATAAATCAAGATCGTAAAATGAATGAGAAACTTAAAAATTATTTTAATTCACTTGAAATAGAGAGGGCAAGAGAGAGAAACCGTCAAAATAATATAAAAATAAATACATAGTAAGTAACAAGGCTCATGAAGAGAATAACCAAAGCTTGAAGGAAGAAATCCATGACATTTGAGATACATAAAGAGTAACTCGGAGATAAATTGAAAGTAAAAAAGGCAAAGGGTAAACTAGAATAGTTAAGAGGTGAGTCTTGATACAAAAAATACATCACTTAAGAAATAAGAGTTTATTTCTTATATTTTTTTTTTTATCAAAATCAAAATTCTTTAAGTTTTGATGGAGTATTGGATATTGAATCTAGGTTTATATCCACAGAATTCAAACCAATTCTGAGTCCACAACCGTGCACCCGTTTTTTTTGCTTGCCTCTACTTGCAAGTCGCAATAAATTACAAATAGGTACCTCCGATTTTGGGGAAACTATTTTAAAGGCCCCTTAATTTGAGAATATATTCTTGGGTGACATTACTGTTGGGGAAACAATTATGTGGTGCATTTCCAGGGGAGGGCTTCGTATGAGAAGGGAAATTACGTTGATGCCCTTTTTTATTTGAGGAAGAAAAACAACAATGGTCACTGTTTCCGACCCCAAACCCCCGAAACTCGTCTCTCTCTCTCCTCTCTCTCTCTCTCTCGCTTGCTCTGCACCTTGCCATCGGCATCTCTGTCTTCCAGAGCCGATCTACATTTTGTGAAGATTTGAAAAGATTTCTGAAGTTGGTCACCATAGTTGAGGAAGAAACAGTTGCAAGTTGACTGCAATTTGCGGACCGAAGAGTTTCGGACAGCCATGGTGAGTGTTTTTCGTGTTTGTGCATGTGTTTGTTTGATGTGGTCTAATAAGTTCATGTTGATTTGCACCCTGGGGTAGGTAAAATGTTGTTGTGTTTGATTCATTTAGTGCTGGGTTTTTTGTGTTGCAATTGAGGAGGGAGGAGTTCCAGTTGTTGCAATTTCGTGCTTTTTCCCATTTCTTCCATGTTCTGTACATGTGTAGGTTGTTTTTGTGGTTGTCTGTGGTTGACCGTCACTCTGTTTAGATGTTGGCTATAAATGTTGTAAAAGATTATTTGTCATATTGTTTGAACAGGTGACCAAAAATGTAGTGGTTCATTACAAAGACATAATGATTACCATAGTTGATGTTGATTTGGATATGTACCAGGTGATAGACCTATTTAGGGATGTGAGGGAATTAGCTGTGGAACAGGGGGTAGTGTTACCTAAGTATGCTGGATTTAGATGGCATCCACCTGAGAGGGAGAATAAGAGGTGGCATCTTAACACTGATAATGATTGGGTGATGTTAGTGCATCAACGGGAGTCAATAAGGGGTTTTGTCATCCTTATTTATGTGGTTGAGTTGCATGTGCCTAGTCAGCTGCAAAAAGTCGTTGAAAGTTTGGATGGTTTGCAAAAAGCAAAAGAGAAAGAAACTGTACAATTTACAAGCCCATGTGAACCTACACTTGACCCCTCTTTGACTGAAGTTAGGATGTGGGCTGATAATTTGATTGTGACCCCATCATCTATATACATAGACCCAAATGCAGCAGTACAAGTCCAGCCCATGTCAAAAGGTACTCCACATGCTTTAAAAAGCCTTCTACATCTGGGAGGCAGAAATTACAGATTAGAAAACCCATTCATAGGGCTGCAAAAGATAAACCAAATGCTTCTCCTTCTTCTTCATCCCTGCAACCCTCATCAAAGCAAGTAAACACTATTCCTGAACCTATGAACAGTCTTAGAAGACCCCTAACAAGGTCTCGAAGCAGCCCATCAACCAAATCAGCTGTCCCCACAACTCCTTCTTCTTCACAGCCCAGTGAAGGTCTATCCCAGGTGGTATTATCCCCAACTAGGCCATTGATTAGGTCCCAAATGAGCCTAATTTCAGTTGAGAAGAGGCAAGCTCAACCTTCTTTTATGGCAACAGGAAGAAGAATAAAGAGTAGAACTTAGCCACTGAATCCTGCACAGTCACAAACTTTACTCTACTCAGACCAAGATTTGTCAATAGTAAGGGTTGGCTTAGTTGATTTTCATGATTTTGATGTGTTAGATTTAGGGCAGCCATAAATTCCCCAATTAGACGCCTTTGACAGTGATGTTAATGAGAATGTGGAGGAGCAAGTAGAGGAATACTTGGAGTCAAATAGTGAGGACAGTGACTTCAATGTCGATGAGCAAGGGGAGTCTTATGAGGTTTCATTAGATGACGAGTCAGATGATAATGAGGTGCTTAATGAGTTGGATTTGGAGCTTGATATAGAGCAGCGGATGAGATTAGGTCATGTAGATGCAGATGGTAGTCAGGGCCATGTGGTTGTTAGTAAGATGGCAAAGGTGTTTAAACAAGGGAGGTTGTGGAGCAGGAATAGAGATGGGAGTGTGAGCTTAAAAGAAGGTAACATATTTACTTGTAAGGAAGACCTTTTAATATGAAAGACTATTGTGTGCAGCAAGAGATTACTCTTAGGAAGATTAGGAATGACAGGAGGAGGTATACCCAAAAGTGTGCAAATGTGGAGTGCACATGGAGAATACATACATCTGTGCTTGTTGACAAAAGCACATGGATGATTAGGAGACATTTAAGAAGCACATATGTGGTAGGACTGAAGGTAACAAGAGTGCTAGTTCAAGATGGGTTGCATCCAACCTTTTGTCATATTATAGGGTAAACCCGAATGCTGCTGTGGAGAATATGGAGGACTTCATCATGACAAAGTATGGGGTGAAAGTTCCAAAACACACTCTTTGGAGGGCAAGGAAACTTATGAAAATACAGGTTGAGGGTTCTCATGATAAAGGGTACATGAAACTTCCACAGTATATGGAGGAGTTCAAGGCAAGCTCCTGGGAGGAATCCTACATTCAAGAGGTGCCAGATATATATTGGAGCAGCCATAGCAGCCTTCAAACAACATTGTACACCCCTGATTGGCATTGATGCTTGTCATCTAAAAGGTATAACACACTTGCATTTATAAATGCATGCTTGTTTTATTATATTCTGTATAACCTAGCACTGATGCATGCCATTTGACAGGTCCATATAAGGGAGTCCTTTTGACAGCTATGGCCTTGGATGGTAATAATGGACAGTTCTCATTATCTTATGGGATTGCACCTCAAGAAAATGAGGAGGAATGTAGCTATTTTCTTGATGGCCTTGCTAGGGCACTTGATGCTAGGAAAAATAGCTCTAACTACACCATTATATTTGATAGGCACAAGGTAATATAAATTATGCTTTTTAAAGGTAAATGTGCGATACACAAAAGGTATTGACTACTAACTTACTTTGACAGGCAGGGCATCATCAAAGTTTTGAAGAATGTTATGCCCCAAGCATCAAGAAGGATCTGTGTTCTCCATTTCTACAAAAACTTTGCTGCCCACTACCCTGGTAAGTGAAACTAATTTGTCTGAATTTAGTTAAAGGACATTTGAGGGAAGTTGAAGAATGCTTGTACTGACCATGTCTTTCTCCTTTTCTCATTGTAATTTCAAGGTGCATGGCTCCACTGTTTCTTTTACATTGCCGTCAATGCATATTCGTCTTTTGTTCATTTGAAGGCCATGAATAAGATTAAGCAAAAAGAGCCTGCAGCATATCAGTGGTTAAGGGACAATGAACCATTAGAGCACTGGGCTAGGTTTAAATTTGATGCAAACCTGAAATCTATGGACAACACAAATAATTTTATGGAAAGTTTCAACAATGCAATTAGCAAGCTTAGGGGGAAGCCAATGTTGACCATGTTGGAAGAGATTAGAAAGCTTGTGGGGGCCAGGTTTGATAAAAGGTTTCAGAATGCATCTTGTTGGGAGGGGAAGGTGACACTATTTGTAGAGAAAAAATTGAGGTTAGTTGAACAAGATACTAAAAATTGCCTTAGTGTTGTCCATGCTGGTCAAGGGGAGTTTGATGTTGTTGAAGGCTGCACCAACTTCACAGTGAAGTTGAAGGAGCACTTTTGTGACTGCAAGAAATGACAGATCACTGGCTTGCCTTGCAAATATAGTGCAAGATGTATTTTGAGGATGAAAGGGCAGTTAGAGGATTATTGTGCTCCATGGTTTTTAACTGACAATTATAGAAAACTTTATGAAAACATCATCCATCCCATCTCTAACCCATGCATGTGGGGAGACGCAAACTTGCCTACACTTGATCCACCAGTTGAGTTGAGAAAAAGAGGAAGGCCAGAAAAGCATAATAGAAGAGAGTCTGCCTCTTGGGCACCAATCCCACAACCTGAAGGTCAAGCAACCAGACATTTCTCAGGCACCAAAAGGTGCAAGCAATGCAAACAATTGGGACATACCAGCTTGACTTGTGGGAGACCTAGAGGTGAAAGTGGCCGGCTGTTGGAGAAATATAAGAAGAAGAGGAAGACCAGTACCAGACTAGTTGGAAGGCCAAGGAAGACATTCTGCACCACTGGCACATAAGCTGGGACATCCGACCCTACATCAACAGCAACAGAAGCCCCCCCAACCCAATTTAGTTAATCTTGATTGCAATATGTAATAGCATTTCAGTAGCGCTATGTCATGGAAGAATTAGCTTATCCCTCTGGTTGTAAATAAGGGAACTTGTTGTGCTCTTTGCTACTTATCAGCAGCTACAGAACCAATGGTTTTAGGACTTGTCAACTTTTGTGAACTCATTTCTAGGGACAAGAATTTGTGCTATTTGCTACAGTTAGATAATTTCAATTCTCTGTGACTCGTAAACTTTTGAACTTGGTTCCAGTTTTCCAAGTAGCTGAATGAGTGTGCTATTTGCTACTCATTTCCAGGAAAAAGAATTTGTGCTAAGTGTTCATGCTTATTATTCCTTGTACAAGTTATAAGCTCACACAGTTGCAAGCCTCTTGAGTTTCAAGTTTTATGTCTTGATCAGTTTTTATGTTTGATACTAGCAAAGTCTCTTCTATGACCAAGCCTCTGGATTTTCAGTTCATTTTTCTCAACTTACACTTGGAAGTCAAATGCTATGAGGCTCTGCTTTGCAGAAACTGAACTTTCACAGGAAAAAGTCAAATGCTCACACAATTTAATTTGTTATTCCCTTGAATACACTTACACCTACATCACATTCACTGTTTCTAATTTACATCACCACTACCATGGCAATTAACACTATCACCACAATCAACAATATTACAATCAAGGTTTGACCATTTTCAATAAACTTCAACATCAACCTCATCTCCATAAGCTCCTTCTTCACTATATCTACATCAACAACCACCGATCTCTCTTGAGGGCCTTCATTTGCTGCCCATTTAAGAAACTTATCGCACCTCAAACATTTGAAATACAACCTTTTAGAATTCTGGCTTGAGTGAGACACCTTCCGCACACCTTCACAATTGCATCTTCGACAAACTGCTATGTCCTCACTTGCTAGCTTGCTCCTTGATGATGAAGACCCTTCCATTATCAAACCTAATAATTCACGAATTGTTACATAAACCACAACATATAATATTACATAATGTTCCAGACCAGTAATTACAATAATTACAATTGCTAACTTCTGACCGGAAGCAGTCATTAGAAAAATTACATAATGTTCTAGACCCAGCTAAACATACAAATTCAGTCATTTTCACAATATTGTCCACTTCTTCCATCATCAAATGGGAAGAGACACATAAAGCCCACTGAATTCCTTCCAACAGGGACATACCACAACACATTTTTCAGGCACCAAAAGGTGTAAGTAACGACAGAGACGGAAAGACCTTCTACTATTTCATGGGAACATGGCAGACACAAAAAAGGAAAACATTCCCCACCCACAGACAGGCCAGATCTGGCCTGAGAAGAGACAAAGAAGTTAGAGTGAATGGAGGACATGAACAAATTTCTCCGTCACTGTGGGTGCCTTTAATGGAGGACAACAAACCAAACAAAAAAAATTACCTACACAGTCACACTTCCTTCAATGGAGGAGATGAAGAAGATGATGCCTAGGGAAGAAGAGAGGAAGATGAGAGAGAAGAAGGCAGGCAGAGTGAAGAATGGGGGTAAAACCCAACATATATATTCAACTAATAAAAGGGTATTGTTGGCATTACACTAATTCTGACTCTTTCCCACCAAGTTCACACCAGAAACCATTAACCCCTCCACCGAAAATGCACCACATAATTGTTTCCTTAACAGTAATGTCACCCAAGAATATATTCTTAAATTAAGGGGCCCTTAAAATAGTTTCCCCAAAATCGAAGGTACTCACTTATAATTTATTGCGCAAGCCGCAAACCGTTAATCAGGCCAACCTACATGATTTATTATATATATTGTTTTTGATTGCTTCCTTCGAAACCAATCCGTGATTAAAAAGGGCAAAGTCAAAAAAAAATTTTTTTATATAAAAAAGGAAAAGCTCCAGTAATTCTTGCTGAACTTTGCCGTGCCGGGCACTCGAAGTTCCAGAATCAGATGATCAGTGAAATTGGCGATGTGAATTTGGGGTGAGAGAGCGAGATGGAGAACGGAGGAACAGAAGCCCAGAATTACGTGTGGGAAGGCGCAATTCCACTTCAGGTTCATCTCCACGATTCTGAAGTCACCACTCTTCCTCCCCCTCCTCCTCTTCTGGTTCGTTTTCTTCACCCTCTATTTTCAGTCTTTCTTCTGCCCATTTCCTTTTAGTTTGGAATTTTGGTCTTTTTGTTGCTATTCTATAAAGATATCATGACAATTAATCGATTTTTAGTTTATACATTTTGTTGGGTTGAATCATGTGCTCTTAACTTGAATCCTCTTGAATCTGGTTCTGTCTTAGAACTAGTCAATGCAAGATTTCACCAAAATGTATTTTGACTTTTGCTGAACCCACTTCAAATTCGTCGTTTTGGGTGATTTTGAACTTGATTAAAGATGAAACAGTGTTGCCCAACTCAGGCATTAATGCTTGCTGATTTCATCCAATGGGGGTCATTGAATAATCAGTGATCATTGGCCTTGGGATCTTGGTTTTAGTTCTTACATATTCAGCTACATGTAGCTTGGTCTGGTACTCTTAAATCACGAATAAAACATTGTCTGCTGTTAGGAACCGTGGTGGTCCTTAATCCTTGTCTGATACAAAAGAACGTTTTTTCATTTGGGAAGGAGGGATTTTAATGTATATTTTGTGGAGAAGTGGGATATGAAGAATTATTAAAAAAGAAGGAAAAAACAATTGTAGCTTCGGGACCTAGACACATTACCACAGTTTATGTGCCTTCTTATATACATAGGTCTTATGAGTGATGAAGGTGAGGAGTCCTAGTTTTGTGCCTATTCTCAAGTCTCAAGTCTGCTTGTGGTGCCTTGAGCACGAAAACTGAGAACAATGAGAGTTTGCCGGGTGATATTGGCTTTGCACAAGATATACTTGTATTAGAATATTACATCAAGAATGGTTATATTATATCTTCTGGGCGTGTCCTTGTGCGGAAGAAATTATAGTTGTGATATGCAGTCTTGAGCACCCCTAGGATGGAATGTTTAAGGGATATAACTAGAGTACTAGATTTGTGGCCTTTGATATTCTATGCCTCTCATTCTTGGCTTCAATTCCTATGTCTCTTGCTTTCTTTTTGGGATGCCGTAGATTGATTACCTAGTTTCTTTGTGTAAAGCTATTGCTAACTTTAGTACTAAACATTATGTTGTTTATTTATTTATGTTAAGATTAGTGTTATGATGGAGTCATACAAAGGGGAAGGTGGTAAACTCCTTCTAAGATCCAATAGAGACAATCTCTCTGCAATTGTGGGATAAAAGGATTGCATACATGTTGTCCCTCTCCAAACTCGCAGAGAAGTGAGGTGGGGGGAGGGGAGGGGGGCAAGGTGTTCCTTTTGGTTGAAATCCATGCTGATTATATTTGTGTTCATTGTGATGGGAAAACATAACTTTTATGAGAGAACAATGTTTGTTTGATTGTAAATTTCCTTCTGTCTACGTTTCTTTCGGAGAATGCACATCTTTCCTTAATACGTTTCCTGTGATTCTTCTAGTATGAATGTGGATGCAGTCTGCATGTTTTGATGTTTTGAGTGCGAACTTTATCGGGGTTGGTTGTGAGGACAGGGGTAATGTTTGCTACGTTTGCTTTGTCCAATACGCTGTGATTTGCTTAGAAATTTATGGACACTGAATTTTTTGGTAGAGTTTGAAATTTTCAGTATAGCAGTGAAGATTTCAGTATACCTCTTAATCTTTTAGGAGAGCCTTGAAAATGTAAGGAGCCAGAAAATCCATAAAGAAGCCTTGAAATAACTAAAATGTGTAGGGGCCTTGAAATCTACAGAGGTGCTCTGTAACTTTTAATAGAACTATGAAAAACTTTACTGAAATTCTGGAAATATAGCTGTTACCATAGACAGACAGAAATTATGTATATCAAAGTAATAGGAGAAAAAGATGGCCTGCAGTGATAGAATAAAAAGCAAAATAAGTTCTAACATTTGTATCCATTTAAATTGCCAAGGGAGGCCTTGTTCAGAAATGACTGCCATGTAGCTTCTGCGAAAACATAGCAGTATTTACCTCAAATTTTATGCATAATTGCAGATTTTAGCTCCACGGATAGGTTATCTCCCCCTGCTAGCGCCTCAAATAAAACCTTTCCTCAGCAGCACACTTCCTCCAGGGGCTGACACTGTGTGGTTTGAGTACAACGGATTGCCCCTAAAATGGTATACCAATTACTGTTGATTCTCTGTTTTTCTTTGCTGCACCACTTTTCGACTTATTGGACAACTTCAGTACCTATATATGCCTGAACATGAGCTTTGAAACATGTATGAAGGCAAACTAGATGCATCAGTCTTGGATGCTTCTTATGGAATCTGGAGCTTCAAGGGGTCTGAAATCTGAGTAGCATAGCTTGTGCACTGTCAAATGCTGGCAGGTTCAGAAATGTTCCTGATATGGACAGTGTTGTAAAGATCGTTGTGATTCCTGTCAATGTACCTTCCTCATATTGTGTCTGTGGCATAACCTTCATTTTCATGCATAACTGCATCTGGCATCATACATCATCAATATGCCATCTGATGTAAACATGACGCCTAAATTGTAGCTTCCATAATTGAAGTCCAGCTATTTCTATTGTAAACAATCCTAATCTTGATTGTCCATGTTCAGCACATTACCTGTGTACAGTTTTCCTTCACAACATGTCTTGTGCTGAGAAAAATTATAGCTCTTTCCCTTTCATCCTTAGCAGATCTGGAGCTGTATATACCCTGATTATATTCCTCTGACACAGGCATATACCCACTGGTGTTCTCTTTGATATTTTATGTGCAGAGCCTGAAAGACCTTGGAATCTTACGGTACAACACTTGTTTCTAATATCTTTTTAAATTTGTATTAACATTGAACAAATAGATGAATATTATTATCTTGGCTGTTTGGAATGCGAAACTGCACTGTGTGGAACTGAAACACAGCTTCATTTGATGTATTATATTTGGGTGGTGGCTGTTTCTTTTGCCTTTTGTTTTTATAAATGATTGGGTAGTCTTGTAGTAGTACTTGTTCTTTGCCATCTCAAATTGTAGTGTTTTTGTTTTTGGACTGCTCTTGCACTCCCATTTATAGCGTAAAAATCCAATTTTGTGCTTCACAATGTTCCTAAACTTCATTTTTTCATAATCTATTAGTGATTTATTGGTTGAAAAACCATCTCAACAACAACACCACCACCACCTCCCAGAGTGGGTCCCGCTTTGAAAAAAACCATCTCAAATCATGTGGTCCCGCTTAGTGATTTATTGGTTGAAAAACCATCTCAAATCATTCATTATTGGCAATAGCATTTATTCCATATTACTTTCGGTATGTTCGATTTGAAAATACATATGGCATGGAGTACTTAATTTTTTCCATTGGAAATGTCAAGGTGTTCTGTTAAAAACTTCAAATCTTGATCCATGACCATGGAGCAAAGTCTTCCAGAGACTCTATTGGGTTCTTATGTGCTTTTTATTTTTAAAATTAAAATAAAATTGTAGTGTTTTTGTTTTTGGACTGCTCTTGCACTCCCATTTATAGCGTAAAAATCCAATTTTGTGCTTCACAATGTTCCTAAACTTCATTTTTTCATAATCTATTAGTGATTTATTGGTTGAAAAACCATCTCAACAACAACACCACCACCACCTCCCAGAGTGGGTCCCGCTTTGAAAAAAACCATCTCAAATCATGTGGTCCCGCTTAGTGATTTATTGGTTGAAAAACCATCTCAAATCATTCATTATTGGCAATAGCATTTATTCCATATTACTTTCGGTATGTTCGATTTGAAAATACATATGGCATGGAGTACTTAATTTTTTCCATTGGAAATGTCAAGGTGTTCTGTTAAAAACTTCAAATCTTGATCCATGACCATGGAGCAAAGTCTTCCAGAGACTCTATTGGGTTCTTATGTGCTTTTTATTTTTAAAATTAAAATAAAATTCATCTCTTTCATCTCTTAATTTGAGAAGTCCTTTGTTAGATTTTTGTTTCCTAAATAGCAGGTAGTTCTTCAGAAATTTGAAGACTCAGTACTATCAATTATAGTGACTAGTGGGGTTGAATTCTCTTCAGCAACCCAAACACTTGTGATCCGTGTTTTGCCTTTTCCAGTGCTTAAATTGGTTGTCATAAGCTCAAATAAGTAAGAAATGCCAACCCAACACGTTGAAATTGAAGATGACATTGTTATGACTTACAAGTATCACTTCATTTATTTTTGCGACCAACCATTCATGACCATTATTTGTTGACTCATATTTGATAATTGTCCTGGCATTTGAGGTCAGAATGGATGCATAGCCTATTTTTTGGTCAATTCTTTAAATGATATTTATTTTCTTTTTCTTTCCATGTGAGAGCTGATGTCTTGAATTGCCATGTTATACAGGTACATTTTAGGGGGTATCCAAGTAACATATTGACCCCTTGTGAAGGTGAAGATGCTGTTAAGTGGAGCTTCATTAATTCTCTGAAAGAGGTATCGTACAAACACAAATACTTTGTAGTTACTAGACGCCCTTTAAATTCCCCTTATGTCCATTCTTATCAAGGGGATGCATGTACTGTTGTATAGCTGTACGTCTCCTGTGCTTGTGAAAAGCAAAGAGTATTTCTCCCATGGTTGTAATTGTGTGCCAAACATTTGATTATGAGTCAATATTGGTTCAAGTCTAGTGCATAGCTGCAATGGTGTTGAGGAATGCTTCCTCTAATAAAAGGGGAATGTTTCAAATGGATGTCCTTGGATAACAAAATTGGTTGCTTGCTAAATGATTGGCTTTCCTGGATGCTTTCTTACAAGATTTGATAGCCTACCCTTGGAGCATATTTCAATGGGTGACTCTGACTCCAAAAAGAAGGTATGGTCTTCCCAAAAAGATGTAAAAAGGTCTTTTTAAATAGAAACTATGAAATCATGAATGAATCTTCCGTTGTTTGCAGAATTAAAATATAATGTTTAACAATGAAAAAAGGGACGAGGGACCCAAAAGAAAATGGGAAGAAAAATGTTAAAAAAAAAAGAAACGAGAGCTTCCTTCCTCCCTTCCATCTCCTATGGCTCTAATCTTCTCTCCATTGGACCACAACATCGTTACTGGATTCACTTCTACACCCCACGTACCGCGATCGGGGTCACATGTCCCCAAATGCAATTCGTGAGCGTACCAATTCGCCACGAGTTGCAAACCAGTTTGTTGGGCAGAGTGTTGTGATCTGATGGGTTGTGAAAGAGATAGGAATGCCACATCTTGAGCACCAAAAAGTTCCCAACATCAAGCAAAGAGGAAGATGATGGAGAAGATGGAGGAGGACAAGTGCAAGGCATACGCGGAGCAGGGAGAGGAGTAGAAGATGAAGGAGAAGTGGAGGCTTTATCCTGTGATCTGGCGTTCTATCTTTCTCTTTCTCTCTCCTGTCTGCCTTTCTTTTTTCCCTACTGTCTTTCTCTTTCTTCTCCAGTGGCTGCACCAAGTTCGAAGGCTCTAGGGATTTTTTCTCACAGAGGTTTAAAAATTAGGGTTGACAAGAGTTAAAACTCACACACTCTATCTTTTTTTTTTTTTTTGGGTTAAATTTTTTTTTAGCAGATGCGGGAATGACCTCTCATACAAGGCCCAAATTCTTTCTGTAAACATGGGTTGGGCTTCCCTTTTTTGGATTGTGTTTTCTTGGTATCTACTTATTGAGTATTAGGATCTGATAAAAAGTATCTTTTTTCCTTTTCGGAAAATCCCATAATCTTTGTTAATGCTTGTAGTATCACACCCGAAAAAAAGGACCCAATGTATCGGAATTCGGATTCTCTCCGGAGTGGTGTGTTGCGTTCCCGAATCTGTCGCCCCTACAGGGCGTACTGCGATCCAGGTAACTATGGACTAGAAAGTCAAAGGATCTTGCCTGGTAGTGGTAGCCCATTGGCTCTAGTTGGTGTGATTTGCTTGGGGGTTTAGCTGTGAAGGATTTGTGTGTCAGCATCCACCTCAGTTTCTTACTTCTGCCATTCTCTGTCAGGGGCATCAGCTAGAATCAGGAAAAGTTTGAGGGAGCTTTTTTTTTTTTGGGGGGGGGGGTGTTGAGCGAGACAGAAGGGTGGGAAAGACTGCAAGTGATAGGCTGGAGGGCGTCACTGACAGCGGCAGGAGAGTGCAAGTTCCTTTGTCACTGGTGAACCTTGATTTGGGTGGCAACAGGCTGGGTTCAGTGTGGGAGGGGAAGAAGGGAGGAGGAGAGGTGGGCCAAGGTGACTTGCATGCTCCTTGATTTCTCGGAATTTCATATATTCTGACATCTGTTAGTGGACTTGAAAGAAAATAGTCTCACCTATAAAGATGCTCAAAATTTGAAGGGCTGCGCATGATTTTGCTTAAATGAGGACTCTGTAGTAAATGAAGTTATAAACAATATTGTCTTGTGATTTTTGACCAATTACTTTTTAAATAAATGAAAGATTGGATCAAATATGGACAAGACTTATCACAGAGAACAAGATGTATTCCAAAAGGCAAAATCATCAAAACGATGACCAAAGTTGGTCCTTCTGACCAAAAGCTGCAAAGATTGGCAAAGAATTCATTCTCCACAATTTTTGTTTATGTGCCTGAAATTTGAATACCTTTCTTGATGTTAACTCTCAGTTTCTTTCTATATAGTTATATTCATCTTTCTTGTTTTACCATTCTCTTATATTAATAGGTTCCTCAGTGTTTTTTTTCTGTTGCTGGATCTGGAGTGTTGTATAGTTAATTTTTATGCTGTTACTACCTCATAGCCTGCCATCTTTGCAGGCTGCCTATGTTATCAATGGAAACTGCAAGAATATTATGAACATGTCCCAGTCAGACCAACTGGAGTTGTGGCGCTCTGTTTTAAATGGTAAGCTTGGTAAATCACTTGGGTTGATGAGCATTTCTGACTGTCCCACGTGTTCGAAATGAAAGACAATTGTCTATCACTAATTGACAATTCAATAACTAGTGTGCACCATGCACATGTGCCTTGTTCGTTTATGATTCCCAGGTAATTTTTGATTACAGTTTGAGATGGCTAGAAAATATACAACTAACTCTATGGGATGCAGAGAGTAATATCTATTGTTGTTGCTGTGATTTTCACTTATGACTAAAATGTGCATGTATTCTGTCCTCAGATTATGCCAGTGCTGGTGTTGCATATCAGACATTGTTTTATGTAATTTCAATCTTTTTCCAAATATAAACCTAAGCAAGCATGATACTGCAGTCATCTTTCCATATCATGTCCAACATATCCAGAAGATTCATCATCCCCAGATGTGACTGACGTCCTTCAATATTATCAAAGATGTGCTTATAAGACTGAATTTCTTGACCTTTCATTTCTCCTTTTCCTGCCAAACAAGAGCCATATATGGCTTTAAGAGCATACAGCATTCTGTACCAGAGGAAATGCAAACATTGTTAGTGAGACTTCATTTGGAGGAGGTTAGTCAGTAGTATGCAGATTTAAGTGTGTAGCTTGCTGGATCCAGATAAGTAGGTTTTCTTTTAGCTGTGAACCAAATTATAGCAAAAGACAAAGGTGATAGTGTGATGCTATCCTCAGGGGCTTTATTTGCTTATGCAAAACTTTTCTTGGAGGAACTGGATTACTCCCATGCCTCTGAGTTTGTGCTATCTTCTCTATCCTGTCAGGCTGGGTAAGCACGAGAGGTAATTTCGTGAAGATGTCCAAGATTGGGCTTGTCGATTCTTGCATAACATGCTTGGGAGGTTGAATCGTTTTTTGCACCCCTTGCCTTTGTAGGCGTCTGGTGCGATGCCTTAGGGAATTTGCTTGGCCTGGGGTCTCTTCTGGTGCCCTTATTCTTCCCATGAGGCGCTATGTGAAAGTAGAGTGAAATTGTTTCTGGCAAGTAATATGGTTTCTTATAGAAAGAAACGACACTGTCAAGGAAGAAAATCAAGTTATAACCAATTCGAAAAAAATCTCGTAATCGGTAACTTTGTACTATTGTTTTTTCGCAGCAGCAATTTTCGTTGGTTTTTGATTAGGTTGCTTTGGAGTATATTTTATTATTTCTTTTGAAGAAATATGCTGTGACTAAAGATTGATGGAGGCGTTATTTTGAATTTGCTTTGCAAGGCTTAAAATTATATGGTCTGTTAACCATACTCTTGCTAGCGATTTTATCACCTGTACCTTTTTTTTTTTGGGGGGGGGGGGGCAAGCAGCGGTTGTATGCTAACTGTGGTTGGGAAGGAGACTGAATATAGCTTGAGACTAACAGTTAATTAATCTGATGAATGTAAAGCATGATAAAGGTAAAAAGCTATTTTTCTGTTTATATGCGAATGACATTTCATGCAAGTTTCCAAAGAGAAAGATAATTATGCAACAAATTCTAAATAATACTTGCTTTCGGCTTCCATGAGTGACATTCACAATCACTAGTGGGAACACTAAAGTCTATTTCAAAAAGTTGCTTACTAAGCATATTTGCAAGGCTAGTGGTGGTTTGATCTCAGTAGAAAACCAACATCTTTTCAAGAGCTAAAACACAGCTTGCACAAAGGATTTATGACCATTCTTTGTAGCTTTGATGATTGATGTGTAATTAAAGGTTATTCTTTGAAGTTTGGGAATTTTGGGCCACCTCACATCCCATTTTTCATGTCAGCTACATACATTTCAGTTGTTTTGCTCACTTATTCTGAATAATACTCTCTCTTTCTACTCAATTAGTTGGACTCAGTTTTAAATTTTGAGCTGTATTTCAATATTCTAATGGTTTGGTTGTGTCAGGAAATCTGGAATCCTTCCTCAAGGTGACATCTAAGCTGAAGCTTTCAGTCGCAGATGATGAATATACTCCAAAGTTATATCCGTCCTTAAAATCCCGTCCTACTGCTGGTAATACAGATGGTCCTGCCCTTGTCAAAACAGGTGACATTCATGCTTAAATATCTGTATCAAATCTAGATCGTTGTCTTTATATTTACTGCTGAGGTTTTTTTTTAAAAAACTTTTTTTTAAATGTTGGATTGATAATCCTTACGAGGACATTTACGTGTATGCTACTTCAAACTTTTTCGTACTCACTAATTTTTAAAATTTATTTTCGTCCAAAGGAAAGGTCCTTCGTGAGACTCAAATCAAAAGGACAACACAGGACATAAATAATCCTATCTATGAGTGATGGGACAATGATAAACCCATGGAGAATCAGCTGTGGGCATTCCCAACTGTGCTAGTTTTATGGGCCTATGTATATGCACGTATGACTTCTTCGGGCAGGATTTTAGATCATAAATTCAGAAAGTAACCCTTGGGATCATGAATAGAAAATATGTGCACAATTGGGATCATGGCATACAATTCCCAAGGTGAGATTATTGTATGATAAATAGGTTACAGGGTTTACTTAAAACACTTAACTAAACAGGTTACAGTAGCATTTGAGTCAAAATTACTAACGTGACCTCAACGTATTTTAATCAAACGAGTTAGCTGTGTCAACATGTCCAATCAAATTGGTTGATTAGCTCAACCAAAACCCATTTTATTTGATGACAGTTGATATTGTGTTATTTTGATCAGTTTTGCGGGTGTTATTTTGATCCCTTACACGGTTACACCTCTCCATGGAATTTAAGTGTCTTCTTTTGGTGGGATCAAAACATCTATGTCTTGCTTTAACATTTCTTCTTTCAGTGATTTTACTTTTTCTTTATCTTGGATCATCTCCTTTTTTTTTTTTTTTTCTCTCCTCATTTTGTCCTTGGTTGGAGCACATAGGGCCCTAAGAAGGGTTCTATTGTCTAAAGAAACATTGGCGGCAGTTCTCCATTTCTGCCGTGTACCATGTGTCATCGATGACGTCTTGATAAATTTTACCAGTTGCAATGATGATTCGCCTGAGATTTTGATCCTAAGAATGATGTTTTGCGAGTGTTATTTTGATCCCTTACACGGTTACACCTCTCCATGGAATTTAAGTGTCTTCTTTTGGTGGGATCAAAACATCTATGTCTCGCTTCAACATTTCTTCTTTCAGTGATTTTACTTTTTCTCTATCTTGGATCATCTCCTTTTTTTTTTTTTTTTCCCCGCCTCATTTGTCCTTGAAATTGGAGCACATAGGGCCCTAGGAAGGGTTCTATTGTCTAAAGAAACATACGAGACGGTTCTCCATTTCTGCCATGTAGCATGTATGTGATGAATGATGTCTTGATAAATTTTACCAGTTGCAATGATTGGCCTGACATAATCAAAGCAATTCTTTGGTATTTATCCGCATTCAAATATTGACTTAAGGCTAGGTATATCTCGTGATCATTGAACTTTCAGTTCCGTATGCTGTGCCTTTATTCTACTTAGTCTGAAAGTGAAAGCCTTGGACCTTAGAGAGTCCTTTAAAAGCTTGAACTAGGGTCGGCACCTTTGTTTCAATCACCAAGTTACATATTTTCTCCAAATAATTTTTACATTCCCCTCCCCTTCTCAGCTTTTCCAGACATACCAAGTCATATCTCTGCATGTGAAGCCTTTTTCTTGATCTGGGCAATAAAAAACATAATGTTTCTACCTTGGAGGAAAACGCTGAGATATGTAAAATTCTTTCATTTGTTTATTTATTTGTCGAAGTTGATTTACACTTGCACCAATCATCATGGTCGGAAACTGAACTCTCTGATACCATTGGTTACCTCTATTCCCTATGCACGATTATAACTATCTATCATTTTGTGCTTCGCCCCATACAGCTGTGACAATTGCATGTTTGACAAATTGTGGCAGGTAGAATTCCAATTCGGTTGTATGTTAGGACTTTTACCGAGTTGTTTGATGATCTAGAAGATGCCCCTGAAATGGACAGCTGGGAGAGAGTCTCTTACATAAACAGACCTGTTGAGATTGATAAAGATGAAGGTGAGCATTCATTTAGAGGATTCAGGATAAAGTTTGTGGAATAATCTCCTGAAATCCAATAATTCCCATGTGTCTCTTTTGAACTCCGAAACTACGTCAGTAAGTTGGTCGAAGCAAATGTGAAGCAATTGTTTGAGATGCCCACATGTACTACTTCCATGCATGAAATGTTTCAGTAACTGTTGCTATTGCTACTACAATCTATGTTTCATGCTGGAAACAGTATGTCTACAACATCACCTTTGTTTCCCACTGCCTTTTCTTGGTGAGACATCAGCTTGCTAGGTCTTAGGAGATGACTTGGAGTATCATTATGTCTCACAAGCTGAAATCTTTTCGTTTCCTCTTTGCAATGTCTTTCTGATTATGAAAAGTTTGTCTCTTTTAAATTAAAATTAGCTCAATCAGTTCTGAGATGAGTTGTTGACAAGGCAACATGAACCATATAAGTACTCTTCATTAATTGCCACTGTCTACCGTACAAAGGCCTTGCGTATGACTGTAGTACTGCTGTACTGCCTGTGAGTATCCTGTAGTAGGTTTTTTCCTTTTCCCTTTTTTGGGGCTGGGGAGGGGGGGTGGGGGCACCGCAAGATGACTGTTTCGATCCCCTGTAGTTGAAAAGTAACTTTTTTCACGAGAAATGGACGTTAGTTTTTCTTCTTCATGTGCTAGTCCATTTTCTTCATCAATGAGGGGCTTGTGACACTAAGGACTGAGTTTGGAAGACCATATGCTTTTTTTGGGATTCTTCTAGCAAGTATCTGGGAGTGTATGTTTTATCAACATGTTTCCAGAATGTGTTCATTCTGAGGACTGGTTACTCGAAGCTAATTCAATCCTTAAGATAATAACAAACAATAATGCAGGCAAACACTTCACTTTGAGAGATGCAATGAAGTCTCTCCTGCCAGAGTACTTTGGAGAGAGACCACTGAACAATGAGAAAACAAAAGACGAGCTTAAAGCAGAAGAAGTGCTTTCAGAAGGTGCAACAGAAGTTGCAGAAGTTACCACTCCAGCTGCCATTGAACAAGTTGAGGCCATACCACCATCGTCAGAAAAGCCTGAAATCAAGCTCATAAGAATCCAAGGCATCGAACCAAAACCTGAGATCCCTTTCTCTTGGGTGGTCAACAATCTAATGCACCCCGATCATTACCTTCATGTGTGTGTTTTCTTGATTCATCAGCAAATTGCTGCTTTGTGACTATACATACCAACTTCTGGTGATTTGTACATATGAACACCCAGTGTTTCTGTTCAATGTCCTGTGGTCTTTGTTGAGATTGCTACGCTCCATGCCGCCCCCCTTTGGCTGATAGCCTGATGTGATCTGATCTGTGAAGTCGAATGTCTACAGGACACCGTTTATAGATTTCAAAGTGGAAGCGATCATGTTTCATGGTCCTGCGTTTTCCTTTCTTTTCGTAAATGGTGGCGGATTGCATGTCTTTCCTAGTCATATAGAGGTTCTATGATGTGCTTCTTCTTTGCCTATGATCTCTAATTTCTTGATCATATAGGCCATGTGAACACCGAAATAGTTTTACTAACAGGTTGAGCTTGTCATGAACTACAACAGAGGTGCAACGGCGTTGCATTGATTCAAAGAGACACAAGAGTTTGTTAGTCCAACGAGATACGAGATTTGTTGTATCATAATTTGAAAGCAATTTTTACATAAGATTCCAGGATTCCCAAAACCCCATCCCATTTTTCCGGCTCCTATATGCTTTTTTATATGTCCCACTGCTGTGTATCTGGGGCCTATGGAGTGAGATTATTGTATGAGTCGTGTGACTTTAAGACTTGTAATACAGGGATCAAAAAGTTTGTACTTAGTGGTGGGCACTCGGCAAGCAGCCCTATTGGTGGGCACTGCTTTCCTCTAAACTTCACCCTCCGCCCATTTTCCAAGATAAAACACTATAGTTGGGATCGAAAAAGAATGAATGTCAAGAATTCAAGATTGAAAAAGTAGAGGACAACATGGAGATATATACAACCGAAAGAACTAATTGCTTGAATTTACTCATTGTAGCAAATGTAACATATGTTTCCATATGTTTATGATGATATTTTAAAACTTTCTTGAAGAATAAGAACAACAATATCTTTTATATTTGGATATGTAACATGCCTTTTGGAGACTTATGTAAGATGATAAGTTGATCTTTACAACTCAACTCCTCGTGACTATTACTGACAAAGGAAACAAAAGTACAAAAATGCCAATTGATTTAAAATCAAGATCAGCCAATTGTCGAACTACCTTCTCTACCATATACCCTATGCTATACTATGCTATTGCTACCTACCATTTGCTAGCCAGAACCCCAGAAAAGTACGCATTAGTTGTCCCCTGCTCTGCTCATAAGGGCTAAGGCTGGCTAGCTGTCCTTTTTCTGCGTGGTAACTGTCGGTAGTTTTATCAGTGGTCGGCTATACATGAAAAAGAGATACTCAGCTTGCAAATATCATGCAAGGTTTGCTTTGAGACCCACTCAACTGTGTCATTTTTGGGGTTTTTTTTTTTTTTTTACTCTCTCTTCCGTGAAGGTAAAATAAAGAAGCACTAGATGCACCTATGGGACAAGAGAACATCCTAATATGCCTGTTCTTCAAATAGTTTTATACAAATCTAGGAAGGGGGCCGATCTTTGTTGACGCCTAAGGAAGCTTGGTCCCTCCAACTTTTATTTGCACTATTGTTTATGTATAATGCGTTATTCATAACATAATAAGTCTTATGTTGGAATTGTGATAAAACTCTTTTTATCTTATCAAAAAGGTTGGGGCATCAAATATTGGCCCCCGAAATTTTCTTTGCAAGTTCCATCACTGAATCGAGGACAAGCAGAATTATGCCTCTTAGAGGCACATGGCGCAAATTGGCCTCTTTTGACAGTAGACCTGGTTCATTAAATCACTTTTTTAAGACTTGTTTGTTTGAGCAGAGGTTGTCAAGTAGAAATAACAACGAGCAGTATATAGTTATGTATAAAAGAGCTATATATAAAGGGCAGTAAAAGTTAGCAATAAATAGGAAGGAGTAGCAAGCAATAGTAAGAGTCAATAATAAGCAGTAAGGTGCAGTAAATCATTAGTGGCGGTAAGCAGTATGATACTGATGAAATGAACAGGTCCTCATATGAGTATAAAACAATGACATGATGGCATGAACATACATATATAGGAACTTCCTTGCGTCAATTATGATAAATCCACAGTTGAAACTCGAGAGTACCATACAAGACCATGCATACCAAATGGACTGTTAGTGGTAGTATCAAACTTAAGTAATAATGGGATACACCAAAGTATATTTCTATGCTAAATATACTTTTTAAGACAGGTAGGTATAATTTTATTGCATGGATCTCGCTTCACCACGTGACACATTTTGATTGGGGTTGGGCCGGGTCATGAATAGTCTTATGTAATTAGCACTCCTACATAAGCTAAACGCAATAATTTCCCATTAAACAATTAAACTTGCTGCTTCTTTATCATTCAATTTGCTTTTATCAGTTGTCACTCTTACAGATTTTTGATCACAGATTGATGAAGATCTAGAGAGAGAGAGAGAGAGCTGGTAGGATTCCCTAGAAAGAACAAAACTGAAGCATGGGATCTCTCTCTCTTTAATCTTTTGTTTTGTTTTTTTGTTTTTTTTCCGATCTTCATCACTTTCATGTCCCTCTCAGCTTGTACATACATCATCGAGAGAGAGAGAGAGAGAGAGAGAGAGAGAGAGAGAGAGAGAGAGAGAGAGAGAGAGAGAGAGCTTGAATGGAACGATAAGAAGAATCACAATAAATATGAAGATGAGATGGGAAAAAGACTCAAAGAGAAAAAGAGCAAAAGCTACGAATTGAATGAGGGAGAACATGCATGATCAACAAGCTACGGAATTTCAGGCTCATCATACAAGCCATGATTATATACTTACATTTACAACACTATATATATATATATATATATATATATATATATATATATATATATATATATATATATAACTATGCAGGTTGAATTATTCTCTTGCTTTTTGTTCTTTTTGGTGTCCTTTTGTTTGTATTTGTCTTTGATGTGATGATGGCTCTTTTTATATCCTAACATACCCTCACATTACATTTCTCCCCCTTTACTCTTCTCTCTCTCTCTCTCTCTCTCTCTCTCTCTCTCTCTCTCACTCACTGTTTGTAGTCTCCCATGCAAGTTAGTAGGAGAAGTTACTTAATTACACTCACTGATCTAGCTTAATTAAGGGAGAGTTCGTGAAAGAGAGGGAGTTTGTTCAGAAATAATCGATCGAATGGCGCCAGTTTCGTTGCCACCGGGATTCCGATTCCATCCCACGGATGAAGAGCTTGTGGCATACTATCTCAAGAGGAAGATCAATGGCCATAAGATCGAGTTGGAGATCATCCCTGAAATCGATCTCTACCAGTTTGAGCCTTGGGAGTTGCCTAGTATGTCCTCCTCGTTTTTTTTTTCTTCTTCTTCTACTACTACTATAGTAGATAATTCTTTTGGGTTTGAAAGGCGATATAAATTAAGACAGATAAAAATGGAACGAACTTGCATAGATAATTCTTTTGGAAACTTCGATTTATTTTGAAAAATGTTAAATAAAAGCTAATTAAGGAGCAATGATGTGTATGTGATCATATCTTTCAAAAAAATAAAAATGCTCGTCCCAATTAATTTTTTAAGTGTACATGCAGATACAACGTTTAAATGTATCAAAAAGAGATCTAAACAAGAGCCTGTAATGAAATAAACACAATGGTTTTGCAACAATGACAACTCAGTGTGAGTCACGCCTAAAATTTTAAAGCCCGACATATTTGAAAAAAGTATGTACAATTTTACTCTTAGTTTAAGATAGACCATGAACTTTCATGCATCTAAGTATTCCACCTCAATGAGTGGAGCTATAGTAGTCAATATGTGACTAACACTCACTTTTTGGTCTATGTGCTTTCCTTCCTCAATTGGGCTTCTCTATTCTTCTAAAAGAGATACCATATACTTCCCAATTACTCAAGTCATCATAAAATTAAGTACTACATCATCTAACATTGCTCCACATTTACAATTTTAACGTGGTTCAAATTAATTTAAAAACTCAAATGAGACATCTCTTAGTTTGGGACAAAGAGATAATTACTTAATATGGGATTAATTAGTGGGGTAAAGTTTTGAAGGTCAGATACAAGATATCTATGTCCAACACTCCCGTCTGCATGTATCTAACAATGCAGGCAAATCACTATTGCCTAGCAATGATATGGAGTGGTACTTCTTCAGCCCAAGAGACCGTAAATACCCGAATGGATCGAGGACAAATCGAGCAACCAAGGCCGGCTATTGGAAATCGACAGGGAAGGATCGGAAAGTGAACTCAGAAATGAGAGCCGTGGGGATGAAGAAGACATTGGTGTACTACCAAGGGAGAGCTCCTAATGGCCATAGGACTGACTGGGTCATGCATGAGTATCGCCTTGATGAAGCTGAGTGTGAAATTGCCACCGGCTTACAGGTAAGCAATACAATCATCATCCCTAATTTTTTCTTTTTTTTTTTTCATTAGAATTAATGATCTAAGGAAAGACGCACTGGAATTGAAAACAGTGGCATTGCATCATTGATCGTCTAGCTTAGGGCTAGATCAAGTTGTAAAACGGTACCACTCCTATATGTCTTCTGCTTGCCAAACCATAACCAAAGTTATTAATAAGTCGATCTCAGTAAAATGGGACTAGCAGACTTGTGTACTACTATTGTGCATATCATAATGTTTTGAATTTTAAACGCTATAAAATAAAAAAATGAAAATTTTGAATACTATCATCCGAGTATTGCCGAGTAGGGGCTAGTGCAAACTGGTATTTGACGTGTACAACATCGTACATCGGTCTCTACTGTTTTTAGTTTGAATGAATGAATTTTACATATCGATTTTTACAGGCAGATATTATATAATATCTATAAAACTAGGTATAATATGATAACTAACTAACATCTATAGTGAAGGTTTTTTCGAATTACCACGTTTAAAAAGGCTAAAGTCAAGGCCTTATATTCAAATAGTAGAAAGGATATATGCTCGGATAACTAACTGAAACCGTATCATAACGGTTTCTTTTGTAGCATTTTAAAACATGGTGGTGATAATAAGGTTAGGTTGCATAATTTTCCTGACATAGAATTGTTTTCTTTCAAAATGTACGCAGGATGCATATGCATTATGTAGAGTATTCAAGAAAGGCTCCATAAGCACCTCATCAAAAGCAAGCGCAGCATCACCCCAAGATCATTCCTTCACAAACCTAGCCCAAATGTCAAGCGATCAATCGTCGAGCATCGACATATACTCCGAGGGAAGATGCGATGATTTCGAGAGCTCCGAGTACTCCGTCCCCATCGAAAGATGCTCGACGAGCCTTGCTCATGAGCATGGATCGTCTTCCTCGCTTTGTGAAGTAGGGGATGGGCAGTGGATGCAGTACTTGAATGAAGATGAATTCTGCTAAATTAACTCAGTTTTTCCTGCTCTATGTTTGGGGATCCGTCTTGTATCTCTATTATATATACTTCATGCTTAAGCATTGTCCATATTGGATAAACTATCATGAAGTTAATTATTATTGGTTTGTGCAGCAATGGCTATGATTGCTGTCATGTTTAGGTCATGTGGAGTGGAAATTAGTGCCTTAGTTATCAAGTTGGTGTAACCGGGAATGCAGCAAGTAAGCATGAAAGCTGAAAGAATGATGGTGTGAATATTAATTCGACCAAGACATTGAAATTTTGGTTTTATTTGTTAAAAGATAATGTATCAAGCATCTCATGAAGGAAAATAATGTGATGGGATAGTGTAAGAGATCCCTTGATTTTGCTGAACTATTTGATTATCTTAGTCTCAGGTCCATATAACAATGTGGATTGCGCATATTAGTTGGCTCAAATGAGCATTTATATGGTGTACAAATGAGCATCTATTTGATTCATGAATGAGCATTCATATGAAGTACAAATGACCATTTTGGTATTTTTATGTATCTCGCACTATTTACATGAGGATATTTTAGGTGACGATTTTTGATAAAGATAAGGCCTAGTTTGAGTTTAAAAAAAAAAAAAAAAAGCTTTTTATATGATGCTTAGCATTTTGGTAATGAGCATTTATAAGATATACAAATGAACACTTACATGGAATACAAATGAACATTTTGTTATTTTTATATATCTCACAGTTACATAAGATGCTAAAGAACTATTATTGATAAGAATAAGGTTTGATTTTGGTAAATTATGTCATGTCGCGAGACCGTATAACAACATAGACTGCGCATGTCATATGGCATGTAAATGAGCATTTTGATAATAAACATTTATATGGTTTTCAAATGAGCATTTGTACAGAGTACGAATAAGCATTTTTATTTTGGTATGTTTATGTATCTCCTATGCTTTGCGTAAGGATGTTATAGGATAATTATTGATGAGGATAGAGCTTGCTTTTGAGGAAGAAAGGGATTCTTATTTGATATTTTAATTTGCACCTCCAATGTTTATGTAACTATTATTGTTTCTCTATTTTACAACTAATGAGCACTTAGTTGGTTCATCGATGAGCATCCACAATAAATATAAATGAGCATTTTGATACTTTTTTTCATCTCATTGTTTAATTTTTATACACAATAAGTATTGATTATCAATCGCATGAGCTTGATTGGCAGGGAGAGGGATCAACTTTCTTCTCTCTTTTTTGGAGGGGGGGAGGGGGAGGGGGAGGGGGAGGGGGGTTGTAACTTAACGTTTTACTAACGATGACAATGCTTCGTCACAGACAGGGGATGAGCCAACTAGAGTTTCGATTTGGCAGTGAACGACCATATCAATGGAGTTGGCGCGCAACTCGCAGCGCTGAAGTAGGACGACATGTACAATTTTGCATGGGCGTATGCGCACATTCTAATTGAAATGACTTCGAACCCCTTCCCCAACATTAACACCACAACCAAGTTCATGTTCCGGTCAGTGCTAGGATCCAAAAACTCTCATAGAAGCTTCTCACTTCCACTTGTGATATAAAAAGAGTCCAGTACACGCAATTTCAACCAAGGGATAGGGTGTATCATTCAGCATTACACACTTATCATTAGCACATGGACATATCAACTAATACCACTTTCAAAAGACAGCTATTGCTTATTTCATTTTTTAACCTCTGGTGCCTGGTGATCGCACATCAAAAAGCACTTCATGAATGACCCAAAGGTCATATCATTAGTAAAGCTAGCTCGAAATATTCTACCTCTAAACTCAATGTCACACAGACAAAGCGGTCCATAACACTAGACCCTGTAAACACTAGTATATTCAAAAGACGACAGCTGTGAAATGGTCATGCTGCGTATCCCTCATTCCGTTGATGATTCAAAGATCCTCAGGACCATTGATTTCCTGCACAAATTCACGACACCTATGGTAAGTATTATCCCCAGCGTAATAAACTCTTGTACTTTCTGGCTTTCTTCTAAGGGCTGACCTTGTTTTCAATTACAGCACCATCTGGAATTTCCAACTTTAACCCAGGTTTGGCATCGACAGTTACTTTTCCCTATTGCAAAACAAACCCAAAATGCAGTCAGGAAATGCAGAATCGAGCACAGAAATTTCCATGTTATGGGCACGATGCACCAAAGAACAATAATTTTTGGAACACAATCTCTCTAAAAAAAACCATGCATCGAAACATATTCACTTCACAAATAGATAGGAAGTGGACCATTGCATAGTTCATTACCACATGTACTATGTATTTCTCCTCTGTAGGATTTAGTAGTGAACAGGTGGAGCAAGAAAAGATAATGCTGATATGATGATATTAGACATTGAAAGATGTGGAGACACAAAGCCAAGACATCTGCATTAGCATGTCAATGCAGCTTAGCCAATTTTCTCATCTTCCCATGGATCAACATAGATAATCAATCAGGAGATAGACCTCAGCATTTGCGTTTCTTGTTCAGCCTGTTTCCTCCATTAGATACCCCCCTCCCCCAAAAAATAGTTTCTTTATCTTTCTCCACTTTCCTTCATTTTATTTTTTTTTCCTTGTCTTTCTTTTTTGGGTGGGGCGGGGTTAGGGGAGGGGGATGTTGCCTTTTCCATCAAGTCAAGTCAAACATCGCTATAACTGGCAAAAGATGGGGAAAAGCCTCCTTATAGGTCAAAATATATATTGGCGAGACATTAGGCAGACATTAGCCGTGTTTTGATGGGTATGTTGCTAAGCGAGGTTCCGATATTAACAAGGTCAATATTGTTTCCAAGCAAAACACATCAGTGCGATTAAAAAAATAAAGACAAAAGAACCATTGGAAACTGGATTCCATGTAGAAGAAAACACACTGAACGTTATACGTGTGACATCTAACTGACAACAATATTCCTCATCAATCACGCTGGATAAGCTTTACGGAAAAATTTTGTTGTACATAGTGATCAGAATGTTTACAAGCAGGAGGTAAGAATACTTGAATATGTCCACTTTCCGGACAGCTCCAAGTTTAACCTTTTACCAACTTGTCATCTATTCTCTCTCCATGGAGTACTCTGCAGCAACAGGTTTTTAATTTAGGGTCTAATGGAACTAACTTCTCTAAACTTGAGGGGTA
This sequence comes from Carnegiea gigantea, assembly GCA_029747015.1. NCBI lineage: Eukaryota > Viridiplantae > Streptophyta > Magnoliopsida > Caryophyllales > Cactaceae > Carnegiea > Carnegiea gigantea. Next base: position 684,768 of record JAKOGI010000104.1, on the reverse strand, counting down.
AGGAAGCTATATTTAACTTCCTAAAGCTCAACTGCCTAGGTGGTACTCTGGATTTGGATTTGAGGTAAGAATAGTTGCATGCGATGCAGATATGACACACAGAATATGCAAGTCTACCACAAAATTTCGACCCCTCATCTTTTTCTTTTTCTTTTTTTGGACTTTTTTGGGTTCTTTTTTTTGGGGGGGGGGGGGATTAAGACATAACTAAACAGGTTCTCAGTACCTTGAGAATCACACCAGCACCAAACCAGACATCTCCTGTCACCTTCAAGCTGTTGAGCTCAATAATACTGGGAATAGTCTTGAAACGCTTCAAGTAGTCGCCTACCTGCTCATTACATCAAGTAATTAGGATCTAAGCAACTGCCATCAAGAGACAGCTGAGAGCCTGAGAGCCACACTGAGTGGTGGCGGCGTCGTAAGCATCTGCTGATCCGCCATCAGAAATCAAAGTTCTGATATCAAAGCAACACAAACCTTTTTGAATTCTGGGCCCAGTTCTATTGTTGGGTTTGCAGGATTGGCTCTAGCTGGGTTTCTTGTCACAAAGCCATCAACCACGGTGTATAGATCAGACTGCAGTGTACTTGAACGTGTTATTAAGATCACACATATCATCACACAAGATGGAAGGACTGCTATTTCATGAAAAGTTACCTGGACAAGCAGCAAATCTGAAGTCGCCTTCACTGGAAGGAATCGCGATCTTGGAACATTGATACCAATAGCATTATCAAAGAACTATTGCAAGGAAGCCAAACATGGATGTTAATTCCTGATGCAAACAATAATAAGAATTTACATAATAAAGGGGAAAGAAATACAAATAATGCAGGAGTACCCTAATTGCGGCACCAGCAGCAGTTTCCAGTTGAAGAACCTTAATTCCATTGACTTCCTGAAAACAAGACCCAGTTAAGGCAAGGCTCTGACAGCAAGCTTGAGATATTAATACTAAATAATCCGGTTAAACAATGCAATACCTTTGGGTTTGGAATTATTTCCATCGTAAGTGCATCAGCTTCAACAAGCGTTTTGATTGCTTTCAAGTTCACCCACCTGAAAATGACATTTAGTTATGATGGAGTAATGGAGTTTGACCGTTGACCCAAAAAAAAAAAGCGAGCAAGAGAGAGAGAGAGATTCAGAAGAACTGCCAAAGAAGTCCAACATACAAGTTATTGGTGTTGAAGATTTTGAACTTCTCAATCGACTTGAATTCATTGACCTGATTTTAACAAGTAGTATCTCATTTTAGCGATCCTCAAGTAGTCAAAAATCAAAACATTGGTACATCAGGCTTTAGAAGAAGGAAATACTAATAACCAGAGCAAAACATTGCCCTTCAATGTTCTTTTTTATCCTGCTTTCTCTTTTTTTTGGTTGGGGGGGGGGGGTTGGGGGTGGAAGGTGGGGACAGAGAGGGGGATTTAGATGTACACAGGTACACAACCTCACCCCTACGATACGATTGTAGAGAGGTTGTTCTCATTAAATGCTAGATTCACAAGACATTGAGCGTCTACCACCCAAACCAAAAAAAAAAAAAGGAAGCAAAGGACAGTCTGTGGACATTTGTTGCAGTCCACTTTTACGCAATCTATAAAACCTGTCCCATATTGATACTTCTAAGTTTTAAATGTGGAAAAGTGGACAATCCAATTAAACAACAACAATGACGTAGTAATGATATCCAAAAGAATAAAATAGAGGAAAATGAAAGGAAAAAGAATGAAAGAAATAAGGAAAAGAACTCACATGCTCATCTGGCACCTGTGCAATTTCTAGAAGCTGCCTTGAAAGAAACATTACCCTTGTTAGCAGCACAAACTATGATGCTTTTGGAAACACTGTGGTTAGCAAAAGGGCAATACAACATGCCTCATAGACTTGAAACCCCAAAAAAAAAAAAAAAAAAAAAAACACCTCCGGTTCTACATTAAATAGAGGAATCATCCAGTACAAAGAGCTCACACCTTTGGCACACCTCATACCCTAGCCTTACAGGCTCTTTTTCTTCTTTTTTCCCCACTTTTGTGTGTATGGAGAGGCGGGGGGGGGGGGGGGGGGGAAGGAGTTTCTCGTCCAAAATGTATGATATTTTAAGAATGATACAAAAGACCCTTACAGACTAATGCTATCACCAGCGAAATATCCCCCACAAACGTTATCCAGGTCTATGCCAGAACCATAGGTCAATTGTGTGTGCGGACATGCCTAATAGAATTCCTTGTACAGTTTCTCAAGGTTTGGTGAGAAACACAGATTTCAGATGCCTCATCGTTGTCACAATGGCATATAGGGTTTTTCTAAATACTCATTCAAAAACGTTATAATTTCATCAAAAGACTCTGCTTGTGTTAGGAGCACTTGTTGAAGACCCTCATGCAGCAAATCATGGGATAAGACGTGATTTCTCGGATTTAAAGAGTTTTTTCAACTTTTAAAATCATATATCCTAATATTGCACCACTTCTTGAAAGTATAACAGCTCGTGAAGATGTAGTTTTATTGTTGGGAAAACAACTATATGATCGCTTGTTCTCAAATATGTGCATCTCAAATTAAAATGCAAGGATTCATCCACTCTATGACATGCCGCATTAAAATGTTTGGAATGGAAATATTTTGAGAGAAAAGGAGCACATAGTAGTTTTGCTGTATTTTTATTATATTTCTTTTAGAAAAAGAGACTTAACACACACACACACACACACACACACACACACACACACACACACAAAAACAGATTACTCATTAAGATGCAGTTATTCAACTCTGCTTTTCATTATCTATTTTCAGCATAAAGTGCTACTTGTCTGTCAAAGTTGAGAAAACTTATGCACATATCCCCTGGAAAATTGCAGCAAAACATCAAGAACGATCTTCAAGTTGAATACATATCATTTCTCCAAACCGCATTGTTGTTCTTTAGCTAGATCCAAGAGGGATGAATTTGATAGTGTGCGCTGATTGGGTCAACTTTCATTTGACTACAACCCCAACCCTCCCTCCCTCCCCACCCAAAAAAAAACCCCCCAAAAAACCCGTAAGAGTAAGAGACTTCAGGGATGACATATGCAGAACCAGAATTCATGACTATGAAGCATCAACGATAGCAAAGTCACCACCAGCAATAAAGTTACTCTAAAACGTGGAACATCAAAAGAAGAGTACAATTTGGAAAATAGCAAGCCAGTAACTTATCCATACCTGAACCTTGCCTTCATAGGAAATAAGAGTGCCACCTTTGACATCAGCTAAAGTTTTAGGTGTGACCTGAGTGAAAGCTAAATGATAATAACATCTAGAAATGCAAAAAAAGTCATAAATGGCTTCAGATATTAATCAGCATACCTCCATGCAGTACTCATTCTTATGCTGAACCAAGTGATTTAGGATCTCTATATTATTAAATCAAGGAAGACAACTCCCAGGATTTGATGGAAAACCAGAGCAATCCTTAAAAGCAACATGGATGGAGATAATGGCATAATACCAAACAAGAAAAGAAAAACAGAGGCCATCATATAATCGTATGCCTTAGTACAATTCATTAGCAAATATATCCTAGGAAGCACCATAAAACAAAAGCAAAAATCCCATGGTAGGATACTCAAGTCCACAACAGCCCCCAGATTGTCAGAGTTGGCAATAAATACGTACTCCTTTCCCTGTAATATTCCAAGTTGAACCCAAGATATCAGATACCTGTGACCGTATTTCCTGGCAAATGTTGTGCCATCAAAATGAATACATAAATGTTCATACCATGAAATTTAATCAGAACACGGTTACCTGGGACAAGAACAGGTCAAGCTTTCCACTATTCTTTAAAGAAGGGAAAACATCACCGTGGCCTGGAGGATACCTACATATGGGTAAGACGAACATGAAATGAGAGTAAAAAGAAAGAAAAACACAGTATATAAACATCATATATGTACAGGAACTTCTCTTTCTAGTTATCTACCATCTAGTCGACATGTGCCCAATACGAAAATGCATGTTCCATTTGATTTTAATTGTAAATTGAAGTGTCAATTGCATGAATGGTACAGTTGTACTTAAGATGAAACAAAGGATCTGTGTAACATAGAATAACATTAGAAAATTGACTTACTAGCCTAGCCGATTTCAAAGTTTGACAGAAGTCCTTAGCATATATTACCTACTGCCCAACTCCCAATATAACTGTGCATTGATACTATACAGAGAAAAAAACTAGTTGTACCACATTCCATATTTGTACTTTGACCATTTCAGAGCAGCAAAACAGACATCAATAGGCAACCTTTCATTTCTTCCTTCCCAGCTTTGGATTATAGCAAACTAAAACAAAACATCTCACTAAATTGACATGCATAGTTTCTGTAAGTAGTAGGCAGCCATCGACAACTTGCAATCTAGGAATTGATAGAAACAACCTCTATGTAATTCAATTGTTGCAAAGAAGCATAAGTCTAAACCCTCCCACCCCCAACATTCTGCGCTAGGCACAACTTTGAGGTATTCGTTTGGTTTTGGCCTATGCATCATATTCACCACAAGTGCACTGAAGGTAATAAATCTCATGCATCTTAGAAGCAGAAGGGTCAAAAGAAGATAGATATGCCTTACCATCCATCCTTGCCTATTACACCCTTGCATGGCAGTGGCATGAAATCTTCAACCACCAGACGAGGGTATTTGCTCTGTATCAGTATGAAAGAGCAGGTGAGAAGGGATAAGGTATATGAAGAAAAAAGTCCAGAAAAGAAGGTGCAAATTTATCTGGTCACATTTTCAATTATGCAGGGCGCACAAGATCAAGCCAAGTGACAAACCTGATTGAATGTGTGAATCTCAACATTGTGATTGGCATACTTTTCCACAATCTGCATAGATTGAGCTGTAACTTATGACAACATATAAGATAAACAAACTGAAACATAGTAAATCATTAAAAGAGACTTCACCTTTAGTGTATCATCATGTGTGTTGAAAGAATTCATCAAAACTAGAGGCACTTTGCATCCATACTTAGAATTAAGATTCTGGAAACCATTCATAAAGTTGAGTGATGGATATAAACAAAAGACATAGGAAATGAGAAGAAAAGAGAATGAGTGACCTCAATCTGCATGACGATCAAGTCCAGAAAGGTCAGGCCATTACGAACTTCAATGACAGACCTGTATTAAGCAGGTGGAAATTTACAGTCAAACATAATAGGAATTGTCCCCCCTCCCCCAGCCCCAGTAATAGCTTGACTCTGACAAGAACACTGACAAAGAATTTGTCCTTCAACATTTTATGATGATTAAACACCAAAATTTCCCTTGTCCCTCAAAATTGTATGACAACTAAGTTGCTCTTAGTGCTTCTCATTCCACTAGAAGGCCAAACAACAAAGAACTCAATTGTACAGTTTCCTGACCCTAGTGGCTAGGGAGACATTTCTCAATTTAGCAATCAAATTAGTTAAAAATTTCAGCTCATTCAGCAAAGAAATCGATTGATCTTCTTAGATGAACAGCACAAAATAGATAATTGATAGAAACAGAATTCCATATACTCCACCCATAGGTTAATTCTAAATTGTATCTCTTTCAGCTAAGGACAAATTTTACACTTCCAACATTGTTTCCTAAGAGCATTTCTTATTAACTAAAATATATCAGAACATAACATTCTTTCCTCCAAAATCATGTCCATATTTCAGCACAATTTTCTTTTTGCTTTTTTTGGGAGGGGTGGCAAGCGTCTGATTAGTTGCAAAACAACAGTTAACAAAACCGAAGTGTTATAGTCATCACACAACAATTATAGAACTGGACCTTCCAATCTATTGCTATATCGATGAATTATGTAGTACATAATTCATGCTTACAATGAATGCGACTCCAGTTATCTTCTAGGGTTTTTACTCTCGTATAAGTAAAGACAGATCACATGTTAATCCTCAAAAGTGATGTATCAAATTACACGCCTTTTTCTTCTTAACACAAAAGGACAACCATCAAACCGACCAACTAAGTCACTGGTAGCAATATGATCCAAGGAGACTTTCACCAGTTCATCAACAACATTAGACAATAAACTCAATCACATCAGTTCATTAACAAAGAAACACATTGAACTTCAGAATCAAACACAACAGAAACAACATGAGCCAAACTAACATACTTGGGACCAGTACAACCCATGGTGGTTCCCAATCCTCCATTGAGCTTCAACACAACAAGCTTGTCCAAGAGCTCCCTGGTCTTTGCCGCATCTGAATTCATTGAAAAATACAAAATCAGATCACATATCACACAGCAGAATTACTTCCATATGTTGCGATTACGCAAAAACAGATAAGTTGCTGAGTGATTACCCTCAGGTGGCGATGCTAAGACATCGTATGGAATCACAATATCATCAGTAGGAGTTTGGATTTTGCTCCAATCAACATGCTGTGCTTCTCCACTTGAATTTTTCACGATGCATGCAATAAGAGACAACAATCACGGCATCAAAATTAACCGAATCAAGTAATCAGCCAGAAAGCATTGAATCCATGAGGATTTTTGCTGTACCTTAGGTAGCGAGCAACGAGGCTAAGGAATCCAGTCTTCTCGTTCTCACTGCAATTCCGATCAACAGAAAATGAAACCACGAATCTCCGATTCAATCATCAAAGAATTCAGAGCAAAACGAATTGATGAATTTGAAGAATGGAGGTTCACCTGATTTCGGTGAGTGTGGAGACAGCAGAGCGAAGCTTCCCGAGCTTCTCGGCTTCAGCAGGCTTGAGAGTGGCGGGGGAAGCCATAGACGGTGGACTGGAAGCTTCGAATTCGATTGAGAGAGGAAGAAGCAGGAGAGAGAAAGGTGGAGAGAGAGTGAGAGTGAGATGCTGAGTGGAGAGTGATGAATGGTGATGAGGTTGGCAATGAGGGCCTTTTAAAACAGAGAACGAATGAGTGAATGCGTGAGCGAGTTGCGCAAGGATTCGTCGCGAAATGCTTCGTTTGTCTGGATCACGAAGCGAACAATAACGTCCGTATTATGTACTCCCTGATTTTTGCTATTGTTATTATTGTTGTTATTATTTATTTATAAATCTTCGTTAAAATTGTTGGGTAGTAGAGGTAGACATGGACAGCCAGACTTTGGTTCTGATTCTGATTCTAACTTTGATTCTAATTTTGATTTTGGAGCGTCTCGACGGATCTATTGACTAAAGAGCTGGGATGAGTTGCATGGACTGATTAGAGTCACACTCAGTCATCTTGTGGCATTAAACAGAACTTGTTAAGTATATGCTATATCCAATTGAAATATTATGATGAAAATGATCCTTGAATAGTAACAAAGTTAGAAATTTTATTTAGGACCCATTCTTTTCGTTAGAAAATAGGGGTTAGAAAATAAGTACAGGTGATTAAAGCGGGTTAAAGTTAGTATATTTTTTATAAAATAACGTGTTGAAGTGGGTTGAAGTTGATATTTTTTATTGAAGTTCGTGAAGTAAGTTGAAGTGAATTGAAGTTGATAATTTGGAATTTAACAATGAAAAGAACGGGGCCTTCATGGTGTTTACTTTCTTAAATTTTAAAAGTACAAGAAATAAAAGCCCCAAACAATGTAGATGCACCCATGTTCTCTTTTATTCAAAATACAAATCATATTAGGTAAGAAAAAGATAAAAGTTTATCCTTTAGTAAAAAGAATAAGGTGAAGGTCATAACTACAGCAACTTATCTTAGTAATATATCTTAGCCATTCCTTGCTGTGTATTCATAATTTTCCCATTAAATGTTTTCACAAAATCTTTCTTCTATAAAATATTTCACAAAACTTTTTTTTGTAGATCTCTTGGAATCAGCCTCTCTACAGGTAGGAATACCGGTAGAGGTAAAAAGTTGCCTACACTTAAGTCATAAACAATTTATTCTTTTCATCTCATTGATAGTTAATAAGCTTGTATCAAGCACTACAAAAATAATATGTCTTTTTTTACCGTTTCTTTGGAGACCTTATTAATAATATTTTTTTAAGGACCTTTCGTTCTCGTCAACAAGAAGATTTAAATTTGGTTCTTGGAAAACCACATTGACCAGCCACCATCATGCATGCCGCAAGTCATTCGCCCAATCACCTGATGAAATTGCAAGGATCCCCCAACTTCTAACCAAAGGAAGAAGGGAAAAAGGAAAAAAGGAAAAAATATGATCGAGATAGCAAAGACAACTATGATTAAGGATATTAAGGCTCTATTCTTTTCGTGGGTAAATTGAGTGGGTAAAATGGTGAAGTAGGTTGAAATAGGTTGAAGTGGGTTGAGGTAGGTTGAAGTTGATATTTTTTTTGAGGTGGGTTGAAATAGGTTGAAGTAGGTTGAAGTGGGTTGAAGTTGGTATATTTTTTATGTGGTGGGTTGAAGTGGGTTAAAATAATAAGAACGTAACTAATGTATAGTAATTTATGAAGTTATCGAAATTTTGTAAAATTTTTATTTATTCTTTTTTATTTTTCATTTTTTACTTTTTATTTTTTGTTTTTATATTTTGTATTTTGTATTTTGTATTTTTATTTTTTACGTTTTATTTTTCGTTTTTCATTTTTTATTTTTTATTTTTTATTTTTTTATTTTTTTATTTTTTATTTTTTATTTTTCATTTTTCATTTTTTATTTTTCATTTTTCATTTTTTTATATTTTATTTTTATTTTCTTTATTTTTTTATTTTTGTATTTTTAATTTTTTTATTTTTCGTTTTTCGTTTTTCATTTTTTAATTTTTAATTTTTAATTTTTAATTTTTTAATTTTTCATTTTAATTTTTCATTTTTCATTTCTTTTTTTTATTTTTTATTTTTCGTTTTTCATTTTTTTATTTTTTATTTTTATTTTTATTTTTTTTCATTTTTTATTTTTCATTTGTCATTTGTTATAGTTTTTATTTTTTATTTTTTACTTTTTATTTTTTTATTTTTGTATTTTTCATTTTTCATTTTTCATTTTTCATTTTTCATTTTTTATTTTTTATTTTGCATTTTTGTATTTTGTATTTTTGTATTTTGTATTTTGTATTTTGTATTTTGTATTGTTTATTTTTTATTTTTTATTTTTATTTTTTATTTTTTATTTTTCATTTTTATTTTTTTAAATTTTATCTTATTTTTTATTTCTAATTTTTTCATTTTTTATTTTTTATTTTTATGTTTTAATTTTTTAAATTTCTTGGTTCTTATTTTTTATTTTTTAAATTTTTTATTTTTTTAATTTTTAATTTTTAAATTTTTATTCAAAAAATAAAAATTAAAATTAAAAAATAAGAAATAAAAAATAAAAAATAAAAAACATCATAAAAAATACAAAATAAAAAATAAAAAATAAGAACCAAGAAATTAAAAAATAAAAAATAAAAAATAAAAAATAAAAATAAAAAATAAAAATGAAAAATGAAAAATAAAAATAAAAATAAAAAATAAAAAAATAAAAACAAAAATAAAAATAAAAATAAAAATAAAAATAAAAATAAAAATAAAAATAAAAATAAAAATAAAAATAAAAATGAAAAATGAAAAATAAAAATGAAAAATAAAAATAAAAATAAAAATAAAAATAAAAATAAAAATAAAAATAAAAATAAAAATAAAATACAAAATACAAAATACGAAATACAAAATACAAAATACAAAATACAAAATAAACAATAAACAATAAAAAATAAACAATAAACAATAAAAAATAAAAAATATAAAAGTATGAACATAAATTTCACAAATTTCGATAACTTCATAAATTATCACACATTAGTTACATTCTCGTTATTTTAACCCACTTCAATCCACCACATACAAAATAAACTAACTTCAATGCACTTCAACCTACATCAACCTACTTCAATCTAGTTCAACCTATTTCAACCCACCTCAAAAAAAAAAAAATACCAACTTCAGCCTACCTCAACCTACCTCAACCTACTTCAACCGACTTCACCCTTTTTCCTACCCAATGTACTCACGAAAACAACAGGCCCTAAATCCCATATGATACTTTACAAATTATTAAAATTATGAAGGGGTGGGTTGAAGTTGGTTGAAGTAGGTTGAAGTAGGTTGAAGTAGGTTGAAATTGGCATTTTTTTTTTCAGGTGGGTTGAAGTAGGTTGAAATAAGTTGAAGTAGGTTGAAGTGGGTTGAGGTTGGTAAATGTGAATTGACCCACGAAAAGAACAGAGCCTAAAGGAGAAGATACATATCTATGTTAGCTTCTCAGTATCATTGGAACTTGAATATCTCACATTTGAGAATACTGAGTATTGTTTAAACTTAAACTTATCATATTTAAGAATTAAATATTTAAATATAGGGCTAACTATTTGACTTATTATTTCTTGAAAATTCATTTCATTTTGCTTTTTTACAGGAAATGAGATTCATGCATCTATACTAATGTTTGAGTGTCTAATATCCCATACTAGTATTACGTTGAACAAAAAGACGAAAAGTAGAGGCGATAAACATGTATAAGAATTGATTGACAAACAGGTGCAAATATTCTGCTTTTACCGTACTTTTAAAGCTTGCAATCATGTAAATTGATGACCAATCCAAATCAATCCTATGCTGATATCTCATAATAAAAGAAAGAAATGGACACCCCCCCCGGGAGGAGAACTAACATATAGACAATCTGAAGACAATGCCCTGAAAAATGAGAAATGCCAACACAAAATTGACCAAAATTACTAAAAGGCTATTCACAAGGTACAGTGGTTGGATCTAAAGCACTGAAGGCATCTGCTTCGCACTTCTCATAGCTTGTGATGTCTATTATCTGTTCTCCCTGCATAATTAAGATCAACAGCCATTATTTCAAGAACCATGGCATAGTGATACACTGGTTTCAATTTCAAACGTCTTCCCACTAGACATAACAAGAAAAAACCTACCTTTGCAAGATTCCTGAAGTACGTTGTTGTGTAGTTTCCTGTGGGAAATATTGCTTCCATCATATCTGCTAGTACTAACTGGGGTTGAGACACCGCACTGTCGTACCAATCTTGGCAGACAGAAGAGAAAAACAGTGTTATTGCACAAAATCATGAACAAAACCACGATTTGAAACAGATAAAATGCGGGAACATTTGAAATCACAGATGTAATACTGAGAAATAAGGTGGTTTTACAACTGTCCAATGACATGAGTAGACCTAACAAAACTTACTCATGCCCGATTTTCAAACTTGAGACTATAGCAGATTTGGCTCACACCTGAGATCAGATGGCATATGCTGCCTATCTCCAGAGATCCAAGCCTTGCTGGCACAGAATTTGACGGACTAATATTGCCCACATTTCCTTGCTAAGCTCATTGCGCAAATTTAGTGCATACCTAGGCATGACTTAAGCCCTAGATAACCTGATTCAATTCAATTCTGCTTGATTACAACATGTTAACTGAACCCAGAATGACCATTTTATTTTGTTTTTATGGTTAAGCAAATCTGTGCCTCATTCCTCGGATTCTAAACCTAGGTAACTGTCCAGTTTAATTTGTCATAGAGATATGGGAAGGATAGCATTCTCACTTTTCTAATTTGTCCAATGATTTCAGCCAGATTAAGGAAACGAAGAGATCCCAAAGTTGTTCATATATATGCCTTCCATAATTCTTATGAGGGTGGAAAGACTTTTGCAATACTCCTCCCTTCTCCTCTCTCTGTTATCCTCTCATGTGGATCCTTCCCTGGAATCTAAATTAAGGGCCTAGTCCTCAAGTAGAGTTTGCCTACATTTTGTCGCCAAAGAAGGAAAGAATAAAGGCAGCTGGTGAGCTGGGGCCAACTTTGATTCCTTGTGTCTTGTGATAGATGAGATAAAATCTTCAAACACTATGGAAAAGAAAAGGTAGGTATTTGATGGATGCTTACCAAGTGAAGTGGAATTCTGAATTCTCTTGTCATATCTCCATATGCGTTGCTTTGACAGAAAAGCAAAGCACGACTGATCCTCAACGCCTATGTTTTGGAGAAAGATACTGATATTGTAGGCAACGGGATCAGACGTGTAGCTTTCATCAATTAACACATCCACCATCTACACAAAAGTAGATTAAATGATGACAGATAATTCAAGTAACCACCGTCGAGGAAAGACAATGTTTAGGTTGGGAAAGATAGAACTAAAATTCTCACAACAGAAATGCTTCAGGTATTATTTGTCACAAATGCATGACAGGAACATCTATCAGTATGGTAGCCCGTTAGCTACACTGCAATAATAATGTGAATAGAGACTTCTAGTTTTAACCTTAAATGTTACTCCCCAAGATGAACTCAGGTTTATGCAACAATTTTCACACAGATAAGACACTGCAAACAATGACATGCAGGTAACCAGACTTAATGAGGAAGCACTTGCCTCAATGGCTGTCAATACTGTGAAGACTTTCAAGTTTTAACTTTAAATGTTACTCCATAAGGTGAAGAAGTTTATGTCACAATTTTCACGTTGATTAGACATGGCAAAGAGTGAGTCAAGTGTCATGCAAATAAATAGGTGTAACCAAGAACCACTTTGCTTCACTGGTTATCACGACTCTCTTGAGGTGTCCACCTTGGGTCTCTGGGTTCGAATCCCAAGAAGTAGAAACTCCCCTTGTCTGCAGCAATTTGTGAGAAGCCAATACGCTCCCTTGTGGGACTGGTTATCCTATGGGCTGGGCGTCCATGGATCGGTTGATCCCAGCCTGGTCCATCCCACCCCCGCGCCTGCTGACAGCCTGGGTCTTAACCTTAGCAGGGGGCCCTCGTGGATTGGGCAGCTTAGAATTTTTTTTTAAAAAACCCCTAAAACTAGACCTTCAAAACCAACCCAAGGCAACGAATTTCACCCTAACCCAAATCGAACCTACTTAACATCCGCTTGTCAATATGGCTTCAAATTTTGACAAACTTGAACAAACTGAAAGCAAACTTGGGAAACCCAAATCAAAAGCGACCTGATCTTAAAGGTACACTAGCCAAGTCAAACTCCGATATCTGAAATTCTGAGTAGTGCAGTAATCCAGGTTATGATGACCTTCCAAAATGTTTGTTGGTGTAAAGCAGTTGGGACAAAAAGGCGCCAGACTTTTAATTAAAGTCATGTCCCATTCCTATTCCTTTTTTCCACTGACATACTGAGATGTTATCTATCTTGAATACAGGCTCTGAATTCGACATAGATTTTCTCTAGCTTCAAATAAGGACGCAACTAACAAAGACAAACAGTAATGTATGGACAAACATGCTAGTTTGGTAGTAGATTTGCTTAACTAGTTTCTCATATCCTTCCAACATGGCCATAACGGGTCCTAATCACCAGGAACACTTGAATCCCCAACCATCTGCTTCCCATGATTCAAATCCGGAAGCCTAAATTAGAATAAATTAGTTTCACTAATAATTAACAAAATACGCTCACCTGCCATGATCAACCCCTCAGGCAATCCACCATCCTAATAACTTAACAAGCAATGACTATGCAACAACCATATCAAACATTTAAAAAAAATTTGAGGAGTAACTGTTAAGTATTATTGTTTGAGCACTCTGAGTACTCTAATTAGTAGCAAGGGAATGAATGTTAGAATGCTTGATGACTTGTATGACAAACTTACGCATAAGATAGCATGCAGTTGTTCCAGATCATCAGGAAGCGAGATGTTATAAGTGATTTTGTTGATGGACTCATCCACATTCACTCCACCAGCATCTTCCACAAACTGCAGCAGGTGTGCAATAGCCAACGAAAATGAAGGATGTAAACAATGTAGATCTTACATTTGTCAAAGCTTCTGAAATCCAATTTTAAGGAAATAGAGAAGTTGAAGGCTTGATCAATCAGCTAAAAAGGGCAAGAGAGATAGAGATCTACACATTTTTTGGGGGCACCCCCGGGGGGGGTGTTAACAGAAAAAAAGGTTCAGGAGTCTTTCATTCCTATTCCTTAATATAGCTATTAATTGGTAAGAGTTAATAGTAAGTGGTATGCAAACTCATTAATTCATTCACGTATGTTGAGATACCCATTTAAAAGTTTGCAAGGTGAAGGTTATAGTACCTTGTTTTTGTAAGCTTCTGTTGTAAAGGCCCATATACCCTGTATTAGAATTATAAACATTACAAATTTGAGAACAATAGCACCATAAAACTAATGCACATCAATTATTGCATCTCTGTTTTCAGTTTAGGCTAGGTCCAGCTATATTTCGGGGAGACTAATCTCTGGTCTAGTCCAGCTTAGATAAATATGCTCACAGAAGGGAGCATTTCCAGGAAACTGAATGATGAAAGGACAATAAGTTATCTCAACAATAAGGAAACAAGAAGACCAATACTGTCATGTTCCTGTATGGAGGATTTAAAGTATTACTCTCTAATCGAACGTGCAGTTATTTGAAACACTTGCGGGAAAACTTACATCATCATATCTCATCCAAGCAACGACGGGCTTGAAGGTCGAGTTTCTGCTTGCAGCCACTTTTGCCAAGCACTTATAGTTTTGCTTAACCTGCAAAAAGATGTTCATGTCTTGGTCAAAATGATGCTAAGAAGTTTATAACAATTACTGCCACAAGTAAACCATACTGAAGGGGTTGTCTCTCCCTTAGATTAGGAAATATTGATTCACGTTAATCTAGCCGTACTTCTTTTGTAGGTGACGTGAAGCTGAAACTCAAGAACCTATGGTACTCAGAATAAAGCCTTCAGCAGCTTTTTACCCCAAATTGAACTTTTATTCAAGCTATAGCAAATGTGTAAAAGAGCCAAAAAAATTTTAATTTTATCATACACACTGGTGAAAAGGAGAAGAGTGTAGCAGTTCTGAGCTGCAAAACATATTCTAACCTAAAGCTCTGTCATAACAGGCTATTTATTCAAACCGAGCCACACGAACATCCGAAAGTCCCTCCCACAACAAAGGCTGAGAGAACTGGGATGGGTCAGATGTCCAAGATGACCTTATCCAATTGATGAAAGATAGGATAATTTAGTGAAACATATTGCTTTAAGTTAATAATTTATGCCTCAGCAGAAGTTCTAGTCACACTTACAGCATCATACACTTGGTTGGCTCTGAATTCTGAATTTGCAAACACTGCCACGTACTTGATCCACTCTGCACGCTAGCATTCAATAGTTACAATTCAGAAGTGCATTATCATGGGCTCATAAGAAAAGCTGAATTTTTACATTCAAATTGGAAACTGCACAATTTAGGGTTAGTTTCTCATGCTTATGGGTCAAAATGAATAATCAAGTTCTCTACTATGGATTGCATGATAAATCACATAAAGTATGCACGCTCCCATAGAATCAGACATATTGTTAGCTAACCTGAAGTGGGAAATCTTCTGATGATGGTACAAAGGTAGCAATATTGCAGGCCTGTGGCTGATCAACTGCACTTGTAAAGTGTGCTGAAAACTGAGAAAGTTGCTGTGGCTCGCTCTTGTTTATCATTGTAAGTCCCCCTTCTTCATATAACTTCAATAGGCACTCAGAAACCAATTCATTTGAAGTGATGCCCTTACAACTCCCTAGCAAGCCTAGGAGCTGCCAGAAGTATACTGTTAGATGTCAAGCCTCGAAATGAGACTGCGTACCTATGGCTTTACTTGCTTGTACTGATATACTGTAACTTCTTGTAAATAGTTGGGCAGTGGAAATTTATTGAACATTCTTTATGGAAAGATAATTTCAACAAAAATGCAACATTGCTTAGGGCAGTGCTGGCCAGTGGAGGAGGCTCAAGTTGAGCCAGGCTTATCACATTGGCCAACCCAAGCTAGCTTATATCTTGGATCATTTTAGGCTTATCCACGCAACTATACCCTTTCGGTTTGAGCCATGTGTTTTTGCTCCTGAAAAACCGAAGAATTGATAGGGAAAAAGGACAATTCATGGGCACAGGTCACTGCAAACTAGGCCTCTTCATCAGCTGAGTGCATTTGAGCTGACTACAAACCATCGACCTGCTCAGATACCTTGATTTGGCGGAACATATCCAGCAGCGGATTGGCCGGCCAACTCAAGCTTAGGCCTAGGCGAATGATCCAGGATAAGGATAAAGGAGGAATAGGCTGAGCCGTGCTGCTTATATTGGTTGGTACTACCAAAAATTAAGACTAAATAGAAATTACCAAATATGAGGAGATCCCAGCAATCAACCCTACCATGTGGTTTAGACAATAGGGGAAGACATTCAGCGCTCAGAAGGGTCAAATCAAAACAAACTGAAGCAATAGCCAAACATATTCTTACACCAAAAGCTAACAAGTTACATGTTACTGGTTTCATTTTTTTTTTTTTTTTAAATTTCTTTTATGAAGGGTAGCTGCCCAACCCTTTGGGCCCCTATGCATGCAGCACAATGGGCATTGTACAGGCAGGGGAGGGGAATGGGCGAAGCCCACAATACCCAGGCCTAGAGGGCTTGTTGTGCTCCACAAATCTCCCACAACATGGAGAAGAATCAACGATAGGATTCAAGCCTGCATCTCTCATTATGTAAAGGGTATTTGATACCAATTGAGCTACAAGCTCTTGCTTGTTATCGGTTTCAGTTAAGTAATCCTAAAAATGCATTTTTCCACCATCATAAAAGATGTAATCTATGGATACGGTAGGCCTCATAGATAGTTCAACATTTTCCTAGCTTTTTATCAATAGCACCCCCAGAAAAAGGGGGGAGGGGTGACAAAGGAAACCAAAAAGGAAAAAAAGGCCCATTTGCCCATCTTCCCATTTCTTTGATTTCCTAGTTAATTTACTACATAGATAACTGGACACTTATGCGCATTTTGCTGTCATTACAAAGCAGTGTCTACATTGAAAAAATTAAAGCAACAGGTCCAAATCACATCTCTCTTTGCAGTTTCAGCAATTCTAAGGGTCACTAAGTTTGAATTCCTCAAGCATAAAGCAAACTCAATATAGACTTACAGAAAAAGCCAAGCCATGATCCTCACCTCAAGGAAAGAAACTGCAAGAAATCACACAAAACAATGCCCAACAATATCAGATGCCCGCCAAGTGTTCGATAAAATTACTAAAAGACAACGTTCCTGATAATTTGCACCAGCAAAGAACCTCACAAGAAAATGGCCTTTTGCTTACCAGGAATTCCTGGGAAAGTATCGGTATCAAGCGAGTAGTTTGATAATGGGATAACAAATGATTTAATCCTGGTTGTACAGTACTTGGTCCTCGTTGCCATCTTCGAATTATTCTGCCATTCAAGGATTAGATTGGGAAATAAGAATGACGCGCGAATGCTTGATTTTTTTATTTTTATTTTTATTTTGGTTGGTCTTAACCTCTGTTTTACTGGAAACGAACTGTTAAATAATAGTAGTGGAGAATCTAGGCATTTAAAATAGAAATTTTTTTATTAAAATCATCACTAATATAAACTATCAAAAAAATTATATAATACATATTATAGTAGACTATTTTATATAAGCATTGCGTTTCGTATTTATTTTAATAAATATTCCATCTTGTATCTCTACACTAGCGAAAGTTAATAAGAAATAAATAATATAACCCACTTTTTGCTCCCCAAAAAAAAAAAAAACTCTGATAGGTCTACTATGTTTGTTCTTCATAGTTTTTCATATTTTACAATTGATACATAAATTATGCTGAAATCATAGAATGTCATAACTACCTACCATTTACCAAAGTTGTTGGTTATATAGCACAAATCATCCGCACCAAGTAATTAAAAAAAAAAAAAAAAGAACACTTGAAACATGGAATAAAACTACAAATAAATAATTTCCACCATCCATCGCCCCAATTGGGGGGAGAGTAGCATTAAGTTCACGTGCCAAGTTAAAGAAAATTCTACAGCAATAACACATTGCAATTAAGTAGCTGAAAAAAAATCAATAATAACAATCAAAGAAAATTAAAGAGATTAGCATTAGATAAAATTAAAAGTTTAAAAAATCCACACAGGAGAGATAAGGACGGGTGAGAAAGAGAAAGACGTTTGGATTTCGGTCCATTTAATTTAATTTTGTCTATTTTTGTATCAAACTCCAACTTTATATATAGCTGTATTTCTGGTGTTGAAAAAAAATTAAAAATACAAGTATGCGGCTTAAGTATATTCAAAGAGTGTACATAACTATTTAGGTATATTCTAGGGGTGTCCATTTATACCAACATAACCTCCTTCAAAATAGCTCATTAGATTTTTTCTTGGGTTAGGAGTGTCCATGAACACCTCTCTCATAAACATAAATCCACCCATGGTTAATAGATAAAACTTTTTATTATAGAATTTTTTTTATAAGACTCAAATTCGTGCTTTTGTTTAAGAAAAATCAGTCCAAATCACTTAAACAAACCTAAATTAGTGAACTGATAATTGATAATAAGTATAACCAAATTTGAAATGTGATGTTTCTACGGAAGAGAAACAAAGAAGTCGGAATTGGGCATCGTATGGTCGCATGGAACATGAACACCCTTGGCCTCTTGCCCAATACCACATATGTATATTTCAAATCACTAGTTTAATAGGATCAATTCTATGTTAGGTAGCGAGAAATGTTATGTATTTGTAAAATATTGACTAAAATATAGCATCATATTTCATTACATTGTATTACATTTCACAAAATATAACCCATGAAATTTGAGCCTAGTGGTAAATACTGAAGTGCTGAATGCATTAACTTTCAAGTTTGATTCCCCCTTTTCTCGTTGTATTGTTACGACATATTTTTTTTTCGATTATTTAGTTGGGCATGACCCAAGTAATAATAAAGAAAGATAATACAGCCGCTAGACAGCTCAAAACAGCAGCTAGTATACCCTAAAGACTAAAAATCAAATACAACTAGAATCATAGAGTTTCAACACACACAGCAACTAAACTAGTCACAAACCTAAGAACCCGTCGTTTGTTTTCCAACATTTTTCTTAGGGTTCTTGTTATTCTTCTAACTGTCGGAGTCTCATCACAAATAATACAACCCAAAAAGAAAAAAAAAATCCCCCAAAACATAATACAAAATTCACTGTTATAAATTTACCTTTCAATCCCGTGTCTTTTTCCATGTTATATATTTCTTTATGCCGGCCATTTGACGTGCGCTATCACCTATCACCCCTATAAATTCTCGGCCTATTGTCTTATGTAAATTATCAAATATTTTCAAGCTCTTTTCTATTAAAAAATTATGTGCAAAGCATAAACTTAGCTTTCTCTCTCTCTCTTGTTTTTTAAAAAAAAAATCAGGAAAAACGGAGAATGTATTGCAGCCTTGCAGGAAACAACAAATCAACAACATTGGCTAGTGCAGCTCCCTCAGGAAAAAAAAACAAAGAAAAATAGTGTACTCCTAAAAAAGAAGAAAGAGAGGGGGAAAAACCCAAAAAAGACTAAAAATAAATAAAAATAAAAGAAGGGGGGGGAGGTACCTGGATGAGAAGATAGCTCATGCCATCAATGGCATTCTTGATGACTTTGAAGGACTGTCCATAATAAATCTTGAAGTTGACTGCATCATCCACGGATGATATGTTCCCTACTTTCACCTTTGGTGGTGTTCCCGCTTCCACATTCCCCCCCTCCAACCATATCATCATCAGCAGCAGCAGCAGCAGCCGCCAAACACTACTGCCTTTCATCATGATTAATTTCAGGATTACTGTTTGATGAACTCTGTTTTCTTTCTTTGTTCCCTTTTTTTTGTTTTGGGGGGGGGGGAGATTGTGAAGAAAAGAAGAAGAACAGGGGGAGGAGGCAGAGTGCTCTGTTCTGTCTCAGTCACTTTTCTGTGATTTCCACTGAGTTTTGAGGAGGAGCAGCAGAGAGAAAGGGGAGTTTAATTGAACAAGTTGGGCTCATGTGTTGGCTGCTTGTGCTTCCAGTTCAATCTCGGGGAGGGAAAGCTACTTGGCTTTTTAGCTAGACTAGAATCACTCTTGGTCGTAGTGGGCTCCATCTTGTTCCTATGAACTTTGTGTTCATGTGCTTGTTTTTTGTAATTTCCTCATCAAAGTTTTGTAAGTTAAAACTTCAAAATTCGTCACTTTTAAGTAATGCAGGTTTGTTCAAGTAATTTAACACATATTTTTTTTAAGTGAAATCTTATATTTAAGTCTTATAAATGGATAAAATTCGTGATCGGAGATACACATATTTATGGAATACTAACTTGGTTCTGGTAAATAGAGACCCAAAGATAAAATTTTTAAAAAAAAGATTGGAAATTAGAAGGTTGAATTAAGGTGATCTATTATGAAGTTGATCAATTTTGAAGTCCTTTTGAGTTTTGACAATATTACTTACAAGAACACTCATCAAAATATTGAATAATATATCTCAATAGGGAAAACTAATACAGTCTGCTAAAATATTGAATAATAAGTTCAGTCCAAATAAGGCGAAGAGAACAGGTGCTTAAAACTTCAAAATTCGTCTATTTCAAGCAATGTAGGTTTGTTCAAGTAATTTGACATATATTCTCTTTTAAGTGAAACCTTATATTTAAGTCTTATGAATAGATAAAATCCGTAATCGGAGATATACCTATTTGTGGAATACTAACTTGGTTTTGGTAAATAGAGGCCCAAAGATAAAATTAAAAAAAAAAGATTGGAAATTAGAAGGTTGAATTAAGATGATCTATTATGAAGTGGCTCAATTGTGAAGTCCTTTTGAGTTTTGACAATATTATTTACAACACTCATAAAAATATTGAATAATATATCTCAATAGGGAAAACCAATGCAAATTTTCTGCTAAAATTTTATCTTATTAGAAGTCAACACTACATAAATTTGAGTTAAATAACTTATTTGTCACGTCTACTTGCGAGGAAATGCGTAAGAAGTACATGGTGACTTTGCTCTTTTGTTTTATGACAAATTTCCAATTAAGATTTTATTAAATTTTTAAAATTTACTAACAAAATTAATTGTAACAATGTCAAAAGTTCTTCTGAATTCATCAATTTTTGGCCAATGCACGAATTTAACGCTCGTATCATATATTCATAATGTATGAATGATTCATGCGATGAAATTCCTCCTTTGATCCTCCAATTGTAAGAACTGAGTTATTACGGGTTCATACATTTTTTTTCCTTTTTTATTTCTTTTTTAATATACGTATATTTCTGTTGGTTTTCTAATAACTAGACCTGACAAAACTGACTCGAGATCCGAAACCGAACCGAATGACCCGTACTCATATCTGACCCGACATCCGAAATAGATTTACCCGAAGGTGGAGCCGAAACCCGAATTGACCCGAACCGAACCATACCCGATTCGAAATTTTCTACAAAGTTTTTTATTTTTGCATGACTAGCGTATTGGACCAAAAAACTGTTGACCCGAAGTTCACCCAACCCAAAATGAACCGACCCGAAATGTCACTTAACCTGAAGTATGACCCGATCCAAGTTTAACCAGACCCGTACCGAACTAATTGACTCATTTGCCAACTATACTAATAATAGATGGGATTCCTTAAAAATAAACATAAAAAATAATGGGAAGTAGTTTTACCACTTAATGAAGTATCAGTTTAGGGTGGCTAACCTAAGCCACTCTGCAGCAATGTGCATTAATGAGTGGTTTAGTCTAATTATCCAGGAGTAGTATGCAACTTATATTAGGCTTTATTCATCGCTATTTCTAGAGGCTAGAACTAGTACAAGTGAAAAACAATGGAGAGAGAAGGCAAGAAATATTTTACAATATTTGTCATCCTTAGAGATTGTAAGTGTCTGATCAATAGAAGTTAATCTAAATTAGATCAATTTAGCTAATTGATGAATACTTATTGTAACTAGATTAGTAAAAAGTTAATCTAAACTAGATCAATTTAGTTCATAGATGGATACTTCTAAAATTAGAAGAACGGTGTTTACTTTTAAAATTAGAAAAACGACATTTTCTGTTGTTCGGAGTTGAGAATTAATTTTAAGTTGAACAAGATCATCAATTTTGATTAGATTAATTTGTGGTCATAATTCAAAATTGCTTTGGCCAATGATTGCTCTTTTTGGATTACTTGAACACCCCCATCAACTTTAACAACATCAACTTTGTCGGTATCAGTTAACTCAATTGTTAAATTTTCTCAAAATTATTACAAAATATTTGACTTTAAATTCTCTTAAATCAATCTTTATGCTTCTTATTATATAAAAGAAATTAGAAAATTTCAACATACTTATTTCATCATTCTTTTTTCCTCTGTTCCCCATTTATAAAGGTTACTAATTCAATCTTTTATGTTATAGAAATCTACTCAGTCAATATTGAATTTCTCCGTATCTTATAAGTAACGTAGTTTGTTCACAAGTTGTTAACTTTCTTCCTCACAATATTTTTCTCATATACAAAGTGAAAAGAAATAGCTAAATTTTGTTTATTTTCTCTTAAATTTGATCATTATTTTCCCTTAAAATGGCATTTACATGATGTTGAAAATAAGACCATAGAAATGAATAAAGTGAATCAGAATTCAGTAGTCGTACTGGCCCGTGAACTAAGAACTTTACCTTTTTGCTCCTTTGTTTCCAACTTATTACCATTTTCTAACATTCTTTTTTTTCGTTCATCCCTTTAATATTTATTTATTTTTATGCGCGATCTCAACTAACCAAAACCCCATGTGGCGCGCACCACCACTCACGCATGATTCGGCCATTAACCACTCACCTCACCGCCATGTCTTAATTTCACATTTTTCTTAATTTAATTATATCAAAATAATATATTAATAAGCTTATTGTCCTGTTTTTCCTATTTCTTTTTGTTTGGCATTACTTTTTCCTATTTTCTTATTACTGATTTGTGGCATTTGGCCGAGAGCTAATTATTGTTGGCTTTTTGAAAACGGCTTGGTTGATTGATGCCCAAGAAGTGACAAAAAGTCGAAATCAAGATGCAAGTGCATATGGTGTGGAATTAGGTGGTTAGTCTCGTGACAAACGCTATATAGTCACTTAAAGAATGTGAAAGTAATTCCTCCTTTTGTTTTATTCAAGATTAGACTAAGCTTATCAAACCTAGTTACGGCTTATTTTTTTCGTCGAAAAATATGAGTTGAAAAATGGGTGAAGTTGGTTGAGTGGTACAAAGTGAGTATTTTTTTTATTGAAGCTAAGTGGCTTGAAGAGGGTTGAAGTGGGTTGAATTTTTTTTATATGATGGGTAGTAGTTGGTTAAAATCGTGGGAAGCGGGTTGAAGTTAGTTGAAGCGGGTTGAAGTGGATTGAGCTATTTTTTATTTAAGTTAGTAAAGTGGGTTGAAGTTGGTAAATTTAGATCTACTAATAAAAAGAACATGGCCTTAGGAGAAAGGATCCAAATTGGATTAAAATAGCATTTAAATTGGTTGTCAAAAGGCGGTACAAATTGTACTCCTATTTATTCATTATTTATATGAATATTTTTTCAGTTTGAAGTGTAGATACTATATAGATTTAAACTTGAGATTTTTTGGTCAGAATAATTTTGACATATGCAAGCATCGGTATCATCTCAACCAAATATTAAACTAATAGTTAAGAAATTGCCCATATATGTTTGTATTGTGCTCTAACAAAAGGGTATTCTATTTGAATTTTTCTAATTCGATTTCATTGAAAGATCCAACTCCGCAGATAATCATGGGGTCTTAAGCTTGACGGCTAAGTTCAATATCAATATCAATCAACAGCAAAGGTTCATATCCAAATCTTAAATATTGCAACTTGGTTTTCAAAAAACGAATATGACCTATTAATTATATCAACAAAAGTAAACAAAAAAGAAAAAGCCACAAACGTAGTGACAGATTCAAAGACAAAGAATATCACATAGTATCGGCACTATAGAGATCGACAAAGTATCTCACGTAGTATTGGCATTCATGTATAAAAGCAAACATCAACAGGGCAAAAAAGGGAATGGGGGATAGTCGGAATCAATATTTATTATATTTTTTATAATGCTAAACAGTAAAGAATTATTTTAGATATCTGTTTTTACAAAAGTGTTTCCAATTATATCACTGATTAAAAGATGTAATAAAAGGGAAGAAACACAAATATGAAGAAAACTAGGCTATGGTGGATGCAAAATATATACCGTAATCTCGAGAGTATGTACTCCTATGTGACATATAAATAATTATATATTAAAAAATAAAATATATGACAAATACACTTTAAGAAAATATTTATAAAGTAGATATAGGGAATAATAATTTGCCGGATGGCGGCAATTCTACGAATGCAATTTATACGTCCGCGGAAACCTTAAAGAATTAGCATAAACGCCACTGCCATTCAAAAATAATGGAAAAGCAGAGCGAGAGGTTTGCATTGTTGGGTGATAATTTATTATATTTTATGTGCCTCTTTCACCTAATTTTTAGCTCACATAATAACGTAATCTTTAGGATTTTTATTTGTTTTCTTTACTTTTGTAGGTAATAAGATCAATTGAGCAAATATCACAAAAAGGAGCGAAGACAGACAAAAAGAGCGAAAGAAGGCAAGAAAGGACGACAAGCAACCGGCCCGCAACACCCTACTGTTGCCACCCCTGCGGGTGGCTGGGCAGCGGGCCACAACGGTCACCTGTCGTGATCGCGACGGCCACCTGTTGCGATGGCAATGGCCGTCGGCCCCTTTGCTCCCTCGTGCGCTGCTTTGGCCGTCTTGTTTCCTTTTTAAAAGGGGTGTCTTCGGGACTTTTTGGGGGTCATTTTGGCGATTTTCTAGACTAGTTTAAGTTAGATTTTAGCCAATAAAACCTCAATAGGAGGATTAAATTAGGAGATTAGATTGTATTTTGGGATTCAAGCTTGTGGATTTCAAGTTCGTTCAATCAATTCAAGCCTAAGTTTCCCTTTTCTCTCTCTCTCTTTATTTCATGTTTGTTCTTGTTTTTTCTTTTGTTTAATCTTGTTAGTTTAGATTGTATTTAGCTTAAATGTTTAGTTTTTATTATGATTTTGTGTTCATTAGTTGTTTTAATTCATGTTAGACTAGATTAATTTTCCCTCTGTTCATGTTTATTGAGTTATTTGTTAGCTCAGGTTTAGTTTGGGGTTTTTGCATTTTGTTGATAATTAGTTGTCAATCTTGGCTGCTTGGATTGTGATTAGCCCTTTGATGGCTAATTAGACTTGTATTGGACCTAACCACACTCAATTCTCGCTTAGAATTTAGAGTTTTTCTTCACACCTGCCAAATGTTCGGTGAAATACTTGAGAGAGCTTTCATTGTTATTTTTGAGCAATTGACTTATGCCGAGAGATGAGGTCGATTAGTTAGCGTACAGAGTGGATAGCAGGGCTTGGGATATGAAAATAGTCCCGATTCTAGTTAGGTCCGAGGGTTACCAATTTTGTAGTCTAATTGGACTAACCCCATGAAAATAGGTGGTTAAGCTAATTAGGCTAGCTCATAACTCGTGAGAGAGAACTTGGGTGATCTTTGATGGCACAACCAATCATCTCTTGTTTTCGGTTGAGATCGGGTAGGTCGGGACTCCTCTTGTCTATTTAGTCAATCGTTTGCTTAAATCATAGTCTCAAGCCACCTCTTTTGCTTTCATTAGTTTAGTTTAGCTTAGATTTCATTTCCTTTCTTCCATTTGACCTAGATTGAACACTTAAACTAATCCCGGTACTTGAAACCCAACCCCCAGTGGACGACACGCCGAGTACTCAACGGACCAACCTTGCACTTGGGGTTATAAATTTAAAACTCGAATTCTTCCCATCAAGTTTTTGGCGCCATTGTTGAGGAGTTGGTACTTTTCAATATCCGGATTTACTTGAGCATTCGAGGCTAGGCCTTTAAAAAATTTAAAAAATTTAAAAAATCAAAAATTTGAAAAAATAAATCAAAAAATCAAAATGACTATTTTCCATTTACCTCAATTTGAGTACGAACCTTTTCGGCAATATTTGTCTCACATCGTGCTCAATATATGCATTTCACATATGAAAAATGGGAAATATGCAATGTTGTGCTTGAGGGGATAACACATGAGGCCTGAACACATGAGGCCCGAGCCATCCTTGAATCCATGTATTATGGTAATTTATGTTCTTTAAATGTTGATGATATATGGGACCTGTTTGAGTCCTTGGCTTGGTATCAATGGCACCACGAGCGTGCTAGTGAGTCTTTTGAGTGCCCATACCCCATTTCGTATGATTTACAAGCTTATTCTCCTCTTTTGCACTCTTATTGTTCATCTTTTAACCACGCTGCGAATTGTTATCCCTATTACGATATTTCTAATGACTGCTATGCTAGACTTAATGCCGTAATAGAGACAATAAATGAACGACTTGAGTGTTTTGTTGGTAAGATGAGGGAGAGCGACCTATTGCATGAGACCGACCCTAGTTCATCTTATCCTAGACTTGAGGTCAGTCCCTATGATGATTATGAGTATTTCCTTTTCTTAGAGCCCTATTTCATGGTTGATTCACCTTTAACTGGCCTAGGGGAAGTGATTAATCCTCCCTTGATATCTTCACTAATCGTCGCTCCATCCTTACCTAGTACACCTAGAGACACTACTGAGGGTGTCTTTCGCTTACTTTCTTCTTCTCCCCTTTCTTTAGCTCAGTGCATGGGGTTAGAGATGGGTGAGTCTCCTACGGGTGATGCTAGTTGTATTGAGGATGATTCGTTTGATTAGTCAGGTAGAATTGCATTGATAGAGCCCTCTTTTGAGGAGTATGATGTGAAGGTTGGTGCCGCTCCTAGCATTGAGCATATTAACCCCATTTGTACCGAGCCACTTGGCTTGACCCTCATTTCATCCCCCTCCCTTCCCACCATCCCCTCCTACTTGTATGCATTTCATGAGTCCCTAGTTGATATTAGAGGGTCTCCACCCTTATTTGATCCATATTGTACATACCTAGATGACTCGTCTAGGAAAGTCATGTGGACTACTTTCTTTGATCATGCTTTTGACTTTTCTATGGCATTTGATAAGTTTAAGGGGGCATGAACTTTATTTACTACATCTGTACTAGTGTTCTCTTACTTACACCATTTTGAGATGCATGCACAGGCATATAACAAGCTTCTAAGAGCATTGACGGCATCCCAGTTGACAACTCAAGTCGTAAGTGATGAAGAGGAGTAGCTAATGCTCCTCATGCCTCGACCGCACCATCCTAGAGAGGCATAGTTTGGGTACAATTAGTACCTGACCTGGGTACAATTAGTACCCGACCTGGTATAATCATTATAACTCTTCTCTTTTCTTTTCCTTTCCTCCCTTTTTCTTTTTGTTTAGTAATGGATATTAGGTTTTGTTTAGTTGTGGATATTAGGATTGTGTTTTTGTTGGTGATCAACTTTGAGGTGAAATTTGGGATGTTGTTGAGTCATTAATGGCTATGATCACCATTTTTTTTTTTGTGTTTTTATGGATACTTGTGTTTTGTGATTGGTAGAGTTGTTGGGTTGGTATATATTCATTTTTGGTGGGGTTGGTCTTGTACATATGTGTGGTCTTGTTGTTGATCAGATGTGATTGTGTTTTTGGGAGAGTGTGCTCGCTTGTGTATATGTGTGTAGGTTTAGTGTTTTTGTTTGTTTTGTTTTGTTTTGTTTTGTTTTGTGTGTCTTGTGTGTGTGATTTTGTTTTCTTTGTTTTTATGGTGGTAGTGACTCCTTGGCTTCTAATGAGGATATTGTGAGATTTATGTGTGGGGGTGGGAAGTCATATACCCTTTTGTGCATATTTTTTTGAAAATTTTTCAATTTATGTATAGTTTTTCTTTTTGGTTTTGGGGGACTTTTGTGCCGTTGTGATTGGTTTTTGATTTTTGATGGCTTGGTTGCTAGTTTGTATATAGGTTAAATATGCATGATAGAACACTTGTCTACAATATGATTTTCAATCTCTCATAATAACCACATTTCACATGAGCAGGTTTGTGCCTATCTTGTACACTTAATCATTGATTTTTGGTGTCAGTTGTTGAAATTCGGGTTTAGGGACATTCTACTTGGTTAATTGACTTTCAATTTTGGCTTCATTATGAGAAAAAAAGAGAAAAACAAGAAGTGCAAAAATGAGCTTAACTCCGATACCTCTATTTGGGCTTAAATAAGTACCTTGCACATCCAAGTAAAACCCTTAAATAGGAAAGAAGCCTGAATATGTGCTAAGTTGTTCCTCCGGAAGTTCAAGGCCTGATAAGCCAAGAATTACCCACCCGGGTGAAGGAGCATAAGGAGAAAAGTGAAAAAACATGAAGAAAAGAAGAAAAGAAAAAAAAAGGGAGCAAAAATAAAGGAAGTCATCAACCAAGTGGAGGTGACTTTTACCCGATTTTAGCCTAGCACTAGAAGTCAATCCACCTTACACGGAGCACCAAGGTGTGCAAATCACGTCATTGTGTTGCGTGGGATGAAAAATGAAAGGCGGGGGTGCATGTTCAGCCTATGTGTATCTTGAATATATGTTTTGCTTGTATATGGCTTGGTAGCTAGGTTATTAGGGTGAAAAATCGATCTAGATGTGTGCATTTTGCCCCCTTTGCCTTATATAAATGTTTTGATTTGAAAAATCCCAAAATACTTCAAAGATCTTGTGGGTATATCTTCTACAAATCCTCACGAGATCTCACTCATCCACTTAGGGGAACCAAGGGGTTTAAAGGGCTTGTTGCATACGCTAAAAGCAACTGTGATTCATACGACAGTGAGTTAGGTTCCTAGGTTAAATTTTCTTTTGTTTTGAATCAGGACAAGCGAAAGATAGGTGTAGGGGTATTTATTAGGCGATAATTTGTCATATTTCACGTGCCTCTTTCACCAAATTTTTAGCCCGTATAATAACATAATCTTTATGATTTTTACTTGTTTTCTTTACTTTTGTAGGTAATAAGATTAATGGAGCAAATATCAGAAAAAGGAGCGAAGACGGACAAAAAAAGTGAAAGAAGGCAAGAAAGGACGACAAGCGACCGGCCCGCAACACTCTACCGTCGCCACCCCTACAGGTGGCTGGGCAGGGGGCCACGACGGCCACCTATTGCGATGGCGACGGCGGTCGCCCCTTTTGCTCCGCCTTTAAAATGGGTGTCTTCGGAAATTTTTGGGGGGTCACCTTGGCAATTTTCTAGACTAGTTTAGATTAGATTTTAGCCAATAAAAACCTCAATATGAGGATTAGATTAGGAGATTAGATTGTATTTTAGGATTCAAGCTTGTGGATTTCAAGTTCATTCAATTGGTTCAAGCATAAGTTTCCCTTCTCTCTCTCTCTCTCTCTCTCTCTCTCTCTCTCTTTATTTCATGTTCGTTCTTGTTTTTTGTTTGTTTAATCTTGTTAGTTTAGATTATATTTAGCTTAAATGTTTAGTTTTCATTATGATTTTGTGTTCATTAGTTGTTTTAATCCATGTTAAACTAGATTAAATTCCCCTTTGTTCATATTTGTTGAGTTATTTGTTTGCTTCAGTTTAGTTTGGGGTTTTTGTATTTTGTTAATAATTAGTTTTTATTCTTGGTTGCTTGGATTGTGATTAGCCCTTTGATTGCTAATTAGACTTGTATTGGACCTAACCACACCCAATTCTCGCTCAGAACTTAGAGTTTTCCCTCACGCCCGTAAAGTGTTCGGTGAAATGCTTGAAAGAGCTTTCATTGTTATTTTTGGGCGATTGACTTATGTCGAAAGGTGAGGTAGATTAGCTAACGTGGGAGAGTGGATAACCGGGCTCGGAATATGAAAATAGTTCCGATGCTAGCTAGGTCCGATGGTTGCTAATTTTATGGTCTAATTGGACTAATCCCATAAAAATAGGTGGTTAGACTAATTAAGCTAGCTCATGGCCCTTAAGAGAGGGCTTGGGTGATCTTTGATGGTGCAACCGACCATCTCGTGTTTTCAGTTGAGGTCGGGTAGGTTAGGACTCCTCTTGTCTATTTAGTTGATCGTTTGGTTAAATCATAGTCTCAAGCCACCTCTTTTGCTTTCATTGGTTTAGTTTAGCTTATATTTCATTTCCTTCCTTTCATTTGGCCTAGATTGAACACTTAAGCTAATCCCGGTGCTTGAAACCCAATTCCCAGTGGACAACATCCTGAGTACTCAACGGTACAACCTTGTATTTGGGATTATAAATTTAAAACTCGAATTCTTCCCATCAAGTTCTTACCATCTTCTCATCCTTCCCTTGTTTGATTTCGTTTATTTATGCTTATATATTTTTTTGATCAAAAAATTATGCTAATATTTATTTAATTTCCCTATTACAACATACTCTATATATTCTATGCTTTTCCAGACCTCCAATCTCTCCCATATAATTTTGACAAATTTGAATATGACAAACAAATCGAACAGAGAGTTATATCAGGTTTGCTTTTTCATGGTAGCCTTCATCTTCTCATCATTCTCAAAATTTGAATATGATAAACAAACGTCTGCTGCCTCCCTTGACAGAACAATCAAAGACAAAAGCAAACCTAATGATGAGGCTACCAGGAAAAATTTCGAGAATGACAATAAAACTATCAGGGGTAATTTGTTGAATCATATGACTCCCTGTTCCATGCATTGTTCTCCTCAGTCAGGTTAGAGAACAATACATAGTCGACTTCTAACTGTTCAAAGAAAATTAAAAGCTTTTGGGACCAACGTTTGTAGTTGGTTTCGTCTAGAGGTTCAACTTTTGAGAGGTCTGAGAGGGCTTTGTTAAGCGAGAGAGTCATTGATTTGTGTATGACAGTAAATTGTTTTCTAATTGTAGGAAATATATGTCTAAATCAATGGCACGGAAATGAGAGGGAGAGCTGTGCCGTGGAATACCACTGCCTTGAAAGCAATTTCGGCTCGACCTGAGTGCAAATCGAAGCCATCGTTCGCTTCCTAAGGTTTACACAGTTAACCTCTGAACACGTACCCTCACGGCCAGAAGTTTGGAACACACAGGACTGCAATTGGCTAGAGCAGTGGAAAAAATAGCTAGAAGAGAATAGAAGATGAGAGGAAGAGTTTTTGGTGTGTGTTGCAACTGTAGGGGCACTAGGTATTTATACTGCAAAACAAAAACTATTAAGGGTGAGAAAAGTCTGGAAACTTATGGGATTTGGTTGCTGGAAATTAGGGTCTAGGCGTTATTGGAGAAAAAAAGGGAGAGAAATCAGTAAGTGAATGTTGACCACTGCATGACCAACTGACCAAAATTAAAGATTTAAATTAGCAGATAAGACTCACAGCCCATAGACCGGATTGGGGGAGCGAGCGACACACGCTCGCTATTGCATCGATATTTGACCTCATTTTATCCCTTATTTGACGCACTTTTCCATGGTCTTCATGTCGAATCTTAAGAAGAAAGGGTCAAATTTGCCTCTTTCGGTTCATAATGTACTTATTTAGTTGGTTTTCTTGTTTTCTAGGAGTTTTGCCAAAGAGATGAGAAACTCACCAACTTCAATAAGGAATGAGGCATTAAGGGATGCATTTCGAGATGGAATAGAGATCCGACAAGCCCCGGGAGCCAACGGAAGACGCGTGGAAGAAGGCATGACCGTGCAACAAGGTGGCACGGCCGTGCCTAGCGACTAGAGACCACGCATGGCCAGGCGTACGACCGTGCGTGGTGGCTATGCGTGGTGGCGCAAGGTCGGGCACGACCGTGCGTCGGGGCTGTTTCCGCGATATAAACGCCACTTCGGCCAGTTTTGTAGGGGGTCGCACGGGGTTCGCTTGGGCACTTCTCTCTGGCGATTAGGGTAGTTTAGGTTAGGTTTTAGCAAATAAAACCTCAATAGGAGGATTAGTTTAGGATTGAAGATTTTAATCTTGGATTCAACTTTTGAATTTCAAGTTCCTTCTATTAATTCGAGACTAAGTTTTCTTCCCCTTTCTCTATTTATTTCATTTGTTATTCTTGTTTATGTTTTGTTAGTTTAATTCTTGTATTTGTTTGTTTAGTTTCAATGTTTGGTTTTTTTGTTAATTCATGTTCGTTTAGTTGTTTAGATTTGATTTATTTCATTCTCTTTGTTTTCTGGTTCAAGTTCATGTTCTTGTTTGTTAGTTTAGGTTTTCATGTGTTTGTGACGTTTAGTTGGTAGATTGTGTTGGCTTAGATTGTGATTAGCCTTTTGATAGCTAATTAGTCTTGTATTTAGCCTAACCATACCCAATCTATGCCTAGAATTTAGAGTTTTCTCTCACGTCCGCCAAGTGTTCGATAAAGTGCTTAAAAGAGCTTTCATCCGTGTTTTGGGGCAATTAACTAATGTTGAGAGGTAAGGTCGATTGTCTAGTGTGGGTAGAGAGAATAGTTGGGATTTCGACATGAAAATAGTCTCGTCACTAGTTAGGTCGAGGATTGTCAATCTTGTAGTTTAGTTAAACTAATCCCATGAAAATAGGAGGTTAGAACAATTAGACTAGCTTATGACCCTTGAGAGAGGGCTTGGGTGGTTTTAATGATGCAACCAATCATCTCTCGTTCATGATGTAGTTTGGGTAGGTTATCACTCGTCTCGATTAGTTGGTTCGTCCATTGATCAAATCACAACTCCAAGTCGTTTTTTCCATATTTGTTAGCATAGTTTAATTCACCATTCATTCCCTTCGATCTTGCCTAGTTCGAGACGCTTTAGTTAGCCCTAATAGTTGGAAACACAACTATTTGCGGATGACACCCTAAGTACTCAACGATACACCTTGCACTTGGGGTTTATAAATATTAAATTTTTTTTCCTCAACAAGTTTTTGACGCAGTTGTCGGGGAGTTTGCGCTTTCCAATATTAGAGCTTACTTGAGCATTCGAGACTAGGCTTTTATTTTGAAAAAAAATTGAAAATTGAAAAAAAAAAGTCTCTTTCCCACTTCCCTCAATATGAGCATGAATTGTTTTGGAGATACTATGATAGAGTACATACTTTTCTTGCTCATTATGATTTTTATGTGGAGATGTGGGAACTTTTAAATGCAGTTTATGAGGGTGTGAATTGTGAAACCCGTACTCTTTTGGAGTATTGAGATTTTTGTGCTGAAGACGTTAATGAAGTTTGTGATTTCCTTGATTGGTTGGCTTGGGATATTTATGAATTCGAAACTAGTTGTTCTGATTCTTGTACCCCACCCCCTTGCATCCCTGATTATGCTCCTCCTCTGTGCAAAATTTGCTATTGTTCTGATCATGCCAATAATTCTTGTCCCTATTATATTTCTAATGAAGGCTTTGCTAGACTTAGCAATATGATAGAGATAACGAATAAGCAACAAATTGAATTTGCTAATAAAATGCAGGAGTATGACCTATCACCCGAGACTGACCTTAGTTCTAGTGCTCCTAGACTTGATGTCAATCTGCATGATGATGGTGCGTCTTTTCCTCCTCGAGAGTCCGGACTAGGGGAAGTCATTAACCCTCCCTTGACTACTTTACCTGTTGTTGCCCCATCCTCCCCTCGCTCTTATAGGAACAACACTGCGCTCATCATGACTTTTCTTGATACACCTTCTACTTTTGCTCAGTCGACGGAGTTCGAGGTAGTTGAGACCTTTGGTGTTAGCGCTAGTGTTGATGAGGATGATACTTGGTCTGAGTCAGGCAATGTTTCTATTGAGGTGCATGATTTTCATAAGACTCCTATAGGGACTTCATGCGTGGATGTTGTGGTTGCAGGGCCAACTAATTCTGATTTTGTTGATAATATATCCCCCAACTCTCTACCCTCCCATTCCCCTAAGTGTTGTGATATGTTACTTATTGATCCTCATGTGATACTTCAGGGGAATGAGGTTGACTGTTGTAAGTCTCTAGGTACTTTTAGAGGGTATAACCTCTCCCTTGATCCTTATCATCTGTACCTAGAGGACATGCCTGGAAAAATCGTGTTGATTATTGCATTCGATTATTTTGCTGATTTCTCCAAGGCATTTGATGAGTTTAAGAGGGCACTTTGTTTGCTCCATCCTTACTAGTGTTCTCTTATTCATACCATTCTGAGATGTATGCAGCAGTGCATGACAAGCTTCTGAGAGCGCTGACTGCATCTGAGTTGGCAGCTCGCGTCTTGAGAGACAAGGAGTGGCTGATGCTCCTTAAACCGTCATGGCATAGTTCGGTTACATTCAGTACCTAACCTGGTATAATCGTTCTCACTCTTCCCCCTTCTTTTTATTTTTTTCCTTTTCACTTTTTGTTTTTGTTTAGTTGTGGATATTAGGTTGTACTTTTGTGGTGATCATTTTGAGGAGAAAGTTAGGATGTTGTTGAGCCATTGATGGCTATGATCACCGTTTTTGTATTTTTGTGGATACTTGTGTGTTGTTGTTGGTGGTGTTGATGGATTGGCATATATTTGTTTTTGGTGGTATTAGTTTTGTATATATGTGTGATCTTGTTGTTGATTGGGTGAGATTGTGGTTTTTTTTTTTGGGTGTGGTCGCCTGTGTATATATGTGTCGGTTTAGTGTTCTTGTATAATTTTGTTTTCTTTGTTTCTGTGTGTTTTGTGGTTGGTGATGACTCTCATCTCCCAATGAGGACATTGTGAGATTTAGGTGTGGGGGTGGGGTCATCTACCCTTTTATTCTTATGTTTGTGAAAAATTTTCATTTTTGCGTAAATTTTTAATTTTTTCTCCTTTTTGCATAATTTTTCAATTTAGGAGAGTTGTGTACTATTTTGATAAGCCTTAATCTCCGGTACCTTGGCTATTAGCTCGTATATAAATATAATGTGTATAATGTGCATGATAGATATTCATCCTAAGTCTGTTATTTTAGGCCTCAGTTCTAACCCTAACAGTCCATTGAAATTTTGCAATCCAGTCCTGATTATTATATTATCATTACCTTACATTCTTAGTCTTCTATGATCAGCTCTCCCACTTTTCTACTGCACAGTTACCTTTGTATGTGCTTGCACCCCTTTTTCAAAAACAAAAACAAAAACAAACAAACTCATGCGCTACTGGGTGCATCCCTTTGAGGCGTGGCAAGAGTTTAGAATGAAAAAAAAGGGGAAAAAAGGGGCGGGGGGCGAAGAAAAGAATTTGGAATGACAAGCACCCCTTGGAGGTATACGCTATTGGGTGCTACCCTTTGAGGCAATAGTGCTATTGGGGAAGCTTGTTTTCCATGCTAGCAATTCAACAAGGCAGCTTGTGTCAGTTAAGTGGGATTGAATTTGATTTTGGTAAGCCAAAGGCTTAAGGTGATGATACACTTGCACACCAGGCACGATGATGGATTCAATGTTTTTCATGCATCGTGGGGTGAAAAGCTGATGTCTGGATGCTATTCTTTGGGATGATGTATTCTGAAATGCATATAATGCTTGTGTACAGACTGATACTTGAGTTACTAAGGGGTTTTGGTTAATCCGATTATGTACAATTTACCCTGATGTATATATTATATCTTGTCATTTTTATTTTTCGATTTTTGTTTCTCTTTTCTTTGTTTTTTCTTTTTGAGATTTTGTGGGTATATCTTGTACAAACCCTCACGAGACCTCACTTATCTACTTGGGGGAACCAAGGGGTTTAAAGGGTTTGTTGCGTACGCTAAATGCAACCGCGATTCCTACGAAAGTGAGTTAGTTATTTAGTTTAGTTTTTATTTTCGTTTTGCTCGAGGACGAGTAAAAGGTAGGTGTGGGGGTATTTGCTGCACCGATATTTGACCTCATTTTATTCCTTATTTGACCCACTTTTCTCATAGTTTTCATGTCGAATCTTAAGGAAAAAGGGTCAAATTTGCCTCTTTCGATTCATAATGTACTTATTTGGTTGGTTTTCTTGTTTTCTAAGAGTTTTGTTAAAGAGATGAGAAACTCACCAACTTTAATAAGGAATGAGGCATTTAGGGATGCATTTCGAGATGGAATAGAGGTCCAACAAGCCTCGGGAGCCAACGGAAGATGCGTGGTAGAAGGCACGACCGCGCAACAGGGTAGCACGGCCGTGCCTGGCGGCCAGAGACCACGCACGGCTAGGCGCACGACCGTGCGTGGTGGCCGTGCGTGGTGGCGCACGGTTGGCCGTGCGTCTGGGCACGACTGTGCGTCGGGTCTGCTTCCGCGATATAAACGCCACTTCGGCCAGTTTTGCAGGGGGTTGCACAGAGTTCGCTTGGGGCTTCTCTCTGGCGATTTCTAGGGTAGTTTAGGTTATGTTTTAGCAAATAAAACCTCAATAAGAGGATTAGTTTAGGATTGAAGATTGTAATCTTGGATTCAACCTTTGAATTTCAAGTTCCTTCTATCAATTCAAGACTAAGTTTCTTCCCCTTTCTCTATTTATTTCATTCATTGTTCTTGTTTATGTTTTGTTAGTTTAATTCTTGTATTTGTTTGTTTAGTTTCAGTGTTTGGTTTTTGTTGTTAATTCATGTTTGTTTAATAGTTTAGATTTGATTTATTTTATTCTCTTTGTTTTCTTGTTCAAGTTCATGTTCTTGTTTGTTAGTTTAGGTTTTAATGTGTTTGTGATGTTTAGTTCATAGATTGTGTTGGCTTGGATTGTGATTAGCCTCTTGATGGCTAATTAGTCTTGTACTTGGCCTAATCATACCCAATCTATCCCTAGAACTTAGAGTTTTCTCTTACGCCGGTCAAGTATTTGATGAAATGCTTGAAAGAGCTTTCATCCATGTTTTTGAGCAATTGACTTATGCTGAGAGGTAAGATCGATTGCCTAGTATGGGTAGAGAGAATAGGTGGGATTGGGACATGAAAATAATCTCGTCGCTAGCTAGGTCGAGGATTGTCAATCTTATAGTTTAGTTAAACTAATCCCATAAAAATAGGAGGTTAGAACAATTAGGCTAGCTCATGACCCTTGAGAGAGGGCTTGGGTGGGTTTAATGATGTAACCAACCATCTCTTGTTCATGATGTAGTTTGGGTAGGTTAGGACTCGTCTCGATTAGTTGGTTCATCCATTGGTCAAATCACAACTTCAAGTCACTTTTTTCTATATTTGTTAGCGTAGTTTAGTTCACCGTCCATCTCCTTCGATCTTGCCTAGCTGGAGACGCTTTAGTTAGCCCTGATAGTTGGAAACACAACTCCCTGCGGACGACACCCCAAGTAGTAAACGATATACCTTGCACTTGGGGTTTATAAATATTAAAACTTTTTCCTCAACACCCGCGTGTGTAGTGTTGACCCTCACTCCACAACACTACTAAAACCAAGCCCAGAAAAATTCAACGAGTTCAAGACAGAGGGAGTAATAAAAACTCTACAAGGGACTTCTAAATTCTAATCCTTCTACATGGGATAGAGAGTAGGTATGAAAAAGAGCTATCTTTTGTCATTACTTCCTATACATATCTTTGCCATTACAATTTAGGCAAATATAAGGCTCTACCAGCTGGGAGCATTAAGGTCAACCTTGATGTGCTTACTATAACATGAAGAACCTAATTAGCCATGATATATGTGGGAGAGATTTTGTCACACCCATAGTATTAGTAGCGGATCCAGAAATTCAGGACAATGATGCCTATTTTTGAATTTTTTTAAAAATTTGATAACAACGATTTTATTTTGATTACTTTTTACCGCATTGATCAATTAGATTGTGTTATACAATTTTGAACCCACTACTAGTTGACATGGCAATTAATTATTTGTACATGTGGTTGTGCCATGTCACCAACTTGGAGTTTAATATCATTTAACACCAATATTGATGCAAGTAAAAGATAATATGAAAAATTAGAGGTACAAACTAGGTGAACAGAGCCCTAAGGTTAGGTCATGTAAACATTTTCGGTGAGATCACTATGCGGAAATGTATTTTTGAGGTCCAGTTGCCTATTGTCCCGCCCATATAGACAATCGATGAGCGAATGACATGAACAGTATGAGGCTTCAAATTGGAATAAAGGTCTCATGATAGTCCAAATCTACTAAAGCCAAATATACTGCTATTTTTGTTTTCAACATTGCATTGAAAGGAGCTACGATGACGAAATTTCCTTTATATTTTTGGTCAATAGTAACTGTGGCATAATGAGGTATTAAAATTAATAAAATGCATAAAAGTACTTAACAATTTTATGTCTATAGAAAGAAAAATCAATAAAAATAATAATAAATTAATTAATTCCCTACCTCGTGAATGGTTTTAATTTGAAATACAATTAATTAATTCCTAAAGAAAGGTAAAGTCAATGCCTTTCTTAAAACATAAAACAAGTGGTTTAATTAGTGTGAGGCTAATTAATTAGACTGAGGGTGTGTCATGGTTAGCCCAAATGCTAAAAAGTGCTAGAAGAATGGTTAGAGAAGGCCACACCCTATTCACTACCCAATTACACATCATTCCTTCTGTATAGCCAGCAGCCTGGCTTACTTCTTGATCTTCATCACAAATCTGCTTCAAGTTGCCACATTTGAGTGTAGCTTTTGCACTTCCTTTGAGGCTATTTTTCGCAAACCCTAGGAGCTTGGTGAGCACTGAGGGTTTCCTTCTAGAACACCTTTCGACATTGGTGGTTTGTAACCCTGTTGCATGACGTTGTAAGTAGACTTGGACCATCTTGGTAGGCTGCACTTGATGGAATCGCGTCTCAGCTAACGATTGGGATGAGACGCAGTGGCTTTGGCTGACGCGTACTTCCTCAAACACCTCGAAATTTGGCGTGCTTGAGAAGTTGTCGATTTCTTCATCATTGATGAAGCTTTGCGTGGGATCATCGGTCATGATGCCGTCTTGGAAAGTATGGGCCTTATAATCATCTACAATGAGATTATTGAATGGTGTGTGTTAATGTGAATAGTTTGTGAGATAGTTGCAATGAGAGAGAGAGAGAGAGAGAGAGAGAGAGAGTTAATAAGATAAAACTCTGTACCTCGAATTTCATGGTCTCCATGAAATGTTGATGTGTTCTCTACATGAACCGTCTCAAATAATTGATCACCCCCAGAAATCTATTGCATCACATGATAACAACAAAGAGGAATATAGAGAATTAATCAGAATAGCTGTCGAGATTGAATTGATAATCTATTAATAATGTTGTGTGAAAGATATGTCCTATGATGTCCTTAAATTTATGAGTACGTGCACGTACAAATTGAAGATTTCATCTTACCTTTTCGAAATCGCTTTCCGACGTGACTAGTAAATCCGAGTAGTCAACCATCCTTCCTGCATGGTTGGATTCATCTGGGTGATCTCCAACCCTAATCGAGCCCGTGTTCATATCCTCCCATGGGCAGTCGTTCGACTGATTTAAGAGATCTTGTTGAGCCTGAGCAACGGAGAGGATTTCATCTAGAATATCAGTACCACCAGTCAACGAGCCATTATTGAAGGAAGATTGAGGCATTCCCATATGATCAGAAAGACTTGTCCCAAACTGTGGAGATCTTTCTACTTCTAGTGGGGGCAAGGTGAAACGGTGCTGCAACCTTGCACACTCTATTGCAATGTCAACCTTCACCCAAAAAAAACAAAAAAAAAAACCAATTAGTTTTAAATTTTTTTTCGAAAAAGAAAAGCAATAATTATAGAATAGTTTCATGTTACAAGTTCAACTCGAAGCTAATCCGAATTGAAGATGAAATAATTACCTTAGATGGAGGGTAGGAGATGGACCCAAGGTTTCGGAACGATGGGGTTGGGAAGCTGAAGTCTTCCTGATCATTCAAGTATTGCATCCATTGCCCATCACCCATGTCATGCATGCAATTAAGCGATGAGGAAGCTGATGCATGGCTAGGTGTGAAGCTGGGTGAGCATCTCTCGATTGGGACCATGTATTCAGAGCTATCAAAGTGATCATCACATCTTCCCTCGGAGAACATGTCAAGGCTCGATGACTGGTCGCTTGACATTGGAGCCATGTTGGAGTAAGAGCTGTAGTGTGGTGTCATCTTGGGCGGGATGGGTGGTGCTGTTTTCTTGAATATCCGGCATAGTGCATAGGCTTCCTAGATTTTTGACGAGAAAAGAGATATGGGAATTACTAAAGCGAAAAAGCAATGCTTAACTATTCAGATTCATGGAAATACAATGAATCCTACCTATATGTTGTAGCTTAGTAGAACTAACACATAAGATGCTAGCTAGATAAAGATATGAAATTCTATCTGTTTAGACGTCAATAATCTTAGTTGGGTCACAGCGGATGAACTATTCCAAAAATGAGCTACGGCCAATCGATACGGCTTAGTATTCATCCCACTTGATCAGAATTTACTGTTTATGCAAATCCAAATGACAATCATACCCAAAATAAACCAACCTTAATTCCACTCAAGCAAATGTGGCATAAACTCGGTGTGGATAAAATTGAGCGATCTATAAGTAATTCCAATATTTTTTGCATGCTATGTTTGTTTCAAGAGATATTAGGATCATCTTCTTCACAATAACATAAAATTGTTCTAAAATGATCTGAAATGGCTAAATTTGATACCTGCAAACCTGAAGCAACTTCACACTCCCTTTCATCAAGGCGATACTCATGCATGACCCAGTGAGTACGATGACCATGAGGTGCTCTCCCTCTATAGTAGACCAATGTTTTCTTCATACCCACTGCTCGTGTTTGCGAGTTCACCCTTCGGTCCTTACCTGTAGCCTTCCAATAACCCGCCTTAGTTGCTCGATTAGTTCTCGATCCATTTGGGTACTTCCGATCTCTAGGGCTGAAGAAATACCACTCCATATCCTTGCTTGGCAATATTGATTTACCTACGAATTTTTTTATTTCCAAGTAACTCAAAAATGAAAACCAAAATGAGGTAAACTAGCATACAAGAAGGCAACAAAATATTTTTTCAAGCAGATATAAACACAAGGGACAATAGACCCTAATTCGTTTTCCCATTCCAAATGTCCCATAGCCAAACATCTTCTTCACTTCAAGCTTTAAAAGAACATTTTTAAGAGCAAAAGCATTATTAATGGTGAAGAATGACTGCTATCTTTTTTTGGCGAGCCTTGTATTCTTCGTTAAAATTTAATTATGTTATTTTGGGTGTCGCAAAGGAGTTTATTTTGAGGCAGTGTGAATGAGGGAGGAGGAATTTTCTTTTTCTTTTCTGAAGGGGAAGTGCATTTGAAGAAAAGCATATAACTTATGAGGTAGAAAATGATAGATATACTTAGGAGGAACAAAGATGCCCTAGAAAGTAAGGAATTAAGCCATGCAAAAGCAAAGCATTTCCTCTGACTTGGTCAACTCTCTCTCTCTCTCTCTCTCTCAGAGACACACACACAACATTAATGGACATAAAAATAGGCAAAAATGGATTTTAATTAAGCCTCGTTAGCATCCTAAAAGCTTTATCAAGTACTAATATATTACATACTAATAGTTGATTAGAGATTAAATATGCGTTACTTAGGATCAAGACATAGCTAGTCATCCTGATTGGTTTGTTTGAGAAAAGAGGGAAAAATAGAGATCAAGAAATGCAAAAGTATTTTATCTGTATGTTGCACTTCCCCTAGTTTTGTCATCATGGTTAATTATGTGGGTCAATTGATACATATAAATAGGTGAAATAGATGTCTAAAACAGTGAAACCCTAGATTTGTTGTGCATTTGACTATATATAAACCAACAGAGTCCCGTAAAAACAAGCTTATTACAGATGTAAATATGTATGAGGTTGGTCTATCCCTATTCTCCCATATTTATGAGCTTTGTAATACTTCATGAGGCTATAGGTATACATAAATAAACATGGTTGAAGACAAATACTTGCATACATCCATAAGACGAACATAGATACCCCCTAGCCAAATATCTCAAGGACGGTATTTTTCATGTTGAGACAGTCTTACTTAACATCAAAAACGAGAAAATATTGCCTATATAAGATTCAGGCTAAGTAGAATTCATTTGTGTTACAAAAAAATAATAAACTTACCTGGTAACTCCCAAGGCTCACACTTATAGAGATCAACTTCAGCTATGATCTCCAAATCAATCCTACGCCCATTGATCTTCCTCTTGAGGTAGTAGGCCACTAGCTCCTCGTCCGTTGGATGGAACCGGAATCCTGGAGGCAATGAAACAGGAGCCATTGCTGCCTAGCCTCTTTCCCTCTGGTTCTATCCCTTAGGGTTTTCTCTTGGATATGTTCTTTATTTTGTCAAATAGATGATCACGAATGAGGAAGCGATAAGCGAGAGAGAGAGAGAGAGGGAGGGAGGGAGGGAGGGAGGGAGGAAGGGACAGTTATGTAAGAGGAGGAATGAACAAGTTGGTGAATGGAAGCAAGAGAGGGAACTGGGGCTTATAGAAGGAGGCCGGGGGGGGGGGGGGGGGAGAAGAGCCAGAAATATTATTAATAGTAATTATATAATTTATAAGTGATATATTAAAGAACAAAAAGAAACAAAAAGGAAAAGGGGCCCTCCTATGAAGGAGAGGGCCGGGAGGCTAATACACCCCGTAGGACTCTCTTTTTGCTCTTTTTAGCTTTTCCTCTTTTCATTGCTAATTATGGATTCCTGTTATCGTTTAGCTCAAGCTCGTCACACTCTCTCTTAATATTGTATTTCTCTATTTACCTAATTATTCATTTCTCCAAATGTACGTGATAAAACATGGGTTTGTGTAATTATATATTCAAAATAGTCTCATACAAAAATATTGAAAATGGCATTATGTTTCTAATAGAGACTAAATTTTTTAAATCTTATTTAGTTAAAAAAAAAGTATTGTAGTGTTATGTATTAGATCAAAGAAAAATTGGGATTAAATAAGATTTGTGCAGTTAATAATTGGGATCAAACAACATATTATGTATGTAAATTTTGATATATTAGATATGTCATAAATCATCCTTTGTCTTTAGCTTTTAGCAAGGTTAAGTTTATATTTTACAACTTTTTTTTAACTCCTCACGGCTTCATATAATTTCTTACAATCTTTTATAACTATTAATAGCTGCCTACTTTATAGCTACCTTATACATACTTTATAACTTCTTGCAGCTCCTTACAACTTTTTATACTTCGTTATTTCAACTTTTTACATTTTAAGTTTGCAGTAGAAAAGAATAGGGCCTAACATGGTTGATCATTAGCTAGGTTTTCTATATTAATATATGACTTATAATTTTTGAGTTGAAAAGTTAAAAATTAATTGCAACTTACCATATTTCAATGTCAAGCAGTGAGACACATAAGTATCATGACAAATACGTTGTGCAGTTTAGGTTGGTTCATTACATTACTACTTGTACACGAGTCAGCCAGGATA
Organism: Carnegiea gigantea; assembly: GCA_029747015.1. Taxonomy (NCBI): domain Eukaryota; kingdom Viridiplantae; phylum Streptophyta; class Magnoliopsida; order Caryophyllales; family Cactaceae; genus Carnegiea; species Carnegiea gigantea. Next base: position 641,515 of record JAKOGI010000104.1, on the reverse strand, counting down.
CATGCATAAACTTGTTTATCAAATAGCTGCTTATCCCTCCACCCCCTAAAAAAATCCTTCTTGCATGGTAGTACCCCAGTCAGGATCCACATGGGGTAACCCCCATATGCCCCCCCCCCCCCCCCCAAAAAAAAGCAAAGAAACTCATATTGATAATTTGATTATTCCAGATCATCTAATGCATTAATTTAGAATTAATAAAAAACACTCTTTATTAAAAATTTATATTATTACCCCTCTTTCACCAGTCTAATTCTTCTTTTTGTTTGTTTCCATCGTACTTGTAAATTGTAATCGGCTAGTTTTTAGCTAATAAGCAACAATTAGTATTAGAATTTCTCTCTTAGAACTCTATCTCTCACTAACATGATCTTGGTTGCTCATGATTTTATGCTCTTATTTTTTTAAAATTTTTTTGGATCATTATAGGAGCATGTACGGACGTCATATCATTCACTGAACCCTTATTTACATGTAGTTCAATAAAGGTGTATAAATCCGTATGATTTAGACCATATAATATTGGTAGAAAATTATAAGAATTCTCCTGCATCAAGACACCTCTGGCTCGTTTCTCCTCGTTTCCTTCTAATTATGGATTCCTTTTATCATCTAATCAGGTTCATCTCCTTTTTCCAAGATATATATTATTTCCCTTCAAGCTTATACATCATTCCTTTCTCTAAAAGCGTGATAAAAATTAGACTTAACAAAACTGACCCGAGACTCGAAATTCAAATTGAATGATTCGAACTCATACTCGACCCGACATTCGAAATATGCTTACTCAAAAGTGGACCAAAAATCCGAATTGACCCAAACCGAACCAATATTCGACCCGAAATTTTCTATAAAGTTGCTTATTTTTGCATAATAAACGTATTGGACTAAAAATCAGTTGATCTGAAATCGACCTGAATTGAAGTTTATCTGACCCAAATCGAACTGACCCGAAATATTACCTAACCCGAAACATAACCCAACGCGTAACTAAATGACCATTTGCCAGGTCTAATGAAAACATGTATTTAAAGATGTAACAAATGTGCATTAATTAAGTAATGGCATAAGAAATGGATCCCATACTTGCAAATTGTTCTATCTTGGGGGAATCAAAAAGATAACAAGAGGAAGAGGGAAAATCCAGGTGGTGATGTGGGATTCGATGCCATTACCTGCCGCCAACTTGCATTGCCAATGGTCATGAGACCCTTTCTGTTGGTTAACGAATTTCGGCGCTTCTGCCTTCCCTTCAACCCCCTCACTCGATCCCCATGGCCTTAAGCTTTCACATTGATCTCTCACCAATCATCCACTTGATCTCTTTTTATTGACCTTCTCTTCTCCCCCAATTTTTTCCTCAGTACTTTTGTTGCTAACCGTTATTGAGCAAAAAAGTTTAGGGTTATAAAATAAATAAAATAAAAGCAAAAAAACCTCTTTTTTTTCTGTATAAGTTATCATATCTTACAATACTATTATAGAATTGAGAGCTGTTTTTGCCTCCCTTCACAGCTGAATAAGGTCGTTAAGGAAAGCGCTAATGCCCATTGAATGATTCTTAAACTTGTTGTTAGGACTCTTGTCTTATGACTAGCTTGCTTCATAAGCCTAATGTCTTTTTTTACGCAGATTTTTAATATGGGTACGCTTTTATGCGTTAGTCACTTTACTTATTTTTACATGCTTACCAAGTACTAGAAAAAAGAAAAGTAGGAGCCAAAACCGCGCTGAAAGAAATGTGACCATACTATATGATGGTAAACCCGTAATATGTTTGTTTGTCCATATTTAACGTTCCCTAACCATAGCAAGCAAGCTAGTCATGTTCCAAATTCCATCTAAGGTAAGGTCATGGTATACTGCATTCCCTATATTAATTACTATTTATCTCTATTTTAAATTACAAAAGATTGCATCTATTGCATCTTTTATGTCTTAAACTTGAGAAAATATTTATTATCTATTGTCATAGGTATTACTTTTTTTTAATTAATTGACAAATCAAGATAGCTACTGAAATATATAATAGTGGGGTTGTCTCACATTTATAGATTGAGAAGTTTTGAACATGTATATTAACTAGCAAGTGACTCCATCTATTCTCAATTGCTTTTAAAATGAAACCTTATTGAACTTATATGTATAGCTACTTTGTTTCAGGCCCATTTTATGTAAATGTAAATGTAACAATGGTTAAATAATTTAATTGCGCAAACTATTTTAACTGATTAAAATATTAAAAACAATGTTACTTTCCCACCTCCGTTTGTTAAGGTGTAGTAACATCCTCTACTTTGTTGTACTTATGTTTACATAATTACTGCCATTGGATTTATTAGTATTTCTCATTCTCTGTTGCTTATCCTTTGTTTTTTTTCCCCATAAAATGTTTTACAAAATCTCGTTTTGTGGGTATCTTGGAATCAGTCTCTCTACGGATAGTAATGTCGGTAGAGATAAGGTTACCTATATTTGGATCTTCCCAAACCCTGCGAAAAACGAGATCCATAGTGAAAGGTATAATGTTGCTTTCCCAAAAAAAAAAAGAAAAGAAAAGAAAACAGTGGGTCTTTCGATCAGTGATGGTGAAGATGGATTCAAAGCAGCTTTTCTTTTCCCTATTCCCTAAGAAGGTAGTTAAACCCTGGTACAACCTCCACGTTTTGCTTTTCCAACTAACAAAAACGGTTGAACTTAGACCATACAGCTACATACAGTCTACCATCATGGTCCATGGAAAGCTGTCAATAGTTATTCTTGTATACTTAGTTATTCTTCTGTGTCCCAGGAAGATTAGTTGTGCCTTTTGCTATTACTATTCAACAGTTAGTAGTAAGTTGTAATAACTACAGAAAAATTATATGTTACATTCTTTTGTATGCAAAAGTCTACCATAATTGAAATTTTTTTAACTACCATAATTAACTTATATACATCGTAGGTTTTCCAGCGTTGAATCTGGATTGTTGATTACTTTTACGGGTTACCCACTTAGTTGGTTATCACGAAGGGAATTTTTTTTTTAAAAAAAATGTTGCCTCTTTTTTGTACCACCTCTCTCGCGATTATTCCTATCCTCTTACCAGTTGTCTCCATCTGCATGCTGCACATGAAGAAATCCCAAATCCCTATCATCTCTTCTCTCACTATTAATATTAATTAGTTGTCTCCTAAAGATATGCCTTACGCCGCCGGCTGAGATATTGGCATTTGCGGCCATACTCCTAATTGGAAGTCTAACACCTGGTCATCATCGTCGAAAATGGTACTGGTAGCCATTGGAGCATTAGAATAATGACTGTCGGGAAAGAGATGGAAGTTATTAGCATTGAGAAAATGTCATAATAGACAATTAGATATCAGGAAGCAGTTGGGACAAGTATTACACTTGCTTTCAGTTTCTTAGACCTTGTTATGATGCTTTATTCACGAATGAGAATGAGATATAAAATGCTCTAGCTATTTTGCTCTTATTCTCTATTACTGGTCGGCCATTGGGAAGGAGCTGAGTCCGTATCTAATTCTCTCCTACAGAGTAAAGGTATTAGCATTGGAAATGATGGAATTGAGTTGGTGGGGTCACAGCTCCCATGGCTGTCATCATTAGTGGTGATGGTTAGGTTAGGTTTTGGGTTTTCAAGTTTCAAGCAGCAAAGACTTTTTCTTGCTATTGTGTGGTATGACAAAGAGTGAGGTAATTTAGGAGAGAGAAATAGGAGCCCCAAGGGAGTGGGAGAGAGGGTGATGTGTGAGACTAGTAGGTGACTCACAACGACCACAAAAAATAGCCGGATAATAAAAAATCAAAGTAAGGGTTAGGATTGTCTCAACAAAATCAACAGCTTGTATGATTTTCAATTATGGTAGAATCATCACTGTTGACTTTCTCTTTATCCCTTAATATGATATTGTTATGTTTGTTTTGATGAAAGACAAAAAGGAAGCTTAGATAGTAATATTGTTTATTGTTTTAAATTTGATTTTATCAAATATGGTTATATTGAGCAAACTTATTTGGTTGCCATAAATAAGATTAAGATTGAGTCAAAGGAGCAAAAGGAATGGAAAATATTGAAGAATATTTCAAGGAGGATATGTGGCAATTGATCTTGCTTCTAGAAGCTTGCCAACTAATGAGTTTAGCCGCTGAAGACAATCAAAAAGACGTTGAGCATAATCTGGAAATTCAGCAAATATCAAGAGCTTGAAGATATTGATTCAAGGGCTTGAATTCATGGCTTTTCATAACAAGTGTAACGGCCACTTCCAAGACTTTGGCTATAAAAAGGGGCTGAATCTGCAGCAGAAGAGCATCAAGAAAGAGCACTCATTGGCATACTCAAGCACGCACTCTCTTGGCATTCTTGGAGCTTTGATTTGCTATTGATTTTTGTATTGTTCAAAGTAGTGTTTTAGGTGGGATTATAGAGTTGAAGGGTCAACTCTACCAAGCCTTGTTGAAGGTGTCAACTTGGGACTTGGAACTTAGAGTAGGTATGCTTTAGAGTTGTGTAATCATCCCTCCTAATAAAAATTCGGGTTAATCCTAGAGTTAGGGAACTCTAGGCGGGGATTAAGCCTATTGAGGCCCAACCTTGTTAAAAATTCGCTTGTGTTTTGTCCATGCTTATTTTTCTGCATTTCATTTTAGTTAATTGTGATTTTGATCATCACCTTATTCACCATCTTCTAGGGTGATTAGTAGCTTTTGCACTATCAATTGGTATCAGAGTCAGACCCACTACATTTTGACTTTATCGTCAAGTGGTCAACGATCATGGCCACCACTGGAGAAGGTTATTATGATCAAGGTCGTTCCACTATTAGACCCCCTTTGTTTAGAGGCACTCACTTTTCATATTGGAAAATTTTGATGCAGATGTTTATCAAGACTGAAAATTATGAATTATAGAACATCGTAACAAAAGGACCATACGTTTCGCAAATCACGATTGATGGAAAAACCATTACAAAAATCGAAGATCAATACACCCAAGAACACTTTGCAAGGCTATCAAAAAACTGGAAGGCTATGCACATATTATATTGTGGATTAGACGCCAATGAGTACAATCATATTTGTGCATGTGAATCAGCCAAAGAAATATGGGATAAGCTGGTGGTGACATATGAAGGGACAAGTCAAGTGAGAGAGACTAAAATCAACATGTTCGTTTAGCAATACGAGCTATTCAAAATGCAACCCGACGAAACAGTCAAGGAGATGTTCACGAGGTTCACTGATATAACGAACAATCTTAAGTCCCTTGCCAAAACTTACACCAATGAGGAGATGGTTAGGAAAATACTTTGGTGTCTTTCTAAAAATAAGTGGGGTCCCAAGGTCACTGCAATTGAGAGAGCCCACAACCTCAAGACACTAGCCTTGGACGACCTGCTCAGAAAACTCCTTACGCACGAAATTCATCTTAAAGAAGATGAAGAAGAGAAAGAAACTCAATCGAAGAGGGGAGTGGTATTCAAAACTGAAAGTGAAGACGCCATTTCCTCGGAAGAAGGGTCAAGCAAAAAGGATGAAGATACTATGGCAACGATCGCTAAAGGATTGAAGAAAATGTTCAAATCAAAGAAGTTTGATCCCAAGAAGTTCTACAAAAAGGGATCATCATCAAGCAAAAATGAGAAGTTCTCAAAAGGTACGAAATTTCTAAACAACAAAAATGATTCTAACTTGGGTCCTTGTTTTGGTTGTGGTTTGCCAGGACATATTGTAAAAGATTGTCTAGTCTTGCAAATGAAAGTTGAAAAACATAAGCATAAAGCCAAGAAGGAATTCAGGAAAGCCATGATTGCCGCATGGAGTGATAGTGACTCCAGTGACAGTGACAAAGAAGAAGAAGCGGCAAACCTATGCTTCATGGCAAATGACGCAGAAGAAATTGAACTTGAAAACTTGGATGAGGTAGACTATTCTGACCTTCTTGAATATTCAAAGGATGAATTAGCTCAAACATTAATCAAATGCATTCAGTGTGAACAAGAATATTTGTCCAAAATAAAAACCTTCAAGAAGACCATTCATAATTTGCTCTCTGAAAAAGAAGTGTTACAGAGAGAAAATGATGATCTTCATCTAAAGATTGAACATCTTGGAAAAGAAAAGCAGGAAGTTCAATCCAAATGTGGAGCCTTTGAAAAATTAGCTTTGAAATTCACTAAAGGCCAGGACAATTTGGATAAATTACTTGGTTCGCAAAGAATGTCCTTTAATAAAGAAGGCATTGGCTACGATCCCTTAAACAAGAAGAAAGCATACAAAAACTTCTTCATTAAAGAGACATCCAAAAACAAATCGCACATCACATGCAATTATTGCTTGAAAAACGGACACATTTCTTACTCATGTCCACTAAGAAAGACAAACAATAAAATAATTCAAGTTTGGGTACCAAAAGGAACAAGACCAAAAAACTTGATCAAAAACAACGTTGGACTCAAACTCGATGCCATGGCTAGAAAGATTTGATTTAGTGTCTTAACTAAAGGGGGATGATTAAATTATATTGTTGCATAAATTGAGGGGGAGCCCTCTCTAAGTACTACCTATATTCATGAGCTTTTGCAGGACAAGCCAATGAGATATTCACAACTGTCAAGAAATTCAAGGCCTTTAAATTTCAATCCAAGTCCTTGGATTGCAGGCAGAAGCTAGACTTTTTAAAACATGACCAAATCAGGGCTTGAACTTGACTTTCAAGGCCTTGGCTATGAATCATTGAGACAAATAAATCAAATGGTTCAAACCCAATGGAAGGCAATCTGATATATTTCCTCCAATTGGGGCGCGTGAATTTTTTTTAAAATCTGTCTCAATTTTTGTTATTTTATATTAACCCAAAAAAGGGGGGCTTGATATTTTCCAACTTCATTTCCAAATTTCTAACTGATTTGTTTTTTGCCTAGGAAAGTATTTTGAAAAGCAAACCTTTAAATCAAGCAATTGTTTTTTTACCTACTACGCGTGCCACTGCTTGACTGATTTATTTCCTACTTGAGAAATTTTGATTTTCAAAATTTTGAACTTGCTCAATTATCTTTAGAAGGTACACATGATTAATAACCATCATACTTTATGTTTTCATGGCATGTGATATATTATTATGCTTGCTTAATATTTTGAACATCAAATTGTTTTATTAATGCCCTTATGTGCATATATGTGCTTTTCAGGAGATAATTAAGTTAATGTATAATGGCATATCCGATTAACTTTAATATTAGCATTGCCTTTATATGCATTTTTTTTATATATACATAAATGTCATAGATTAAGGGGGAGCATCTTTATATATCATTGATTTATTAAGGGGGAGTTATATGTGTTTGCCATAATTTTTACATGCTCTAATTTTTCTTTCTCTTCTTATACTACCTTTTTGATGAAATACACAAAGGGGGAGAAAGATTACGGTAAGTTAATTTGGTTATTTGATGAATCCATGCATTAGTTTTGTCTTTCATCAAAACGGGGGAGATTGTTGATTTTCTCTTTATCCCTTAATATGATATTGTTATGTTTGTTTTGATGAAAGACAAAAACAAAGCTTAGATATTAATATTGTTTATTGTTTTAAATTTGATTTTATCAAATATGGTTATATTGAGCAAACTTATTTGGTTGCCATAAATAAGATTAAGATTGAGTCAAAGGTGCAAAAGGAATGGAAAATATTGAAGAATATTTCAAGGAAGATATGTGGCAATTGATCTTGCTTCTGGAAGCTTGCCAACTAATGAGTTTAGCCGTTGAAGACAATCAAAAAGACGTTGAGCATAATCTGGAAATTCAGCAAATATCAAGGGCTTAAAGATATTGATTCAAGGGCTTGAATTCATGGCTTTTCATAACAAGTGTAACGGCTACTTCCAAGACTTTGGCTATAAAAAGGGGTTGAATCTGCAGCAGAAGAGCATCAAGAAAGAGCACTCATTGGCATACTCAAGCACACACTCTCTTGGCATTCTTGGAGCTTTGATTTGCTATTAATTTTTGTTTTGTTCAAAGTAGTGTTTTAAGTGGGATTATGGAGTTGAAGGGTCAACTTTACCAAGCCTTATTGAGGGTGTCAACTTGGAACTTCGAACTTAGAGTAGGTGTACTTTAGAGTTGTGTAATCATCCCTCCTAATAAAAATTCGGGTTAATTCTAGAGTTAGGAAACTCTAGGCGGGGATTAAGCCTATTGAGGCCCAACCTCATTAAAAATTTGCTTGTGTTTTGTCCACGCTTATTTTTCCGCATTTCATTTTAGTTAATTTGTGATTTTGATCATCACCCTATTCACCCCCCCTCTAGGGTGATTTAGTAGCTTTTGCACTATCAATCACTTTTGTATTCTTTTTTCTCTATCGTATGCAAAATAGATAAGATTATTTATTCGAAATGTTGTAATCCCTTGTTTCTTGGAGTAGGGAAAGAGTAACATTGAAGACACAAACAATTTGGTTTAGTGACAAATGATTAGTAACAAATGTTCTCACTCGATTGTTGGAGATATAGCTTTTATATGTAGTTATCTTATGATCGCTTATTATATCTTGCTCGTCACTCCTTAAAAGTTGTTTTCAAGCTATGTGCACGGTTAGATTTGACTTTAAAGTGGAACAACTTTCTTGATGGTTGTGTCCTAATATTGTTCAATATTATTAGGTAAAGCACTAATTAGACTTGCAAATATTCGTCAATTTTTTGAGTAAAAAATTGTTAGTCTTGGCCAAATTTGGTAGCATACTAAAATGGTTGTGTTGAAAACTAATCAATGTATTATTTTAACACAACATGAGTTGAAAATAAATAAACACATATTCTTAAGTGAATAGCATCATCATAATTAACTTACTTTTTATGAAACAATTGAAGTAAGGGACAATGATCGAACAAATTAATGTGGCCTTCACGTTCATATCACACACACTATAGATTCTTGTGAGACATCTCACCGACAAACTAATAACTAAGATACCCACAAACATGTCACCTTTTGAGAAATGGGAACAATTAAGAGATAGAAGTGTATTGTTGGTAGAACATGACTAACATGAATGCAAAATCATATATATCGTTATGTCATTATTTGTCTACAAATCACTCGAATAGAAATCGTGAACATTGAACAATTTCCGGTGGCTACTAGAGTCACCGTGGTATGTCACGTCCCAAATCCTAGCTTCAAGATGGTAGAATAACGCAAGAGAGAACATAATCGTATTAAACCAGATATAAGCTGTCGTATCTTACAATATTATTATAGAATCGAGAGCTTTCACCTCCCCTTATAGCTAAATAAGGTCATTAAAGAAGGAGCTAATGACCATTGAAGGATTCTTGAAGTTGTTGTTAGGAGGTCGGTCTTACAAAGAGCTTTGCTTCATAGGTCCAATGTCTTTTATAGGAGTCTTTTACAGTGGGTTGTATTCTTATATGTTAGTCATTTTACTTATTTTTACAAGTTCACCAAATATCCAAAAAAAAAGTTAGGAGCTAGGGAATACTATGCTCAACCAAATGTGATCATGCTATATGATGGTCAAAGGGTAATATGTTTGTTAGCCCATATTTAATGACAGATTTAGATATTTAGAGTAGGGGTGTCTATATATTAATAGTTTTTTCTTGAAATGGTAAGTGATACAACGATTAGACAACCCTTCTGTCAAGGGATCTACCTATGTTGTCCTCAATGAGAATAGAAAGAAATGAGGTGCAAAGGATAGAGAACCACAGAATAGAAAAAGAAATAGAAAGACCAAACTTAACGAATCAGTCTGCTACTCGATTTTCTCATCTGAAAATATGATGCACAAATACTTGGATACCAGAGTTGAGGTAGATTTTTCTATCTTCAACTAGCGTTTGAATTTCTCAAGGAATCTAGATTTCTCCCCTTAAGACTTTGATAAGTATCTGATTATCGCCTTTAAGAACTAGTGAACGATGTCCTCCTTGAACTGCTACACGTACACCATTGCGCATTGCAGTTGCTTCTACTACTAAAATTAAGGGTTCTCCAAGATTCATAGTCCCAGTTTGAAGAAATCTTCCAATCCAATCTATGATGGTGAAACCTCTTGTTGCTAAAGAAGAAGATTTTGATCCATCAAAGTTGATTTTGATGAATCCTCCGAGTGTGCCCTGCTAATGAAAAATGAGGGCTTTGGGGCTCGGACAAGAATGATGGTGAAATGAAGATGTTGCATCCAAATCGAATCTCTTCATAACCCTCCACTCAGCCCAAATTTTATTTTTTGGGCTCAAATAATTGCTCCTATAGAATTATAAATTTCATTTTTGAGTACTACAACATTACGACTCTTCTAGATACTCCATATATAGAAGAGAAATAATGCCGTTAACCTGATTATGGTTTGTTTGGGCTCTAGCAAATTTTAAAATATCAAAGACTGATCATATAATTCAAAGTTGAGAAATATTCAAGTCAACCCACTTATACTGGTATGCCAAGTCCCACGTACCCTTAGTTATGAAACATTGGGTAAAGAGATGATTTGTAGACTCTAATTTAGCATGACAAAGAGGGCAAATTGGGTCTAAATTCAACCCCTTCTTAAGCAAGTTAGCATGGATAGCTAAGGCATTGTGACAAATTTGCCAAAGAAAACATTTTAGCTTAGACATGATATCAAGTTTCCAAATCCAAGTAAATTCCAAGGGATTTTGAATCTCTAAAGGAATATCACGTGCTTTCCATGTTGCAGATTGAGTGAAAAATGAACCACTTCCTAACAAACCCCAACAAAAGGAGTCTTCAATGTCACGAAAGGGAATATGAATACTCTTAATTAAATTGCATATCTCATTTGGCAAAAAAGAATTGAGCAAAGGAAAGTTCAATTCCTCATTGGGAGTAATGAAATCACTTACTACGACATTAATATTTGGAACATTGTACTATTCTAAATGAAGCATCTCGAGAATGTTCTCCTGTCCACACTAAACCAAAAGCTGATGGAATGCCCATTCCCAACTTTCCAACGAATTTCCTTGTGAAAGAGTTCTCTATCTTGAAGTAAGCATTTCCAAACCTAAGAATCATTAGATTTAAAAGTACAAGTTAAGAAATTCGAAGCCATAGGATACTTAGCATGCATAACTTTGACCCAAAAATTATTCAGCTCAGTAAGTTATTTCCAAGAAGCTTACACAAGAATGCTTTATTGACGGCCTCAGTTTTGCGAAGTCCAAGTCCACCCATCTTTTTTGGGCGACAGATTTTATCCTAAGATACCATAGAGAGACCTTTTTCTGTGTTCAATTTTTTCCCAAAAAAATCTTGATTAATTCTATCAAAATTATTGGACGTAGATTTAGGCAATTTAAAACATTGCATTGTGTGACTAGGAAGAGACTCAAGATTAGACTAAATTAGAACCACTCTACCTGCTTTAGAGATGAAACTACCTTTCCACGTTTAGAACTTGCGATCTGCTTTATGAAGTAGATCTAAAAATGAAGTAAGTGAAGCCTTTCCTTGGAAAATGGGGCAGCCAAGGTGCTTGCCCAAACATTCTCGATGAGGTACATTGAACATTGCTACTACAGACGATTTGGCCGATGCAGTAGCATCTCTAGAAAAGACAAGTGCCGATTTATGAAAATTAACAAGTTGTCCAGATTGACTACAGAACTGCAAAAGTATAGAAAGAAGCTTAAGACAAGTTTCTAAATTAGATTTACAACAAATTAGGCTATCATTGGTGAAAAGGAGACAAGGGATTTTATCTGCTCTAGGACAAATTTTAATCCCAATTCCTGATTTAGTTTCAGATGCCGCAAGGTGCAACCTCTGAGCAAGGACATCCATGCACAAAATAAATAGATACGGGGAAAGCGGATCACCTTGCTGAATACCCCTCGAGGGTTTAATAAAGCCGCATACCTCATTAATAACAATAATGGAATATGACATAGTTGTGACACATTCACATATCCAACTAATCCAATTAACATGAAATCCAAAATCTTTTAGACAAGAGAAAATAAAATCTCATTCAAGTCTATCATAAGCTTTTTCCATATTCAATTTGAGAGCTAAATAGGCTTGCTTACCCTTCATGTTATTATGGATTGCTCTTTTGGTATAAATGCAGTTTGAGCAGGACTAATAATACGCTCTTATATAGGTCTCATTCTGTTCACAAGGATCTTAGAAATGACTTTATATAGAGTATTACAAAGGCTAATAGACCTAAACTGACTTGTCATAGTAGGATTATCTATTTTCGAAATCAATGTGATTAGGGTATGATTGACTTCTTTTAATAGTTTTCCTTCTTGGAAAAAGTTCAAAGTACATTTCGTAATATGGTTGCCAATTACATGCCAATACTTCTAGAAAAAACCAGCACCAAATCCATCAGGCCCTGGTGCTTTGGATGGGTCCCTTTGGAACACTGCATCTTTAATTTGTTGAGGGAAAATAGTAGAAATGAGCAGGATATTTTCCATAACAGACACCATCCTAGGCATATTATTGTTTATAGGTCGCCTCAAACTCACTTATTAGGATTTGAAACAACAGAAAAATCAGAAATAAATTTCTGTTCAATAAGAGATTGATCGTCGAGCCACACTCTCGATTCATCTTTACTTCGAAGTATAGAGCTTCTCTGTCTACATGTCTTAACAGATTGGCAAAAGAACTTAGAAATCCTATTGCTTTTTGTCAACCATTCTTTTCTATAAAACTTTCCCCAGTATTTTTGATTAAATAAGAGCAAGTGCTCGCGTTGTTTGATTAATTGAGCATGCCAATTGATGAGGCGAAAATTCAGGGGGTCAACAATAAATTTCTCTTACACTTTATTCAATCGGGAAGCATTTTTGTCTACTTTATCAAAGAAATTGGCACAAGACTTGGTATTCCAACTTTTTAGGTGATGTTTAAGTTCCTTGAGTTACACACCACTCTAAACATTGGAGAACCTCGAATATTTTTCCACCAATGAGTTTTGATGATTTTTTGTACTTCGTCATATGTAGACCGATTATTCAGAAAACGAAATTTTGGACCTTCACGAAATTGGCTAGAATTGCTCGTATTAAGAACAATGTAACTATGATCAGAACAGGAGAATGACTCGTGAACAACTGAACACTTCGGGTATAAATCTAACCAATCTTTCGCTCAATGACTCTATCCAACCTTTCATAAACTAGATGGCCATGAAAATTTTTTTTTTCCAAGTAAATAAACGTCCTGAAGGAAGAACACTCTCCCCTTTAATGGAATTCAAAAAAGTTTGCATACGCACAACTTTGTGAAGAGTTAAATGAGTACCCCTTGTTTTATCCGAAAGACATTCCATTTCATTGAAATCCCCTATTACGAACCAAGGAAGATCCAAGATAGTGTTGATACCCATAAGGTGATTCCAGAATGCATCTTTGTCAATTTCCTGTGCCAGATCATAGATTGCAGACATTATACTTTCTTTCGGGATAAGTTTATCATGAATCAACAGATGGATGACCCTTTGTTCTTTTAAAAGATCTTGAGCAGAGATATTAACATTATTCCATAAAATCCATATCCCCCCGCAATGATTTTCGGGGAAGCATAATCGAAATATTCATATCCCAGTTTAGAAATGATGCGATCAGTATTAGTTTTATTCGTCATTGTTTCTAGCAGGATAAGAACATCCAGGTCAATTTTATGATTTAGAATCTTGATCTCCTCTCTAGGTTGGTGCTTTTTCACCTTGAGCGTTCCAACAAACTGCTTTCATTTCAAGAATATAATACAATATCAAAGAGACAATCAAAGTGCCAAAATTGGTCTACGCCAATTAGTCTAAGCATGTTACCATGCGATCCACATGAATTGGTCCTTGAAACCAAGAGATATATCCTTGAACACCTACCCCCAATCACGTTCAGAAAGGGCAAAATCAAAATGATCATAACCCAAAATAGAAATGATCTGATCAATTTTTTCTAAAAGGATAAATCCGAACAAATTTTATGATTCAAAATCTTAATTTTCTTCATGAAATGGCGTTTTTTAGCACCTTGAATGTTCCAATAAACAATTTTCATTGGAAATATTGCAAGATCAAGGGTCCAAAAATTGTCGATATTGGTTTAGACTAAGTCAAAGCATGTTGCCATGCGGTCCAAGCACATTTCCGTGCATTCCACAGAATATATATACTATCATCATTCCACACCTTTGAATCCAAGAGGTACATCCATGGTGCCATACATATTATCTTCTTGAAACTAAGAAAGTGGATACCAGATTGCTGACCAAAACGATTAATTGCATTACCGCAAGGCATCCCCAGTAGATCCTTTACATTATAAATCCCTCCAAAAAGATATCACCCCCTCAAAGAGCAAGCATGGCCATTTATTGCACAAAAAATCATTAAAATTACCAACTTTAGTCTTGGAACCTGAAAAGGGATAAACTTGAAAGAAAAACAAGCGGAAAACAAGCAGCATAGCTCATGCACATTTCAAACTAATAAAAGGAATGGTCGGGAAGTCAGATAATGAGAACACTAGATTGACAGAACAAGACAAATAATCATTAATCATAATCAACGTTTCAAAACCATTAAACTTGACAACGAAATAAATCAAACTAAGGAGCGCATCAAACAGAAGGACACAACATACCTCAATATAACTAATAATTACAAGACCAACAGAGGAAGAAGCCTCCTATCCGACAACCCAAACCTTGGAGCCAATGATCATAAGTACCCAGTGAAGATTATAATTAAAAGGACATCTACCAATCCTTAAAACAAGGAATATATCTACCAACTCAGCATAACAATATGGCATATTCGCCCATACAAGATCAACATACCAGTATAAGCATGCTGTGCAATGATTTCCGATAGAACCCAAGTAAAAACATAATATAAATTCCAATAGATGACAAAGTCAGACAGATTTAGTAGCATCAACGATCCATTCAAGAGAGTCGATGCCTAATAATATACCAAATCTCCCCACAAGAGGATAACTTAGAAATTCCAAGCCAAGCCCAAATAAAAGCAAAATCCACCTTGTAAGCCTAGGCAAAAACCGAATAAAATCAAGAGAGCAAAGATTGATAAAACAGAATGAGAAGGATGGAGGACAGACCTGGAAGTTAGAAACGAAATCAAAATTCAGAGAAAGTAAGCATAGACTTGCAAGGTGTCTGATGCGCTCAATACTCCAAGTGAGACCAACGATTTGATGCCTAGAAGCCCACTCAAGTTTTAAAACAGTCCAAAACACCACAAGAGCAACACCTTCTGAAATTCCCAACACAAACATGAGGAACTTCTGGCTCGAAATCGATAAGCTGAAGACCAAAGTCACTCGTGGAGAGGTTAATCCCGGCCAATTACATCAACTAGACAACACATTCCTGTTTGCGTGTGTGTGTTGGGGTTTTTTTTTTGGGGGGGGGGGGGGGTTCGAGCCTGGAGGACTTCGGGGTTTTTGATGGGTCTTCCACATATCAGAAACGAAAACGCCTGAGCCTTCAAAACCATGCCGATGTCTCAAAATCTGGGCCCTGAAAACTCACTTAAGGTTGACATATTGAGATATCATCCACCTCCCAACATCTCCTTTGATTGACTCAAACTCGTTAGTTCGCAGTATCTGCCACTAGTTGCGGAGGAAACGAGAGTAGTTGAGCTTATAGGTAACAGGGAGAGGGCAGCCATTAGTACACTCTTCATTGCGGAATATAAAACTCTGAAACAATTGCCATACAAATTAGAGTTTATGTCTTTCTATACTCTTACCTCAGAAAGATTCAAGCTTTAGAAAACTGATTTCAGCGTTAAAATTACCAAATGTGTTCATCCCTGCAGAATAGTCGAACGCTGTTGAATCAATAGGCCGCGATTCAGCTACTTCATCTCCTCCATTTGCCTTCATTTGCAGCCCAAAAAACAGTGGCAAAACCACCTTCTCTCGTTATCGCCTCAGTAGTTAACTTCTCTGGTTAGCTTTGTTTTTTAAAGTAGGTTTCTTTTTTTGGTGGTACTTCTTGATTTGGGCTATACTTTCATCTGGGTATTTATTATCTCCTCTTGAATTTATCTGGGCAACTAATTTTTTGGTACTCATGTTTGCAAGATTTGCCCTTTTTAATTTGTGTTTATTCGGTCCCTTTTTGCGTGCTTGAGGGGTTAAGGATAGCTAATATATTCGATGCTCCGTTATTTGAATTTGGTTTATTCAAAATCTTTGCTGAGTATGATTGTTCATTAAAATATGGTATTGAAATTGAGCTGTTCTCGAATTGGAAGGCATTTTCTCTGTGTATGTGGTTCCTGGCATATTGTTTTGTGCAAGTTGTATTCTTGTAAGGGTTTTTTTTTTTTTTTTGGCGTACTAATTCATTAATTGCAGTCTCTGATCTTCTAGCTGAATGAAAATTCCAATGTCTTCCGTCGATGGTCGCTTTATCATTAAATTATTACATTGCTGTCTGCTGTTCAACTATATGATACATGTTAGGGGAGTATATATCGATGCTAGATTAGTTTTCCTTGAGAAGGTTGTTGTCCATGTCATAATTGTTTGTTACACAGTGAGATTTTCCTCTGTTCTCCTTATTGATCCCCCCGGGTGACCCCTTTGGGGGTGGGGGTTGGTTTCGGTGGACAAGGGCCACGAAATAATCTGATCAACAGAACCAAATGAATGTGGCACCATTTTTATACTATCTAGTTTTTTTTTAAAACAAAAACAATTTAAAAATTTTATTTTTATAGTAACTCCTGAACTATCATACAAGCATTGTCATGTTTTGCATAATGCTGCAATCTTGCCTTGTCACTGGAAACCTTATCATGGCTTTCTATTGTTGCCTGCTGCTCCTTGACATGCATTTGTTTGCCTTAATCTCATCTCAATTGCATTTGTTAAAGATTGCATTAATAGTCTTTTTTGTTGAGACATATGCTTATCCTAGGATTTGGCATATCAAGTTTGATTCTAGTTCTTTTAGTGTTGAAAGCTGCAGGTGCTATTTCTTCGGCAACGTTTTTTCAAAATGGGACCCTGAAACATACTTGAGATGTGTAACTGCACTATATGATTACTACAGACAGGTACTATGCTTTTCAAGAAAAAATGGACATCCCTGTAGATCGGAGCTACCCCCTTACTACTAGCACAGCAGGCTGGGTGAAAGGTATAGTTGGTTTCTGAAAGCCTTTTAAGTGGATTTTCAAAGTGGCACCATGTGTCGGCAAAAGAACGACCTAATTATTTCACAAATCTTTTTTGGAGCATGACTGACTTATGGGTTAACTCGTACTGCTGTTGCGCAAGACGTATTAATAATGAGATATTGGTGTATATGTTGGAACATATTAGCCCAACACAAGTGGTTAAGATAAACATATGTTGGGGAGATCCAAGGAGGGAGCCCACTTCAACCAAGGTCCATGGCAACAAGCCCAAGTGAGGTTCCATCCTAAAACCAATTGGTAATAGGAGGAGTAGCCCACTGGACTTATATACCATGACTCTTCTTCTCAAACTCCCAATGTGGGACTTCTTTACTCATGCATGACATTCCCAACAATCTCCCCCTCACACATAAGTCTCTTTCACACCACATCAATGCGCAAGCTCCCCCTTGAGCGGAAGCCTTTACCAAGGTGTCAAGCCACCACCATCAAGAGCTTATCCACATCACCGAGCCACGCTGCAGCACACGTATTACCGCTCGATCAACACCTGCGTGTCATTTCACCAAGCTCATTCATGGGGTCCAGCTCTGATACCACTTGTTAGGAAAAATATTAGAGCAACAATAATAGCGTGTCATTGTTGGGTTTCGTGGTCCAAAATCTAAGTACCGGCACGGTGGGACTGTGCTACACAAGACACGGACGTGTCAAGACGAAGAACGTCCAGTCGAAGAGGACAGAAAAACGGCACGGTGGTGTCGTGCCATGTGGCACTGGGTGACCATGCCACGTGGCACGGTCGTGCCTCGTGTTTTTACACCGCCTCTTTCGGAAGGCGGTTAGGGTTCTGTTCGAGGGGGGATTCCACCTGGCGGTTAAGGTTGCATGCTAAGGGGAAAAACCCTACTGTTTAGACCTTATATAAAGAGGGTCAAGACTAGGATCTAAATAACTCTAGTACTCATATATACATTGAGAGGTAGAAGTACTTTGTGAGAGATTACAGTAGAGAGGTTGTAATTCTACTCTTTGATCAAATCACTGTGGTGATTGTGATCGTGTTGTATTCTTCCTGCTCATAGTGAATTGTTCTGGTGCTGTCGCCGTCCGTGGTTTTTCCCGCATTGGGTTTTCCACGTTAAATCTCTTGTCTTCTTATTTCTGTTTTCTGTTATTCACTTGAATTCTGAATCTCTAACTCATCCTATCGCTTCCGCTATTGTTGTTGCTCTAATATTTTTCCTAACAAGTGGTATCAGAGCTGGACCCCATGAATGAGCTTGGTGAAATGACACGCAGGTGTTGATCGAGCGGTAATACGTGTGCTGCAGCGTGGCTCGGTGGTGTGGATAAGCTCTTGATGGTGGTGGCTTGACACCTTGGTAAAGGCTTCCGCTCAAGGGGGAGCTTGTGCATTGATGTGGTGTGAAAGAGACTCATGTGTGAGGGGGAGACTGTTGGGAATGTCACACATGAGTAAAGAAGTCCCACATCGGGAGTTTGAGAAGAAGAGTCATAGTATATAAGTTCAGTGGGCTACTCCTCCTATTACCAATTGGTTTTAGGATGGAACCTCACTTGGGCTTGTTGCCATGGACCTTGGTTGAAGTGGGCTCCCTCCTTGGATCTCCCCAACAAGTGGTATCAGAGCTTTGGTTATAGGATGTCTTCTATCATGAAGGTAGATATTCAGAAATTCGATGGGGAGATTAGTTTTAATCTCTGGAAGGTGCAGATGAGAGCAGTTCTCATTCAGCACGGGTTGTGGAAGGTTCTGAAGGGACCTCACGTGAAACCTGAGAAGATGACAGAAGAACAGTGGGCTGAAGATGTGAAGAAGAGACGTGGGTCGTTGACGGAGGACGAATGGGAGGAACTGGAGCTGAAAGCGGTTTCAGCCATACAATTGTGCTTGGCACCACATGTCCTGCGAGAGGTGCTTGATAAGACAACTGCGGTGGATCTTTGGGCTCGGTTGGAGGAACTCTATATCACGAAGAGTCTCGCCAACAAGATCCGTTTGAAGGAAAGGTTGTATACCTTTCGTATGGCTAAAGGTACCCCCGTCCAAAAGCATTTGAATGAGTTTAAGTCTATTCTGGTAGATTTGGAGAGTCTGGATGTGAAAGTTGAGGATGAGGATAAGGCTATTTTGCTTGTTGTGTCGTTACTCCCTTCTTATAAACACTTTAAGGAGATTATGCTATATAGTAATTCAATACTATATCGTTTGAGGATGTTAAGTCAAACCTGTTGTCTAAGGAGAAGTTTAATCTTGACATTCATGCTGATTCTGCTGAGGGATTAGTAGTAAGGGGTACAACAACTGAAAAGGGGAACGGTACTAGGAGTAAGAACCGTTCTAAGTCTAAAAATTCTCATGCTGGAAAGACCTATAATTACTGTGGTAAATTGGGTCATATTGTTGCTAACTGTTGGCAACTGCAAAAGAAGAGGGAGAAAGAAGAAGATAATTCTCATGAGCCTGCTGAAACTTCGTTTGCTGAATCTGATTCTGATGGTGACGTTCTGTTTGCTACCTCTACTGAAAGGGGGAGCGATTCTGATTGGATTCTTGATTCTGGGTGTACCTATCATATGTATCCTCACAAGGATTGGTTTTCAACATATGATCCAGTTGATTCAACTGTTGTTCACATGGGCAATAATACCCAATGTAATGTAACTGGAATCGGTACTGTTAAAATCAAGACCCATGATGGTGTTGTCAGGACTTTATCGAATGTTCGTCATGTTCCTGACTTGAAGCGTAACTTCATCTCTTTGGGCACCCTTGAATCCAAGGGGTGCAAATATTCAGCTGAAGGTGGAGTTCTGAAGGTCTCAAAGGGCAGTAGGATTCTGCTGAAGGGTTTGAGGCAAGGAGGCCTCTATGTCTTGCAAGCATCTACTGTGACAGGTTATATGAAGGAAAGTTCATATAAGTCATCTCCCAGAGCTAAGTTCAAGCATTGCTTGGACTTAGTTGGTATTCGCAGTATTTGAGCGCCCTTCGGGGCATTGCCCCTTGGAAGGGGCGTCACTCTTCGGGGTGCAATGACGGAGTCAGAGAGCAGTGTTGGATTTTGGTCCAAGGTGGAGATTGTTGGGTTTCGTGGCCCAAAATCCAAGTACCGGCACGATGGGACCGTGCTACACAAGACACGGGCGTGTCAAGACGAAGAACGTCCAGTCGAAGAGGACAGAAAAACGACACGGTGGTGCCGTGCCAGGTAGCACGGCCGTGCCATGTGGCACTGGGTGACCGTGCCACGTGGCACGGTCGTGCCCCGTGTTTTTACGCCGCCTCTTTCGGAAGGCGGTTAGGGTTCTGTTCGA
Organism: Carnegiea gigantea; assembly: GCA_029747015.1. Lineage (NCBI taxonomy): Eukaryota > Viridiplantae > Streptophyta > Magnoliopsida > Caryophyllales > Cactaceae > Carnegiea > Carnegiea gigantea. Next base: position 620,972 of record JAKOGI010000104.1, on the reverse strand, counting down.
GGGGGGATTCCACCTGACGGCTAGGGTTGCATGCTAAGGGGGAAAACCCTACTGTTTAGGCCCTATATAAAGAGGGTCAAGCCTAGGATCTAAATAACTCCAGTACTCATATGTACATTGAGAGGTAGAAGTACTTTGTGAGAGATTACAATAGAGAGGTTGTAATTCTACTCTTAGATCAAATCACTGTGGTGCTTGTGATCGTATTGTATTCTTTCTGCTCATAGTGAATAGTTCTGGTGCTGTCGCCGTCCGTGGTTTTTTCCCGCATTGGGTTTTCCACGTTAAATCTCTTGTCTTCTTATTTCTGTTTTCTGTTATTCACTTGAATTCTGAATCTCTAACTCATCCTATCGCTTTCGCTATTATTGTTGCTCTAATATTTTTCCTAACAACATATGTTCTCAGAGTAAGAATCTACCTCCTAGGGCATTCCAGGTGGAAGATAATAACGATGCTTGGGACAACGTGATTGAGATCACTTCTGCTCGGTGGGATTCTTACAACAGATTGTAGGTTCTCATCATATATTAAATTGTGCAGAGCAGTCAAATGTTTCTGCTCTCTGAAAAGTCACAGAAGGTATTATCACACAGAATCTTTTGCTTTTCTTTGGTACATGTTATGCTGTGTCCTTCGAGTTATTTCGATGAAGACTAGGTTTAGCAAATGTATTTTTTTTTTAACCGCTATGACCAATGTTGTCTGAGTTGGACAAATAGAGCGGTATTGGAAAACAGTTTGGTTGACTGTAACCCTCAAACGCACAAATTATGTCTGAATGTAAGCCCTTGTTTCGGTTAACATTATATTATGGGTACTGCATGTTAGAGTAATGGCAACAAGGTAGCTTTTTCTACCCTTTTCTCTCTCTTACACTTGTCCCACATGGAACTTTTGGATGGTGTTTTGAGGGGTTCATATACCACATTCTCCTTGGCCATGTGGAATAACTTAAGACAATGCTTTATGGGGTTGAGGCTGTGCAGTGACACCACACGCGCGCTGCCGCCGCCCGGCCGGCCCGGGCAGGGTGGGTTGTGGCCCTAGCCTAACCTATCTTTTTGGGAGAAATCTGTTTAACGTTTTCATAACAGATTGCGCTAAATCCTCCGTGAATCGCTCCCTACCGTTATGATCTTCCTGGTTTTTCTCCTCGCCTTGAATGCTGCTAGATCTTTTATCTCATTCTACGTTTTAATGACCAGATATTATGCCTCACCTTACGTCACTTTAATGGCCTTGTAACAGCTACTTTTCCCCCTATAAATGGAGGCCTTACTAGCACGGTTTTACCATCAGCTCTCACACTTCTCTCCTCTCTTTTTCTTCTCTGTACTCTGGGTTATATATTGCATACTCCAAACTCTTGGCCGTGAAGTGCACGCGTTCAAGAGTGCTGAGTTAACCTTGGGGAGCAACCGGCTGTATCGATTTGCACCGTAGTCGAGCCGTAATTGCTTTCAAGGCAGTGGTTCATCCACGACTGAGTTTATTCTCCCCATCTTCCAGCCATTGCCCTCATTATTCTTCTAACAATTTGAAAGCAATTAGTCTGCAATGGCTGCATCATTCTCAAAGAATCTCCCAAAACTCTATAAAATCGAGCCCCTTGATGGAACTAACTACAAACGTTGGTCCTAGAAATTACTCTTGTGCTTTGAACAGCTTGAGATTGATTATGTTCTATCCTCTGAACATCTTGACGACAATACTTCTCAGTTTATTGATGCTGAGAGTTCTCTCTCCACTCCTACTGCCCCGAAGATGCCTCTCATTCCACTATATGAGGCTGCTAAGAAGAAACTGAAAAAAGACAACAAACAGGCTCGAAGCTATTTGTTGAACAACATGTCAATTCCTCTATTTGATCTATTTGTTAACTTCAAATCTACGAAGATCAGATGGACAAAACTGGAGGCCAAATATAGTTCAGACGATACCGAAAAAAGGAAGTATGTCGTTGGCAAATGGCTGCAGTTTTAGATCGTAGATGACAAACCGATTATGGAACAAGTTTATGTCTACGAGAACCTATGTGCTGAGGTGCTGAACGAAGGCATGAAGATGTGCAAAATTCTGCAAGCAAATGTTCTGATCGAGAAATTTCTGCCATCTTGGAACGACTACAGAAATCACCTGAAGCACAAAAAAAGGACCTAACCTTACAAGAACTGATTAGTCATATGAGGACTGAAGAGGCGAATCGACTAAACGATAAGATGTCTTCCCTGTCCCTAAATTCATCTAAAGCTAACCTTGTTGAATCTTCTATGCCTTTAAATAGAGACAGGTTTAAAAATAAAAAGGATCAGAAGCAATCCAAACATCAGAACCAGTTGAAAAGAACAAACAGCAAGATCCACAAACAGAAGGTTGTCTGTTACGTTTGTGGAAAACCATGCCACAAAGCATACCAGTGTAAGCTTCGCAAAGGAGCCAGTCACATAAACCAGAAACCTACCGGACAAATTGCTGCACAAGCCAATCTGACTGAAGACACTAAGATCTTCTGTGCTGTAACTCTGGAAGTCAACCAGGTGTCGAACTCCACGGAGTGGGTTCTGGATACTGGAGCAACAAGACATTTCTGCGCCAACAAGGATCTGATGCATGACTTCGAAGATGCTCCTGATGACGAACATGTCTATATGGGCAATGCTGCCACCGCTGGAGTTATGGGTAAAGTACGCCTTAAATTTACTTTTGGAAAAACTCTATGCCTAAATAATGTGCTATATGTACCTTCCCTTCGTAGAAACTTAGCCTCTAGTAGCCCCCTTAATGTTGCTGGCTTTGAGTTGAATCAGAAAGCTGGAAAAATTGTTATTCTTCGTAATGGGGTTTTTATTAGGAAGGGTTATCGTAGTGGAGGGCTTTTTATTCTGAATGTTACCTCTGATGCTGCTAATGGAAATGCTTCTACTTCTGTTTATATTGCTGAATCTATGGATTTATGGTATAGTAGACTTGGTCATGTTAATTATGTTTTAATAAACAAACTAAGGAATATGCGGTTAATTCCTAACATTAACGCACAAAATTGTTCGAAATGTGAAATTTATGTTGAAGCAAAATTTGCTAAAAAACCTTTCAAGTCTATAACGACTAGAAAGACTGAACTGCTATAACTTGTGCATTCGGACCTAGCAGACTTTAAGAACACAGTAAGTAAGGGAGGAAAGAAATGGTATGTTACTTTTGTAGATGACTACTCTAGATATACTAAAGTCTACCTCCTTAAGTCTAAAGATGAGGCTGAGGAAATGTTTCTGAAATACAAAGCAGAGGTTGAAAATCAATTAGGCCGGAAAATAAAGAGACTTAGGTCTGACAGAGGTGGGAAATATGATACCAACTCCTTGACTGTTTTCTGTGAGAAAAATGGCATTATACATGAGACTAATGCCCATTATACCCCTCAACAAAATGACATAGCTGAACGGAAAAATCGTACCCTTAAAGAAATGATGAATGCTATACTTGTTAATTTAGGGTTGCCTGATAATATGTGGGGGCAGGCTGTATTAACTGCTTGTTTTGTCCTCAATAGTCCCTCACAAAAAGTTAGATCAGACCCCATATGAACTATGGAAAGGGTATGTCCCTAACTTAAGTTATTTGAAAGTGTGGGGGTGTCTGGCCAAAGTTGCTTTACCTAGTCATAAACTCACTAACATAGGCCCTAAGACCTTTGATGCTGTCTTTATAGGGTATGCTCAAAACAGTGCTGCTTATAGATTCATGTCATTGATTGATTATTCTATTTCTGAATATAGAGATGTAGAATTCTTTGAGCATGTTTTTCCTTTGAAAAGGAAAGCACCTAATGTGGTATCTGATATTATGCCTGAAAATGTGAACTTGCCTACTTCTAGTTCTGGTGATAGAGCCGTAATAACTGAACCTAGAAGAAGTAAGAGAATTAGAACTGAAACCAATTTTGGACCCGACTTTGTCACTGCTTTCCTAGTAGAAACCTTTGACAACTTGGATATAGATGTTATAACTGAAGAATTGGTGTCCATTTTCTTGATTAAAGAAGATTCCAAAACCTATCAAGAGGCTGTAAGGTCCATAGATGCTACCTTCTAGAGAGAAGCTATTAAGAGTGAAATAGATTCTCTCGAATCAAACAAAACATGGGAACTGACTGACCTACCTAAGGACTGTATACCTATTAGTAGTAAGTGGATCTTCAAAAAGAAGCTGAGATCTGATGGTTCAATTGATAAATATAAGGCCAGATTGGTCATTAGGGGCTTTGACCAGAAAAACGGAATAAATTATTTTGACACCTACTCTCCTGTGACCAAAATAGCCACCATTAGAACTCTAATTGCTTTAGCTGTAATTTTTGCTCTTATTGTACATCAAATGGATGTCAAAACAGCGTTTCTTAATAGTGACTTAGAGGAAGAAATTTACATGACCCAACCTGAGGGTTGTAAGGTACCTTGTCACGAGGTGAGAAAGTCTCTTTACGGCCTAAAGCAGGCTCCCAAACAGTGGTATGAAAAGTTTGACAGCTCTTTAGTGTAAAATGGCTTTGCTGCAAATTTGTCTGATTCATGTGTATATTCAAAACTGATTGGATCAGATTGTGTACTTATATGTCTCTATGTTGATGATATGCTGATCTTGGCACAAATCTGCTTGTAATGAGACTAAAAAGCTATTGTCCTCTCTTTTTGAAATGAAAGACATAGGAGAAGCAGATGTGATCCTAGGGATTAAGATTCGAAAAACTAATACTGATTTCTCATTATGTCAGTCACATTACATTGAAAAAGTGTTAAAGAAATTTAACTGTTTTGATGTAATACCTGTGAGAACCCCTTATGATCCTAGCATACATTTGAAAAAGAACGAAGGACCTAGTGTGTCTCAAACTAAGTATGCTAAGATTATAGGAAGTGTAATATTTCTCACGAACTTTACTCGTCCTGACATTCTCTATGCCGTAAGTAGGTTAAGTCGCTATACTCATAACCCTAGTGCACTTCTTCGTTTGCTTAAGTATCTTAGAGGTACTATTGATTGGTGTTTGCATTTTAACAAATTTCCTGCTGTGTTAGAAGGATATTGTGATGCAAACTGGATTTCTGATAACGATGAAGTTAGTTCTATTAGCGGTTATGTATTTACTCTAGGTGAGGGGCTATTTCGTAGAAGTCTGCGAAACAGACTTGTATAGCCCGCTCCACCATGGAATCTGAATTTATTGCTCTTGACTTGGTGGGTCAGGAAGCAGAATGGCTTAAGGGTCTATTAGCAGACGTGCCACTATGGGGAAAATAGGAGACACCTATTTCCCTACATTGTGACTCGCAGGCGGCAATAAGAGTAGCGCACAACAGTGTCTATAATGGAAAGAGGAGACTCATCTGTATTAGACACAGTGCGGTGAAACAACTGCTGAAATATGGTGTTATATCCCTACAGTATGTGAGATCCAAGAAGAATCTGACAGATCCCCTCATTAAAGGATTGACAAGGCGAGTAGTGCTTAAAACATTGAGGGGAATGGGACTTAAGCCTATGGCTTGAAGTGGTATGGTAGACACCCATTAGTGGTCAAACGAAACCATACTAATCTTTAAGATGCACTACATCCCTATTCCTATGGCGTGTGGTAGTGCTTAGAGGATGAGCTTATGCTCTTAATGGATTCATACCCATTGTGGGGGGTGCTAGTGAGAAGCACTTGATGAATTCACCGTTTGACTGTGAGGTTGAGCAATATTATGCTCTTAATAATTCCATAGTCATAGTTATGGTGGTCTATGTTGAGATAGACTTGATGGAATTACCTACGTAAGTGTGAAGGTTTGGCCGCCTTCTATGAGAGACCTAGGCTGTCTCTCTAGAGCACTTATGAGACCCAAGGTGTGCACATGGCCATAAAAGCGCTTGCATTCCTATCGCGGAGTATGCAGTATCTTAAGGGTTGATATGTGTTGTGGGGGTCTCAATCAAGGTCTTTCTAGTTCAAGACTTAGTTCACTAGTTAGACTATTGGTTGTTGCCTCATATCACTAATGTGTCAATTCAAATCGAAAGATATTGACGTTTAAGTATCTGACCCGTTTTTGCCCAGAATTCCTTTCCTAAATCCTTTTGACCTGTATGCCATTAGTGGGGGACAGTTAAAGTAATGGCAATAAGGTAGCTTTTTCTACCCTTTTCTCTCTCTTACACTTGGCCCACATGGAACTTTTGGGTGGTGTTTTGAGGGGTTCATATACCACATTCTCCTTGCCCATGTTGAATAACTTAAAACAATGCTTTATGGGGTTGAGGGTGTGCAGTGACACCATAAGCAAGCGCGTGCCGCCACCGCCGCCGCCCGCCCGCCCGATCTGGGGCGGGCTGCGGGTTGTGGCCCTAACCTAACCTATCTTATTGGGAGAAATCTGTTTAATGTTCTCGTAAGATTGTGCTAAATCCTCCGTGAATCGCTCCCTACCGTTATGGTCTTCTTGGTTTTTCTCCTCGCCTTGAATGCTGCCAGATCTTCTGCCTCATTCTACGTTTTAATGACCAGATGTTATGCCTCACCTTATGCCACTTTAATGGCCTTATAACACCTACTTTTCCCCCTATAAGTAGAGGCCTTGCTAGCACGGTTTTATCATCAGCTCTCACACTTCTCTCCTCTCTTCTTCTTCTCTGTACTCTGGGTTACATATTGCATACTCCAAACTCTTGGCCGCGAAGTGCACACATTTAAGAGTGGTGAGTTAACCTTGGGGAGCAACCGGCTGTATCAATTTGCACCGTAGTCGAGCCGTAATTGCTTTCAAGGCAGTGGTTCATCCACGTCTGAGTTTATTCTCTCCATCTTCCAGCCATTGCCCTCATTATTCTTCTAACACTGCAACTATCCAAACTCAACCCATATTAACCTTTTCTTTGTTCTTGTTCTGAATACAGATTAGACATTATGATATTTGGACAAAACATGTCCCAATTTGGGCTGTAGACTGTTCAGATTGGAGAGAGTGACTTCCCTTGAATTTATTTTTCACTTCGCTACCCGCAGAAAGCTATCATCGAGGATTGAGTGTGTTTCTACATGATGGAGAACTAAGTGCGAGCTTCAATTCCGTTACCCTTCCCTGTCTCAGCTCTAGGCTTATGCGTCCAGGTTGTTTTATTTCTAGAAAGAACACACTTCTTTGTTTTCCTTTGAAGATATTCTTCTCCTGAGAATGTTGTTTTTGAGGTTTCTGGTTCTGTGAAGTATGTTTTTCCACTGCTTTGGGAACTAGTTCTGTGAGGTATGTTTTCCTCAGGAAATCACTGCTTTGGGAAATAGGAATTCATGCCCTCATGTTCAGGTCATGTAACTGATTTACTGCTCTGTGATTCTGCTAATTTGTTTACACAAAGTTGTGGAAAAGGTTGTCTTTTGGACTCCGCAATTTTTAGGCCGAAGTGACCAAGTGTCTAGTGGTGCCGGACTGGACTTATGCAATTCCTGAAAATTTCATGTGTCTAAAAGTCCAGTATGAAGAACGAACCCGTTTAGGGGTGTCAAGTGTCTCATGGGCACTGGAGGTGAAATGATAACGCAGGCAACATATCTATATATTCATGATACGTTAGCTACTCTGTCTTCCAGGATTTTTATTGATTAATCTGCATTCCAAAACCACCAACAAGTATATATTAAAACGTTATAAGCCTTGCAGAATAGAACAATGTCCTCTGCACATTTTAAGGCTCCTGCAAATCAAGCCATTAACGGATAGAAGGAGGGTTGGATCTCAAATCACTATTTGAGATTTTTATTGATTAGTCAGCATTCCAAAAACACCACCAAGTATTAAAATAACCTTTCTTCCAAGAAAAAAAAGGTATTAAAATAACCTTCACAAGACACTGCATAAATTCTTTATAAGCCTTACAGAATACGACAAGGTCATCAGCAAAGGACATTTGGAACATAAGTCTCCTGCATCTTGTGTATGAAATCAAGATATAGCTTAATTTCCTATTCATAAAAACCCTACTACTTGAGCTTGTTGGAAACGGGGATCTGCATGAGGATAAGGCACGCTATGCAAAGGGCCTGACCAAGTTTTTACATGCACTCAGAAACCCTGGGGTTTTTGGTTTCCAGATACCACCCAAAAAACATGGAGAGTATCCCAAGAGTGTGGAGTCCAAACACAGAAAATGCAAAGGCCAGATTTTAAAGTGCTCCTTGGCCAATCACAAAGTAACCACCCCAGCCCACAGCGGCAGGGAACACCACCTGGGTGGCTAGCTTGACCTTTGATAACCCCTTGATCTCTTTGACCTCCCCATGATCGTCATCATGTGGTGGCTCAAGCTCCGGCTTTAACTCTGGCCCTGACTTTGCATTTTCCGAGGGTCGTGGTTGATGTGGCTTGAACCTTTTGGCCTTGGGCCTTATTCTTTTCGGAGGGAATTTGCAGGTGTGGGATGGGTGGGAGTGAAAAAAGGGGGGGAAGGAGTGAGTGGGAGTAGATAGGAATGGTTTGTATATGTGAGAATGGAATAAGTGGGAAGAAGTGGAAATGAGTGGGAAGAGTTGATGTAAATTGCGTATTTTGTTTTTTAATGTAGTCTTTTATTTGTTATAGTAATCACTGATGATAAAAATTTTTTAGACTGAAAAAATATTTTTCTATGTTGACTTGGGTACGAAATATTGTTTCGTGGTTGTTGTTACCCCAAAGAAATTGTAATTTTCATTATTTGTAAAATAAATTACAAATGTATTTTTTTCATATATTAACCAAATATGAACAACGAAAAAAATGCACATATGTTCAGGTCCTGTCCTTTTCGTTAGTAAATTCAAATTTACCAATTTCAACCAACTTCAATTCATTTTACGAATTTCAATAAAAAAAATCAACTTCAACCCACTTTAACCAACTTCAATCTATTTCAACCTACTTCCCATTATTTTAACCAACTTTTAGCTATCATATAAAAGAATTCAACCCACTTTAACCAATTTCAACCCACGTCAATCCACTCTACGAACTTTAATAAAAAAATACCCACTTCAACCCACTTCAATCAACTTCAATCAACTTCAATCCACTTCCCACTATTTTAACCAACTTCTACACACCATATAAAAAAATTTCAACCTACTTCAACAAATTTCAATCCACTTTAACCTACTTTAACCAACTTCAATCCACTTCAATCAACTTCAATCCTACTATTTTAACCAACTTCTATCCATCATACAAAAAACTTCAACCAACTTCAAACAACTCCACGAACTTCAATAAAAAATACCAATTTCAACCAACTTCTATTTTATCCAACTTCTACCCATCATACAAAAAAAATTCAATCAATTTCAACCAACTTCAATAAAAAAACACCTACTTCAACCTATTTCAAACCATTTCTACCAATCTCAATCAACTTCACCTTATTACCAATCTATGTTTCCTAACTTCACCCGTTTACCAGTGAAAAAAGAAAAAAAATTTAAGCATATCTTCTATATGCAAAATCAAATCTAAAATATTTACTAGTTACAAATAACTAAGATTTGGTTAACAACGTAGAAAAAAAATTATTTCTTCAATACATATAATAAAAATTACGTCATTTACAATTTCCGACACGACTAATAAATATTTCCATAACATCCGAAAAATAAATAAAACTTTTCATAATTGTTATCAGACTATTCCTGCAAATGATTACATAAATTATAAAAGTTTTCAAAATATGAAAAATAGTAGTTATACGTAAGAGTGGGAAGAAATTTGTGAGAGTGGGTAGGAATTTGTGAGAATGGGTGGGAGTGGAAATGAGTCGGAAGGAGTTGGTAAAAGTGGACGGGAATGAAAAAAGTTAAAAGGAGTGGGATTTTTTTTTAAATGTGAGAAGATGTGAGAAGGGGAAAAGAACTGGATGATAGTGGAAATGACTGGGATGAATCCATTAAATTATAAAAAGAGCAGGACCTTTGGTTGTCTAACTCAAATAGTCGCAACTCAGATAGTCGTGAAACTTTCAACCTATTTCAATAAAAAAAATACTCACTTCAACCTATTTCAAACCACTTCTACTAATCTCAACCAACTTCACCAAATTATCAATCTATATTTGCTAACTTCATCCATTTACCAATACAGAAAGAAAAAAAATTTAAGTATCTCTTCTATATACAAAATCAAACCCAAAATATCTACTAGTTACAAATAACTAAAATTTGCTTAACAACGTAAAAAAAATTATTTCTTCAATACATATACTAAAAATTACGTTATTCAAATTTCAGACACGACTAACAAATATTTTCATAACATCCGAAAAATAAATAAAACTTTTCATAATTGTTACCAGACTATTTTTGCACATAATTACATAAATTATAAAAGTTTTTAAAATATGAAAAATAGTAGTTATACATAGGAGTGGGAAGGAATTGGTGAGAGTGGTGAGAGTGGAAATCAGTCGGAAGGACTTGGTAAGAGTGGACGGGAATGAAAAAAAGTTAAAAGGACTGGAATTTTTTTTAAAATGTGAGAAGATGTGAGAAGCTAAAAAAAAAATGGATGGGAGTAAGGGCCTGTTCTTTTCGTGGGTAAATTGGGTGGGTAGAAGTAGGTTGAGGTGGGTTGAAGTGGGTTGAAGTTGGTATTTTTTTTTTGAGGTGGGTTGAAATAGATTGAAGTAGGTTGAAGTGGATTGATATAGGTTGAAGTGGGTTGAAGTTGATATATTTTTTATGTGGTGGGTTGAAGTAGGTTAAAATAATGAGAATGTAATTAATGTGTGATAATTTATGAAGTTATCGAAATTTTGTGGAATTTTTGTTAATTCTTTTTTATTTTTTATTTTTTATTTTATTTTTTATTTTTTATTTTTTATTTTTATTTTTATTTTTATTTTTATTTTTATTTTTATTTTTATTTTTATTTTTTTATTTTTTTTGAAATTTTCTGTAGTTTTTGTTTGGAATAAGACTGAGATAAAAATTAAAAAATAAATACAAAAAAATACAAAAAACAAAAATAAAAAAATAAAAAATGAGATATAAAAAAATTAAAAATAAAAATTAAAAAATTAAAAAAATAAAAAAATAAAAAATAAAAAATAAAAAATAAAAAATAAAAAATAAATAGCAAAAATAAAAAATTAAATACAAAAAATTAAATACAAAAAATTTAAAATTTAAAATTTAAAAATTTAAAAATTTAAAAATAAAAAACTAAAAAATACAAAAATACAAAAATAAAATACTTCCAAAGTACGATAATTTACAAAAAAAGTAGTATACTGAACTTTTTGGTGTAAGAATGATTAAATCTCACATGATATTTTACAAATTATTAAAATTATGGAGGGGGTGGATTAAAGTTGGTTGAAGTAGGTTGAGGTAGTTTGAAGTTGGTTGAAAGTGGTATTTTTTTCAAGTGGATTAAAGTAACTTGAAATAGATTGAAATGGATTAAAGTGAATTAAAATTAATAAATTATAATTGACCCACGAAAAAAACTGGCCCTCAAAATAACTGAGATGAGCCAATTAAATTACGAGAAGAACAGGACTTTTCGTTGTCCAACTCAAATAGTCGCAACTCAGATAGTCACCAAAACTTGTCCAGATCCATGAGTTGGGAGGGACTTCTTGGGGTTGAATCTCCCTACGAGTAAAACCCATCTCGCTGCAACTTCTCGAATATCATTGCGAGATTCAAGCGTATTACGACTGAAGAATTGCTCGAGATGCAGCAGTTGGCCCGAGTAACTTTGCCATCTCTCTCTTTCTTTTTCTGTGGTGTTGTTCTCTTTCTGTCTCAGGGTCTCTCTCTCCCCTCTCTCCTCTCTCTGGGTGCGTGTTTCTATGGGCGGTAGGTGAGAAGCGTTCTTTTTGTAATTTCACTAAGACCAACCGCAATCAATGGAAAAGAAGAGGGACAGTCCAACGAGATTTAAATATACCTGATAAATGGATCATTTAATTTGGGTGTGAATTTAATTAAGTTTGAATTAGATTATATTCAGATTAAGTGATATTTCGAATTACTTCAATTTATGTCTGATATGTTTCAGTTCTGATCGATTTTAAGTCAATTGATTTTTGGTCACATACCTTCGTTATGTCAAAACAAATAACTTTTCAGAAAATTTCGGATAAGGTATAGTTCGGATCGGATTATTTTAGTTTTGAGTTCACTTTTGGGTGAGCATATTTCGAATGCCAAGTCAGGTATGAGCACAGATTATTCGGTTTAAATTTCGAATCTAGGGTTAGTTTTATTAAGTCTAGATCCAGGCGTATCATTGGGTCTTTTTTTCAACAAAAATGCTTTTTTTTGGGGTAATTCATACTTCTCCAATCCGGATCATACCCCCACCTTCTTCCTCCTCATCTACCAAACCCTGCCCACCCCACAACCACAATGCATTCACATCCTCTCTCTCATCGCAAACCAATCCCAAATCAGTCATCACTTTCCAACGATGTGGTTTATTCTGGCGACTTCAATGTCATCGGGGAAGATTGATTTTGGATTTCCACCTCTTGAGTATCTGATCGCCACCGTTTTGGGTGTCTCAGCCTCATCCCTGGCGGCGGTGTCCTGGGCATTCGATCGCATCGACAAGGCTCTCAACGAATCGCAACGAGACTGGATCTTCTGGACAGACATGGCTCTTATACTGGCCGCTCCTCTTTCTCTCGTATCTCTACAAACGATGACGGCGAAACCTAAACTGGGTCGTTGCTGTGGAATCGCATCTATCCTCTGCTTCATCGTTGCCCTTTGTTTACTGCTCTCTTTCCTTCTCGTTTGGCTAATGTCCTCCTTCATCGTATGATCCTCCCCTATTTTTCGCATTTAGTTTGGTTTGTTTTATATAATGCCCTCCTGCATCGTATGTAATGTAATGTACTATCAAAATGTAATGTAAAAATCAAAATGGGAAACTGCTGACACTTGAATGCATACGGGTTGTCAGAGTGTGTTTTTCATCAGAACCAGAACTACTGTAGTCAATGGACTGGGTAATGTCAAATAAATGATTAGGCGATATTATTTTGAAACTATTCATTACAAGGAATCTTATTGTTTGCTCAACACTTGCTACTACTAATTGCTTGTGCAACCCCTCTGATTGTTGAGCTCCTGGTGTTGCAAATTCCCGTGCGGCCAAATCTTGTTAAGTCTTCGTTCTTTCACTACTGATTATCTTCTGATAGATATGCCAGAGCAACAGTGAGCAACACTGATACCAAACCTTAAAAAGTTGAACAAGAAAGTGACTACCACATTAATTTGGTTTTTGACGGCAAATTTCAAGAAGTGGGGCAAGCTCGATCCAAAATCTAAGGGACAATTGCAAGCCGCAAGCATGGCACCTTCGGGTTGTAGCGATCTCTAGATTCGCAATTGTGGTGGCATGACTACTGACTAGCCTCTGGGGCGAAAACTTTAGTTGACAATAGAACTTCAAGTC
>JAKOGI010000103.1:1112500-1235000 GCA_029747015.1 Carnegiea gigantea | reverse complement strand
ATGTCTTGTGATGGGTAAAGTATACATGCAGTAATCTTATAAATAATCTATGTGACCTTCAGTTTGTGTGTGGGTCATGTAAAGTGAAGATAAAGTAGGTTTCATAATATATGCATGTATATATGTGTGTGTGTGTGTGTGTGTGTGTGGGTGTGGGTGTGGGTGCGGGTGTATATATATATATATATATATATATATATATGATATATATATATATATACATATACATACACACACACACACACAACACACACACACACACACCTATATATATATGTGTGTGTGTGTGTGTGTGTGTGTGTGTGTGTGTAAGGGAAATGAAAGTCACCACTTGGGATAGGTATGCTCGACAAATTTTATGCAAAACTTTGATTTGAGAGAACATTATATAATATAACCAACAAAGAATGGTGGCTAACTTGTTAGGAAACACTTCAAAGTTGCATTGCATGTCATCTTTATATACCCATAATTTGTGCAATAGTGTCTATAAAATGCCTTTCATATATATATACCTATAGCTTTAAACGTATAGGAAAATAGTTTCACAACTTGTAATAGCTTCTAATTTGGATATAAAATTTTTTCGACATTTCTGATTACATAGATGGTAATTTGGTGTTGAATTTTGTTTGTTATGACCTTCATCTCCGTACTAAATTCATTTACTAATTCAATTTCTAATTTGAAACATCAAAACTATTTGGTCTTTGAGTTTGTGTGTGTTATGACCTCCATCACCGTACTTATTTCATTTTGTGTATTTGGTATTTAATTTTTTATATGGCATGAATTTGATGACCTTATGAAATAAACTTACGTGCACTCTTTCTATTTTGATGATCTTATGCAATTAACTTGCATGTGATTGGGTGGTGTTCACGATAACCAGTACATCCCCTCCCTAACAGATCAAGTCATTTTTATGTTTTTTGTATGGGTGATATGAAGTCCTCTATCTCTGGTTTTGACGGATCAGAATATAATCTTACCCAATTTGATATATCTATATATGCATTCTCTCTCAGTTTTAGGCAGTTTTTGAGAAATTGTTTGTGTACACATATATGGTTCGGTGAGGAGTGAGGGAAGGTATTACATACCTAGAATGGACACAACCAATTTCAGTTTCACCTTGATGTTGTAATTTTGACCTCAACACACAAATATGGGCGTCTGTGTTGTCGGGCTCTTAGTCTGCATTATCAATCAATGGGGCGAAAGTAAGAATATGATTGTGGTGCTGCCATACCTCGAATGTAATATGATTGTGGTGTTTTTCTTGTTGCAAGTTTCCCCTCAACACTCAATTAGTGATCCTAATCTGTTTTATGAAGGTCACAAATATAAATATGTGGACAGAATAATTGTTTAAACTGTGATTACAATGAGATGTCTAAAAGTAAAAAAGATCATACCTGGTTTTCCCTTTACACACAATTATTAATCCCAATCTGTTTTATAAGGGGTCACAAATATGAATGTGGATAGAATCATTGTTTAAAGTATGATTACAATGAGATGTCTATAAGTAAGAATATCGTACTTGATTTTCCCTCAACACGCAAGTATTGATCCCAATTTGTTTTAGAAAGGGACACAAATATAAATATGTGGACAGAATCATAGTTTGAACTATTATTACAATGAGATGTTTATAAGTAAGCACCTGGTGATTTGTCCAATACGTGAATGGGGCAATACGGCTAGCAAAGAGGAGGATTACAATGAGATGTTTTGGGTGGTGAGTTTTACCAATCTGTAGATTTAGCTGGCATAGCTGTTGGAGGGAGGGTATGGTGTAGTTGTGTTTTAGTCGAATAGTGGGAATTCAGTTTTAGAATGTGGGAGGTTAGACATCTGTGAATGCAGATTTTATTTTTTTTAAATTGTTAACAGTTTGCGGTTGCAGAATGTGGGCACCTATAATTTCTGTGGTTTTGGGGCTTTTTTTTTTTTGGCTATTGAGTGTAAGGCTGTCAAAAGCTCACCCGACACGATTAACGACCCGAACCGAACACGAAATTAGGCGGGTTTGGGTAAAGAATTTCAACCCGTTTAATTAAATGGGTTGACATGATTAACTCGTTTAATTAAACGGTTTAGGTTCAGGTTGAAATTTTCGACACGAAAAAATACCTATTTAACCCGTTTAAATAAATAGGTTAAACAGGTCAACCCGTTTACCCATTTACAGTAACTTGTTTAACCCGTCTAACCCGTTTATCGGTATATAATTATGTATGGTTTTTTTGAACATTTTTGGGGGCCATTAAAATTTTAATTTTCAGATTTTTGGCTAGGGGGTGGGGAGTTCAAATTTTATATTTTTCACATTTTTTGTTCCTAAGCCCATAAAGCCCACCCTATCAAGTGAAAACCCTAGATATGAAAGGCTTCTTGCCTTCTTTAGGTCTTCATTCGCAATACCACCCCTCCTCACGGAGCTAGAGCTTGTTTGAGTTGCTTCATCCTTTAGTCGCCCCTCTTATATCCTCTCTACTGATCCGATCTCCCCATTTCCTCTCCACTCCCCTTGCCCCATCTCCTCGCTATTGATCTCTAGGACTTACTGATCTCCTCAGAAACCGGTTTGTTGAGTAGTTGGTATACCAAGAATTCATGTAATCATGTATTGTTTACAAAGTGTCCAGCTGCAGCCTCAGGTTCACACACATGTTCATTTAAAGTTTGAAACTTAAGTGGGTTAAACAGGTTAAACAAGTAAGTGGTACCTGATTCTGACCCGTTTAACTTAAACGGGTTAAACAGGTCAAAATCACGTTGACCCGTTTAAATGTTAAATGGTTTCAGGTTGGATTTTTCAACCCGTTTATTAAACAGGTCAGGTTCAGGTCGGGGGGTTTTCAACCCGTTTAACTTCAACCCGAACACAAACCCGACCCGACCTGACCTATTTGACAGCCCTAATTGAGTGCTTGGTTGGTTATTGCACATAATGGGCATAATTAGGCAGTCACTTCAAAATTTAAAGATAACTGCTTGGGGAACAATTAGGCGGGAGTGCACAGGAATGCAACAAATCTAAAATCCTCAAATATGAGCACTTCAACTATCTTAGCATTTATTATATAAAGATTTAAGAATTAAGCATCTCTTTTTTCTTTTTTGAATCTATAAATTTATTATGCATACATATAGAGTTGAGGAAGAATCGAATTCGAATAGTATTTGTGGAAGCCAATAATCCTATCACTAGATTACCCTCAAAGGACAAAAAATAGGCTATCTCTTAGCTAAGGGTTAAATCATATTTCTATAATCCACGACATATATAAGGTTAAAGCCAAAGTTATAAATATCGTACTGGTTATCATATCATTTTTTACTAAAATGAGACATACCAGATTTATGTACCATTGTATCGAACTCGTACCTTTTTGAATTTCAAAAAAATTAAAGTATAAAAAATTTAAAATTTTGGTGTACCGGGTGGTATTTGACTGAAAATAACGGTGTTGGAGTAATGGCACTCCAAAAAGGTATTCACTTACTCTCTCCTTCTCTCTTGTTGTCCCACATGGAACTTTTGGGAGTGATTTGAAGAGTTTATATATCTCACTCTTCTTGTGCTTGTTGAATAACTAGAAGTCATATTTTAAGGGGGTTGAGGGGACTCGGGCTGCCACGCGCGCGCGCCGCCGCCGCTGCCCGCCCGTCCGGTCCCGGCTGGCCGCGGGCTACGGGCTGTGGGCCCTAGTGACTATATTTTTTGGAGGAATTCTCATTGAATTGTTTGCCTATGAGCTATCATAATCCTAACGGCTAGTTGACTGAGTCTTCCTCCGCCTCTACCTCAATCAGCATAATCCTCTCCCTCATTACTGCTTTAGTTACATATTCTCTCCCTTTCCTACTTTTCGGCCCCCTTTTTCCTCCCCTAATGATGGTTATTCAAGAGCTCCTTTGCTTGATCAGACATCTATATAAAGCGCTCTTCTGCAGTTCTAAGCACACACAGAAATCTAATTCTCTCTTCTTCTCTCTACTTCCTGGGCATACAAGTTGTTCTACTCCAAAACTTCTCCCTCGAGCGCACGAGTGCGAAACCTACTGTGTTAAACCTTGGAGAGCTTCTTCGCCACTCGGGCGAATTAAGCTTTCAGGTAAGTGGTTCATACCACGACATAGTTCATCTCCCTGTCCTTCCAGCAGCCATTACTATTCGTTTTTCCAACAATCTGAAAGCTTAATGCAATGGCTGCTGCTCCAAAAACTTTTCCCGAACTCTACAAAATTGAACCTCTTCATGGAACCAATTATAAACGTTGGTCTAAAAAATTGCTCCTCTGCTTTGAGCAACTTGAGATCGACTACGTGCTCACTACTGATATCCTGGATGAAGGCAACCCAGATTCTGAACCTGCAACTCCTCCTATTCCTAAAACTCCTCCTATTCCCCTTGACGAAGACACAAAGAAAAAATTTGAAAAAGACAATAAACTGGCTCGCAGTTATCTATTGAATAATATGTCTAACCCTTTGTTTGATCTGTTTGTAATCTTTAAATCTGCCAAGGTCATTTGGACCAAACTTGAGACAAAATATGGTTCAGACGACACCGGAAAAGGAAAATATGTCGTCGGCAAGTGGCTACAGTTCCAGATTATGGATGACAAAGCTATAATGGAACAAGTTCACGTCTATGAAAACCTGTGTGCTGAGGTCCTCGCAGAAGGCATGAAGATGTGCAAAATCCTCCAAACCAACGTGCTGATAGAAAATTTTCCACCATCCTGGAGCGATTACAGAAACCACCTCAAGCATAAGAAGAAATATCTTACACTGCAGGAATTAATCAGCCATATGCAAACTGAGGAGGCAAACAGGCTGAAAGATAAGATATCTTCCCTTTCTTTAAATTCTGTTAGTTCTAACCTGGTTGAATCTGCTACATAAATGAATAAAGACAGGTTCAAAAGCAAAGGGAAGAAATTTCAGAAGCCAACTCAAAATCTCAGGAATTAGAATTCTGCTAACAAAAAGATTCAGAAGCCCAAGGTGGTGTGCTATGTGTGTGGCAAGCCTGGACACAAGGCGTATCAATGCAATCAACGGAAAGGGTCAATCCAAGCCAAACAGAAGTTCGCAACACCTACTGCCAACATTGCTAAAACCGAGAATAATGAGATTATCTGTGCAGTTACCATCGTAGAGGCAAATCTGGTGCATAATCTGTCAGAATAGATCCTGGATTCTGGAGCGTCTAGGCATTGCTGTGCCAACAAGGAACTCATGATTGACTCTGAAGAGGTTGCTGATGGATAATGCGTCTACATGGGCAACTCTTCTACAGCTGCTGTCAAGGGTAAAGGGAAGATTTTACTTAAATTTACTTCTAGAAAAATGCTATCTTTAAGTAATGTTTTATTTGTCCCTTCCCTTCGTAGAAATTTGGTTTCCAGTACCCCTCTTGACGTAACTGGCCTTAAAATTGTGCAAGAAGCTGGTAAAATTGTTATCATGCGAAATGGGGACTTCGTTGGGAAGAGGTATCATAGTGGGGGGCTCATTGTTTTGAATGCTGTTGCGCAAATTAATAATGAAACTACTACCAATTCTGTTTATATTGCTGAGTCTGTTGATTTGTGGCATGGTAGACTTAGATATGTTAATTTTGCTTCATTAAAAAGGCTT
Organism: Carnegiea gigantea; assembly: GCA_029747015.1. NCBI lineage: Eukaryota > Viridiplantae > Streptophyta > Magnoliopsida > Caryophyllales > Cactaceae > Carnegiea > Carnegiea gigantea. The sequence continues at coordinate 1,229,342 of JAKOGI010000103.1, read as the reverse complement.
AGAGACATGCGTTTAATTCCAAATGTGAATACTGAAAATTGTTTAAGTGTCCAGTCTGTGTTGAAGCAAAATTTACCAAGAAACCCTTTAAAAATGTAACAACCAGGAAAACAGAATTGTTAGAACTTGTGCATTTAGACTTAGCAGACTTCAAGAACATTATAAGCAAGGGTGGAAAGAAATGGTATATTACCTTTATAGACGACTACTCTAGGTATACCAAGATTTACCTTCTTGAGTCTAAAGATGAGGTTGAGGAAATGTTCTTAAAGTACAAAGCTAAAGTTGAGAATCAGTTAGACCGAAAAATCAAAAGACTTAGGTCTGACAGAGGTGGGGAATATGACACCAATTCTTTGACTTCCTTTTGTGAGAAAAATTGCATAACACATGAGACTAGCACCCCTTACACTCCTCAACGAAATGGTGTTGCTGAACGGAAAAACTGTACCCTTAAAGATATGATGAATGTCATGCTTGTTAGTTCTGGTCTATCTGATAACATGTGGGGGGAGGCTATCTTGACAGCTTATTTTATACTTAATAGAGTTCCCCATAAGAAGTTAGATCAAACCCCATATGAATTGTGGAAAGGGTATGCTCCCAACCTGAATTATCTGAAAGTGTGGGGGTGTTTAGCCAAAGTTGCACTACGTAGTCATAAACATTCAAACATTGGCCCCAAGACGTTCGATGCTGTCTTTATTGTTTATGCTCAAAACAGTGCTGCATATAGATTTATGTCTTTATCTGATTTCTTTATTTCGGAGTATAGAGATGCTGTTTTCTTTGATCATGTTTTCCCTTTGAAAAGGAATGTGTCTCATACTATATCTAATATTGTACCTGAACATGTGAACTTGCCTGCTACTAGCTCTAGTGTTAGAGATTTGAGAACTGAACCTAGAAGAAGCAAGAGATAGAGGATTGAAACTAGTTTTGGCCCTGACTTTATCACTTCCTTTTCGGTAGAAGTCCTTGAGAACTTTGACATTGATGCTTTGACCGATGAGCTTGTGTCTCTTTATTTACTTGAGGAAGATCCTAAAACCTACCAAGAGACTATGAGGTCTATAGATGCTAATTTTTGGAAAGAAACTATTAAGAGTGAAATAGATTCCCTTGAGTCAAACAAGACTTGAAAATTAACCGACTTGCCTAAAGGTTGTAGACCTATTAGTAGTAAATGGATCTTCAAGAAGAAACTTAGGACGGATGGCTCTATTGAAAGGTACAAAGCTAGATTAGTCATTAGAGGCTTTGACCAAAAGAAGGAAATTGATTTCTTTGATACTTATTCTCTTGTGACCAAAATTACAATAATCAAAACTCTAGTTACTTTGGCTGCTATCCATGATCTTGTGGTGCATCATATGGATGTCAAAACAGCATTTCTTAATGGTGACTTAGAAGAAATTTACATGACACAACCTGAAGGGTGTGAGGCCCCTGGTTAGGAGAATAAAGTATGCAAATTGAGAAAATCTCTTTATGGTCTAAAGCAAGCCCCAAAACAGTGGTATAAGAAATTTGCTAGTTCTTTAGAGAAAAATGACTTTACTGTTAACAACTCAGATTCTTGTGTTTATTCCAAAATATTTAGATCTGATTATGTGTTCATATGCTTATATGTGGATGATATTCCAATCTTTGGTACTAACCTGTGTGCCATTAATGAGACTAAAAGAATTCTGTCCTCTCTTTTGAAAATGAAAGATTTAGGAGAAGTAGATGTTATCTTGGGGATCAAACTTATAAAAACCAAGAGTGGATTTTCCTTAAATCAGTCTCATTATATCGAGAAAGTGTTGAAAAAATTTAACTCTTTTGATGTGGTACCTATAAGAACTCCCTATGACCCTAGCATACATCTTAAAAAGAGCAGAGGACCTAGTGTGTCTCAAATTGTATATGCTAAGATAATAGGGAGTCTGATGTTTCTCATGAACTCTACTCGTCCTGACATTGTATATGCCATTAGTAGACTAAGTAGATACACTCATAATCCTGCTAAAGAACATTGGGATGCACTTCATCATTTGTTGAGATACCTTAGAGGTACTATGGATTGGAGTTTACATTTTTGTAAATTTCCTGCTGTACTGGAAGGTTTTTGTGATGCAAATTGGGTTGCTGATAACGATGAAGTAAGCTCTACTAGTGGCTATGTTTTTACATTGGGTGGAGGAGCTATTTCATAGAAGTTTGCAAAACAGACATGTATAGCTCACTCAACCATGAAATCTGAGTTTATTGCTCTTGAGTTGGCAGGCCAATAAGAAGCTGAATGGCTCAAGGGTCTCTTGACTGACATACCATTGTGGGGAAAACAATTAACACCTATCTCCTTGCATTGTGACTCGTAAGCAGCAATAGGGGTTGCGCACAACAGTGTCTACAATGGAAAAAAGAGACATATCCGCAGTAGACATGGTGCGGTAAAGCAATTGCTGAAGTATGGTGTTATCTCCTCGGAATATGTGAGATCCGAGAAGAACCTGGCAGACCCTCTCATAAAGGGATTGCCAAGAAGGGTAGTTCTCGAATCATCGAGTTGGATGGGGCTAAAGCCCATGGAATGAAGAGGTATGGTGGATATCTATTTGTGGTCAAATGAAGCCATACTAATCTTCTAATTGCACTACTTCCCATCCCTATGACGAGTGGTAGTGCTTATGCTATAGAGAAGCACATTAAATGAATCCATAGCCTATTATGGTGGTGCTACAGAGAAGCACTTGATGGATTCATCATCACTCTACAAGAGGTTGAGCTAACATATGCTCTTAATAATTCCAAGCCATGATATGGTAGTCTAAGTAGAGATAGACTGATGGAATTACCTAAGTAAGTATGAAGGTCTGGCCGCCTTCTATGAGAGACTGGGGTTGTCTCTCTAGAGCACTTATGAGACCCGAGGGATGCGCATATGCCTAAAAGCGCAAGTGATTATCGCGAAGTATACATCTTTCAGAGTTGATATGTGTCAAGAAGGCCTCATTCAAAGTCTAACAAGTTTAAGACTAAGTTCACTTGTCAGACTTAGATGTTGCATCTTTTCACTACGAATCAATTCAATCGAAAGACATTGATACTTAAGTATCCGACCCTTCTTGCCCAGGAAATCTTTCTCATTCTTCTTTTCCTTTTGTGTGCCATTAGTGGGGGATTGTTAGAGTAATGGCACCCCAAAAGGGTGTTCACTTACTCTCTCCTTCTTTCTTGTTATCCCACATGGAACTTTTGGGAGTGATTTGAAGAGTTTATATATCTCACTCTTCTTGTGCTTGTTGAATAACTAGAAGCCATGTTTTAAGGGAGTTGAGAGGACTTGAGCTGCCACACACGCGCGCCGCCACCGCCACCTGCCCGTCCGGCCCGGGCTGCGAGCTGTGGGCTGTGGGCCCTACTGACTATATTTTTTGAAGGAATTCTCATTGAACTGTTTGCGTATGAGCTGTCGTAATCCTAACGGCTAGTTGCCTGAGTCTTCCTCCATCTCTGCTTCAATCAGCATAATCCTCTCACTCATTACTGCTTCAGTTACATGATTCTCTCCCTTTCCTGCTTTTGCGCCCCTTTTTCCTCCCCTAATAATGGCTATTCAAAAGCTCCTTTGCTTGATCAGATATCTATATAAAGGGCTCTTCTACAGCTCTAAGCACACATAGAAATCTAATTCTCTCTTCTCCTCTCTACTTCCTGAGCATACAAGTTGTTATACTCCAAAACTTCTCCCTCGAGTGCACGAATGCGAAGTCTGCTGTGTTAAACCTTGGGGAACTTCTTCGCCATAACTATTTGCACCTAAGTCGGGCGAATTAAGCTTTCAGGTCAGTGGTTCATACCACGACACAGTTCATCTTCCTATCCTTGCAGCAACCATTACTATTCGTTTTTCCAACAACCGGTACTGCCTAGTATTTGACGGTACAGAGCAGTATTCACTGATATTTGAATGGTAGAATAATGGACAATAAGTTGTACCATTTCTTGACCGGTACAGTATACTTCGGCTGATACCAGGCGTTTAATACAATATTTATAACACTGGTTAAAATATTAACTAGCAGTGACGTGCTAATGTGTTATTACCGGTTCAAAAAGTGGATCAAAGCAGAAAAGCAGTCAATTATCGAGGTAAGACATATAATTAAGGATCTAATTACTTTAGTTTAGTGCCTAAGAAAACTAATGTAATGGGGTTTAGCCCATGGATTTTATAATAGCATTGAAAGCTGAGCACTTAGGAGTATTAATTCAAAAAGGGCTTCGGCTACCTAAAAGTAAAAGATGGTCCTACGTCAATGGATTACATAACCTGAAGAAATAAACTACCCGTTGTCGAATGAGCCTTCACAGAAAGTTCAAAGCTAGAAAATTTATGCGGTTAGGCAAACCTCCTCATTAGTCATTATCTTTTTTTAATCTATGTAATTAGAGTCTCTTTACGTGTGGAAATCCTGGTAAGCCATGTTTTTTTTTTTTTTTTTTTGAGTGATGACATGTATCTTGTCGCAAGACATTCTTAAATGTCTTGCTTCATTCTAAATTAACGTATTTAATAATTTAAAATCACCAACTTTTCAATGATTACACTTAATTTTAAATGGGTAAGCTAAATTATGCGTCCACTACGCTGATAAGTATTAAATGACACCACAATTGGGTCAACTCTATTTGTGAAGGCATATGATACGCGTATTTTAGAAATATAGTAAATTATGGACAAAAATATGATTTTACATCATTGATAAGTTGTAATATACTTCCATTATTCGATTATACCATTTTTTCAATTTAAAAACGTTGTAATACGATTTTTAGGCTAAAACAAGACACTTAAGAAGTGTCTTGTATCATTTTGCTTTTTTTTTTTTTGGTGGGTTTGAGATGGTAACTTCCTGCAATTCCCAAAGTTTTAGTGAAAAAGTTCATATTTATTTTTATGACAAACAAATTTAAAGATATAAATGAGTGTCAGTTTCAATTGGTAAAGATTTTGAGATTTTTCTCCGTCTGCAGGCCTGCTCCCTCCCCCCCCCCCCCCCCCCCAAAAAAAAGGGGAAAAAAATGATGGAAGCATCAAGCCAAGCATGTAATTTTTGATTTGTGAGCAAGAGTATTAAATCTTTCGGAATAAGCTTACTTGCTAGTAGGATTACTTATAAAGATAATATTGCCTATATTTAGATCTTCTCAAACATCCTGTTCAAGTAGGACACACATTCAGTGGTGGTATTGTTAGTGGTGAATAAGAGTATCAAATGAATAATTCTGAATACTATCGGTAGGGGTGAACGGTTCCAGGTACCCGTGTACCCAAAAAATTGGGAACCGGAACAGGAACCAGTCAAACGGGTTCCTAATTTTTGAGAACCGGAACCTTAGGTTCTGATTCCCATTCCAGAGTCCCCGCCACGCCTAATGTTCAAATTTTAGGACTTAATGAATTAAATTTTCTTACTTATTTTGAGGAGGGAGGAGACGTTTGGTCTTTTCCTGCCTTCATGTTCTATCTTTATACCAAAAAGAAAGTTAATTTATTAGGTTTGTATTTTTTTTTTGGTCTTCGTTACTTTAAATATCATGATTCATTCTTCAATTAGTAGTAGAAAATTAACAAATATTGTGTTAAATTTGCTATTACGAGATTCAATTTTTGTAAGAAAAAAATCAAATAGAAAGAGAATATAGAAACAAAAGAAAAAGTAGTAAAAAAAAAAAAAATTCATTTTCCTCTCTCTAAACAAGTTTCGGTTTCTAGTTCCAGGTATTTTTTTTGAGAATCGGAACCGAAACTGATTAAACCGGTTCCTCTTTTGTAGGAATTGAACTGTTTGAACGGTTTCGAACTACAGGTTTTAGGATACCCGATAACCTTGTTCACCTCTAACAACTGGTCTTGGTCTTTATTCAAATTACAACTGAAGATTTTGCAACGAAACTATTTCAGCCTCTAAATTCAAACTGAGACCGAATTTTTCGTTCTTTAATAACATGAACCCTTGTAATAACTATACTTTCCCAAAAAATAAAAAACAAAGTATACACTTACCGACAAAAACAATACTATATAAAACCGAAAATTCAATCAAGCTCTCTTCAAAGATAAATTCTCCCAAAACTAGGGCATTTAACAATAAAATACAAAAAACTGCAAAATGCACACAACTGTCAAAGGAGGAAAATGTACCTTATAATGTGTACAAAAGTGTCCAGCACCTAGTCATATGAGAGGTCCTTGATCATATATTGATTAAAGTTAATTAAATTATTGTTGGCTCATGATAAAGAGTAAAACTCTTTCAATATATGTATTTTTCATCTATAAGATAGCACAAATCAAAAATTTATATGAGGAAAACAAATATTGATATATATGGGAACTGACTTGTTAAATATTTGTGAAAATAACACTTGTTAAAAATTTAGGAGATTTGTTTGTTTTATATATATATATATATATATATATATATATATATATATATATATATATATATATATATATATATATAGATTTTCCGCAATTATAATCACTTGTATCATATACCTTCTTAGACATTAGGATGTTATCTGTACTTGTCAGTTTATCTGACAAGTACAAATGTTCACAATTATAATAGTTGAGAATTGAATACTGTAATTAAGTTATATAATATACTAATTTAGACAAAAATATAACACCTAAAAAACATCTTATTATATAACATATGTCACCATCCTTTATAAATAGCGCGCTCTTTCATTAATAGTTTATATATATTTGTTAATAAAAGAGTAAAATGCCCAACCAGCATTCAGCAATAGTAAAATGCATGCTTTTTTGAACTGGATTGATCTAGATTGGTGCTTTAAAATGAAAGTGCCGTGTTTGATTTTTTTTATATATATATTTTTTTGCGGGTGCCACCTTTGACTTGGCTCATTGTCTCTTTCCTCGAATCAGAAGAATTCGTCCCAATCATGCAAATTATCAAACATACGATGACAACCCAAAAAGAAAACTAAACACAACAATTTCATATGTCCACTATCATGCAAAGGTCAAGACTAAGTCCAAAATCTCTGCATATATAAATACAATGTTTCATTCCCATATAGCTTCCTTGCTAGCAACAAGGTAGTCTTAATTAGAGTCAAATCAAGATTATTAAAAGATTATTATTTGATTAATTAGGAAGCTATACTAGCTAGAAAAGCCATGGGAAGAGCACCATGCTGTGACAAATCTAAGGTTAAGAAGGGACCATGGTCTCCTCAGGAAGATGCATTGCTCAAGAGCTTCATCGAGAGATTTGGCAATGGAGGCAATTGGATTTCCCTTCCCAAGAAAGCTGGTCAGTTTCACTGTATATAGTAGTGATTCTTTGTGGGATCAATTCAGCTTTTGAGATTTCAACTGATCCTAACATGATAATTGTTTGTCTTTTGATAAAGGATTGAATCGATGTGGGAAGAGTTGCCGTCTTAGATGGCTAAATTATCTAAGACCCAATATCAAACATGGTGACTTCACAGAGGAGGAAGATTATGTAATATCCAGTCTCTATAATACTATAGGAAGCAGGTAAATATTTCCGATACGATCTTATTGTTGATGTTTTAAATCTTACCTGTATCCTTTATGTTGTTACTTATGCAACACGAAATAGTGTTTAATTATGCGTAATTACGTTTTATATGTAGGTGGTCAGTGATTGCAAAGTATCTACCAGGAAGAACAGACAATGATGTGAAGAACTATTGGAACACCAAACTTAAGAAGAAGCTATTGAGGACGTGCGAAATTACCAATAAGGATGCAATGAATTACCCAAACTACAAAGATTCTGTTGTTACCACATCAATTTCCCCAGCATTAGAAGTAAGCAGTTCAATAAGCCAGCAAGACGTTTCTAGCCACAATTCAGGAGCATCAAGTTCGAACTCGGACCTGAATAGCTCGATCTCGATTGTGTCTAGTGTTGATGATCACGAAGATGGGTTTTGGATGAATTTGTTGTCTGGATCTTTTGACGATGATGTTGTATTAGTTTCAAGATCTCAACTGGTGGAGAAAATCAATGAGATTGCCTTGTTCTTAGATGTTTGAATTTGATAATTGCTGGCTAATTGTTCAAGCAGAAGAGGAGCTAGCTAGGCATTCAATTCATTTAGACTGTTGAAATTAATTAGTAAGTGGTGTCTATTGTTTAATCATGTTTTAGATAGTGCCGGGGTTTCTGTACTTTAGGTTTATGTATATGGGTAGAAAAATACAGCTTTGTAGTAAAGTACACCAAATGTAATGGTTAGGTGGTAGTGTTGGAAAGTTTCATGGTTTTGGTTCTTTTCGATGCATGCATGTGTTGAAATTCTTGTTATGAATGAAGCTATAGGTCATGTGTATATATATATATATATATATATATATATATATATATATATATATATATCAAATGTTTTGTTTTAATCTAAACTAATACAATATATAATTTCATATGATTATATTTTCAGTAATTATAGTTAATTGTCAACTGTAAAGCTTTAATATTCATTGTCCATATAGATTGATACATAATGACACCATAATCGAGTCGATCCTAGTGATAAAGATGCATTATACGTGTAATTTTATGTATAATTGTAAAAAGTTATAAATAAAAAGTTAATTTTACACAAGTTACAAGATCATTTCATTATTTCTTCATACCATTTATTTTTTCAATTTAAATTTTTTCAATGCAAACAAGGGGCTAAGTCCCTTGAATATTCTCTAACTAGAGTGACTTTTAATAGATCGAGGGGGTGAGAGTCATAGGAAACTTGCATCAACATCAGAATTAGGAATATAATTTGCAACTTGATTGGCTTCTCGGTAACTGTGTTCATGAGTGACTTGCCATTCCTCAGTAGAAACCAAGTCTTGACATTAGTAGAGCTAGTTTCTCCTCTCGGGGATATTCAATTTACACAGAACAACTTTTGAATTTACTTGAACAACCGGTTTGTGTGTTCCGATGTCCTAAGCCATACAAAGACCATGCAGTAATTCTACAAGCTCAGCTTTAAGCGAAGAACAAATGCCAAAGCAGGTAGAAATAGCTTTGATCAAATTCCCGTGATTGCCGCTCTGCCCATTGCCATCACCAGCTGTTTTCAATTTGCCCTTTGAAGCTTCATCCACATTGAGTCTCACCCAAAAGACAGCAGGGTTATCCATATACTAAGAAGAGGTACCTTGTCAAGCCTGGAGTTCATAATTTTCAAGATCTCCCTTCGATGAATTTGAATGAATGCCATGGGTTAGAACTTAGGAGGGAACAAAATTTGCGTCTTCCAAAACTCTTGTTCCTCTATTTCCAGACCAACCACACTGTAGTTGCAAAGAAAGGCAGGCGAATGAATAGTTGTACTTTTTGGGATAATCTAGGTTGGTAGCTAGGAGATTTGTCAGTTTTGACAGGCGGGTCAAGTACGTGTGGGGCATAGTTAGGTTCAGGTAAAAACGGCTCGGGTGTATTTTGAATTTGAGAAAAATACGGACGAGTGTATTTCGATTTTATGGGTTTCGAATTAACCCAATGGGTTTGAAGTGCCTTTTAGTGAGTCATTTTTCTTTTGGTCAAAATCAAAATATACGCATATTTATTATTCAAAGTTATCTGTAGTTAATGAACAAGTATTGTAATTGTAATTTCTTAAAAAAATATCAAAAATATTTAAACTTTTCAATATGATATATAAACGTCATGTACAGGTGCACAATGAGTCATATTTGAGTGGATTGGCCCATATATTAAATATTAATAATGAGTCAGGTCATTCATGGGTCGGCCCATCTAAAGTATGTTAACGGGTTGGAGTGGTTTGATCCATTAATAACCCATTTAATAATTCAATGTTTTGTTAATTAACCTACCATTACCTAATCAGACATACTTTATCAGTGGATTGATCCTAACACGAATACAAGCTAATTAGTACATTGCCCAACACTGACATCAAGCTAAGTTCGAGACCAATTAGAAGGAAACTAAATGAAAGAATATTATAGACATACAAGATATTACAAGTATTTATCAATTATAGCATCAAAATTTTAGATTATTATAGAGTAATATTATTGTAAAAGTGATGAGACATATTCATTTCACTAAGAATATGATGGTATAACTTGCACATTTTTAATACTTGTCTTATTTTAAATTGATTTTTTTTTTTTAGACTAGATAGTTCCTTCATACCCATTTTCTAAAATTATTTCATACATAAGTTATATATGACATTATTTTATGGGAATGAATTTGGAAAAGAACAAGTACCATTGTCTAATTTACGAATGGATTCGACAATTATATAACGTCTATCTAAACAATTTGTTATAATGAAAAACTATTATTGTTAAAGGGAAAAGTTATAGAAAAATTAAAAAATAAGGATATAATATTAGGGTTGAGCAGGTGGGTTCGTGCTCGGGTCGGATTTGACTCAAAAATTTTGCGAGATTTTCAGGTTTGAGCCGAGAAATTAATGTTCAAAATCCAAATTTTTCGGACGGATTCGGATCGAATTTTTGAGACGGATCAATTTTTAACAGGCCTAGTAGCTAGCCATGTTCTGATGGGTAGAGTGAAGAATGATAATAGGTTACCCCAAAGATGTTCACGTCCCAGTCAAAAAATACAAAAACTTGTGGGGATTTAGTAATGACTGCGAGCTCTTTGCAAAACATAACATGGCTTGCACAAGAATTTTTTAGATGATTAACATGATTTATAAGACCATATTGAGCTTAAACAATTTTAGGTGTCCGTGTATAGGAGGCATGTGGTGCTTTTTTAGATGTCATTAGGGGTTTAATTGTGGTCAGTTCTTCATAATGGTGTGTTCGGACTGTTTGTGTGAACACATTTAGACTTGGTGTTACTAGCTTGTGCCCGTCATAAAGTACGGGATATTTAATTTAAATGGTAAATCATAGATCGTCTCAGAAAATATGAAGTACATGGGAAAGAACAAAGTAGACTTGAACTCCCCTCCCCCAAACAAAAGGAAGAAAGTCAATTAATGGCTTCCATGATCACATTATTTAGGAATTAAGTAAGATAGTTTCCTTGTCAAAACAAAAAAGAAAAAAAGAAAGTTTCTAGAATAGCAATGTCACAAACTACTATTAAATTAATGAAAGCTAAAAACATGTGGACTTTTGATGGATGTATACAAGAAGCAACAAAAGCACCCCAACTTCCCGAAATCTTTTTAAAAAAGGAAGCCATATGCTCTGCAAGGAACATACCAAGCAAATTTTAGCTTGTCTCGGGTGGTTGCCCACCCTCGTGCCTCTTTCAATGTACTGTATATTCTTATCTTGTGCAATTGCAACAATCCCACACCAATTTCTTAAATGGCTCACACCTCTGCTAATTCTCCCATCGAAAAGAAAAGAAAGAAACTTAGAAGAGACAAATAAAAAAAGGAATCAAATTAGAGATGAAGCTAGACGCATATTGAAGGTTAGAGTTTAAGGGGGAGTCGAGCATAGAGAATAGAAGAGAATCATAAGAAAAACTACCTCTGATGTGTATCAAATTGACAATATTATCTTTGGGCTTGAAAATCTGCATGATCAAAATAATCCTCTCCTATATTGAGCGTGGATACAAAATATCCTCTAAAGAAATTCCGATGCATGGAATCTAATACTATATTTTGTAGTATGAGCATGATACATAGATAAAACTAAGAATCCAAATAAGAATGATCCATCTTTTTTTTTTTAAACTAATTTTGTTCTTGTGCCTTTAAATAGCTACGTACAATAAAAAAAAGTAAAAATCAATAACATTCTTTATCTCATGTATTCTTTAATTCATAATTATAATAATATATGCATGCTCAAGAAGTTACCCAAAAAAGTGAAAATCTTCATGATGACAATGCTCAAAATGTGCGTCTAGCTTCTTCTATTAGTATCTTAATGATTTACAACTCTCGGTTTTCTGTAACACATGTCGAATATTGTATAATTATTTCCGATTTAAACCTACAAAATTAACAGTATTAGAGGCATTGTAAAATCCCAAAAATTTATTGTCGTAAACTATTGTGTTTGATACGCACCGACCTAGGAAATAATAATTCAAGTCAATCCAAGTCAATGCAAGATTTTCCTCCCTATTTCTCTTTCAAATTTTACTATTTTCGTAAAGAGGGTGGAGCAAAAATTTGATTCGGATTATATTTTTTTATTTTGTTTATTTATTTCATCCTAAACCGAACCCTAAAACCTTTGGCGCTATTGCTCTTCCACTCAAACTCTGCCTCCCTTTTTCCCAATCTCTACTCACCGTCCCCCCCCCCCTCACGCTCTCCTTCACTATCTTTCTCCCTCTCATCTCCCTTTCACCTTTATCTCTCTCTAGCCACTAAACCCTAGCAGCGCCGCCACCCCCACCATGCACCACCGCCCCTTTGCTCTTCCTGCTTGTCATTGGTAAGTGATGGGTGCATGGATTCCCAAACCCTACTCCCATGCACTTAAACTCGGGTTTTCTTTTATTATTTGATGATCTTTCTATTCAAGAGTGCAAAGTTACAACTTTTAATGCAAAGTTTCAAATTTTCAGATTTGGACTCTTGGGTGTGTGAGGATACAACCGTCTCCTTTACAAAACCGAATCAAGGTAAGCGAAAAATCAATGTTTTGGCTCCTATTTAAATAAATTTATAATCTTTGGCTTGACTTGGATTGTTTGGGGGGCTGATGTTGGTAGTCAGTGAATCAATGTTTCAGAGATTGGGTCCTAAAGGAACACTCTTTGAGGTAGAATTTTATGGTAGAACGTTATTGCTTTGAAACTAGAATATCCCTCAACTTTAAAACTTCACCCACGATGTTATACAGGTCCAAAGATTATAAAATTTGTGTCTTCAGTTAGGCTAAGATGTCCTTTATACTAAGGATTTTGACTCAAGGGAATAGGATCTAAATTGAAAAAATTATGCACCAACTATTGGACTGTACATATCTGGGCCGTCAGTGACAGTACAAAAGTTTTGAGAAATTTGACCTGGTATTTGACAGAATCTAGGGAAACACTAAACATAGAAATTGTAGGAGATGAGTTAAAATTTCCAGAATGGGTAACATCTTTGCATTTCAACTTCTGGATCTCAAGTTATAGCCTTTGGAAATTAGGCCTAGTTTCTGACCTAAACTGGGAACTGGGTTAGTCACATTTTGGAATCTCTAAAGTCATCTAAAAATCTTAGAAAAATAATTCTAAGTAAGGATGGACTATAGATGTGTCTCGTAAAATTTGGAGCCTAGGTACGGATGTTGTCTTGGTCTAGGCATGGATCATTAGGCCCAAGTTAGGAAACCGAGCGTATAAGTTACGGATAACCAGGTAACAATCATGCCCTAACCCTTGGGTGCTCTATATTAGAAGGATATCTTGCTTGGATAGACTTTCATGGTTTCAAGAAACCTCATGGACATGTTGTGTTGAATTATTCTTGTTTTGTGAAATGGTGTTGGACTGAAAAAGGGTGAGTTATTTGGTTTATAAATCTTTTTGACCTGTAAGGGTTTGGGAAGGGTATAGTTGGAGTGTGTGATGAGTTGGGGAGGCCAATCCTCCATCTGACAGAAGACCTATTGTCTTTCCCGGGTAAAGCATGCATGTGCAACAGTAACGTCACACTAGGGGGCAGTGGACGTAGGCCAGGCTATCGGCAACCGTTGTTTGACAGTAGGTCAGGAAACAGTTAATAGACTATAACTGGCCCAGTTGCAGGCCATGAGAGCCACTGGGGTTACTCGTCATTCTGTTTTCTTGAATTAAAGGAAAAAAGGGTTTGAGTGGAATTGAACTTGAGTTAAGGCTGCCTGAAATAACTGAAAAATCTTTTGTAACCTTGCTTTTGTTTCAGCTAGTTTGAAATGATTTTTTTCAAAATTAATGATTAACAGTTAGGGGTGATTGTTATTGAGTTGTCGCTCATTGTTTAAAATGTTTTGTTTTCAGGTGAGCAGTCTACATTCGGGGATCGGAGTCATGCTTAGCGGAGAGGCCAAACACGTAGAATTTAAGCTTTAGGGATGACAAGAACTATTTTTGGACTATTTTGGAACTTTGTTGAATGTTGGACTTGACCCTAGAGTTGTGACTCCCTATTAACCATAATAAATGTTTTGTTCCATTAGCTTGGCATTTCCAGTGAGGAAATATGGCGGTAACGCCACTGCCCACTGCCTAGTCGGGTCAACAGTCATCACTGGTCAAATCAAAGAATAGGTGGTCAACCGTAATTGAATTTTCGAGGCGTTACAAATTTGGTATCAAAGCCTAGGTTTACGAACCTGATAGTAACCCTTTTATAGGTTTAGGTAATATGCGGAGAGTGTGCGTATAGCATTAAATAAATGCATGTTTTATGTGTGAATGCATGTCTTATGTGTAAATACTTCTGTATAGGAATGGAGGGTACCTAGTATTGTTACTATACGAGGGGCAATTGCCTTCACGAGCTGTTAGCTAAAAGGTCTGGTCTGATTTTGTGGGAGCATGTCTGATAGGTTCGAAGCATGATAGCTAGGTATTTTGGAGGATGCACCCAATAGCTGCCTGAGGTTCGAGGAGAACCAAGCCTTTTTCCTCCTTTTAACCTTTAAGGGAGACCCAAAGTGGTGATACATGGCCGACGAGTTGCACCCCAGAGCTTGGGAGTTTTGTGTGTGGGATAGGTGCTGTTGATGTGACTGGCAGCCCATAGGGATGAGTTTGACTGAGTTGGTAGATCACTTAAGAGAGGAGGGCCCCTATGATAAACCCCCTTCACCCACTGCTAGCCAGGAGGATACCCCACCCCCTAAGGATGAGACATCTAAGGAGGAACCTACTGAGGATGGGAAGAACCTATGGAAGAGGAGGACCCTAAGGAAGATCCGAGCGAAGATGAGGAAGAACATATGGAAGAGGAGGACCCTGAGGAAGATCTTAGCGAAGATGAGGAAGAACCTATGGAAGATGGGGATCCCAAGGAAAACTCCAGTGAGGACAAGGAGGAGGCCACAGAAGAAGGGGTCAAGCTTACTAAGGAGAACAACCTGACAGAGGAACCTGAGGGCAATGAAGATGAGGGGAGAGATTTGGTAGAAGAAAGGAGTGAGCATGAGACCAGGCTGTCCCCATAGAGGCGAGGAATGTGTGGTAGGATGTGTAGGGGAATGTGCCCACTTGATGCTCCAACCAATAGAGGTTGGGTGTGCTAAGAAATTTGGCTAGTTTTCTTTTTGGTTATTAGATATTGTGTTAGTTAACGCACAAACTCAGTTAATTGTTATGAACTCATTAGAATGGAATAAAAGCTAGAATGCGTTTTCTTTTCTGTGTTGAATATATGCTGTTGATTGTATATGTGTTATGATTATGGCATAGCTCTTTGGGGATTGTGAAGTGGTCTTACATCCGTAATTTGTGTGTACAAATGATGACAGTTGTGAATGAGTATGGGGAGCGAAGTTTTTCTCCAGAGGAGGAGGAACTCTGTGCCACCGATCTGTTATTAAACTATCATGAAGTATACCTTCGTGTGCTACTTTTTGCCTGTGGAATATGTATAGAGTCTGTTAGAGCGTGACAAAATGTGTTGCGAGAACTATTAAGATATGAACTGAACCAGAGTATGTTATCTCAGGATGTCGAGAACTAATGATGAGTCTCAAACTGGACCTCAACCCGATGCAAGGCACAAAGAGAGCTAGAAATTCCAATGGCCAGTCCCCGGGAAAGACTGGAGGCATTTCGTCCCAGGAACGGGAGTGGAAATACGAGTCGGGAAGGTGAGACCAGTTCTCCGGTTGGGGAAGATCTCACCAGTCTGCTGCTTCTGGAGCTGCTGCAGAAGCCAAATGAATAGATTCAATGCTAGAATGAGCACCTCCAGCTCGTAGCCGAGGCTAGGGAGAAGGGGCCGGTTGAGGATAACTCACACATGTTCAAGAGATTCGTAGGCCTTAATCCGCCTGTTTACAATGCTACTCCTAACCCTAATGCATTCGAAGACTAGATACAGGGCATAGAAAAGCTATTCGATGTCCTACAATAGCCCATGGAGTGGAGGGTAGGATTTGTTGGGTTCTACCTAAGGGATAAGGCTGACCTTTGGTGAGCCACTATAAGGGACAGGCAGTATGAGCCAGGGTTAGGGTGGAAGGATTTCAAGGAGTTACTGAAGAACCGTTTCTACGCAGTGTCCCTGCAGAAGGCCAAGAAGGACGAATTTGTTCACTTACAATAAGGGAGGATGAGCGTACTAGAGTACACTTCAAAATTCATGGAGGTATCACGTTTCGCCCTTTCCTACGTGGCGACGAGAAGCTGAGAATAAATCGTTTTGAAGCCGGGCTTAACCCCAGCCTCAAGGAATGAATATCAGCACGGTATTACACCTCATACGAGGATACGTATCAACGTAGAAAGGGCCATGAAGGAAAGGAGTGAGTTCTGCAATGAGTAGTGTGGGTTAAAAGAGGTGGAGATCAGCGAAGGAACCAGCACACCCAGAATCCCTACAATTGACCGAGGGAGGGTTTCTCCAATAACTCTTACCCTCCTAATCGACAGCACCCTAGTGCTCGGCCTGGACTAGTTTGCAACGCCTACGAAAAACCTGGCCACTATTCGTGCAACTGTCACTCTGTGAAGCGATGTTTCCGTTGTGGAAGCCCACAACATCTAGTGAGGGACTGCCCGCTTCCCCCACCCCCTCAGGAGCAGCAATCTGGAAGACCGCAACAGCGATCCATGCAAGTTAGGGGTGGCGAATCGGGGAACCTAGACCACTAAGGGCGAATACCCCAGCAAGGCCAAGCGAGGCCACCTAACCAACCACCTCAAACCCCAGGTGGCAAAGTCTATGTGATGAAGTGGGAGGAGGTGGAGAACACTCCGAACGTGGTAACCGGTAATTTCTCTATAAAGACCCATCATGCAGAAGTTTTGTTTGATTCTGGTGCCAAGCATTCGTTTATTTCTACTAGAGTGGTGGAAACCCTAGAGTTAGCCCTAGTGAGTGAGCATACTCTGTTACACATAGCCCTTTCCGATGGAAAGGCGGTAAGCTGTGGAGAATTATTCATAGACTACCCTATTCAAATTCATGGTCATAACTTCCCAACGGACTTATATAGATTGGAGCTGACTGAGTTTGACATAATTTTGAGTATGGACTGGTTGTCTAAATACCAAGCCTACATAGACTGCCTTAAGCAAAAGATTACCTTAAAAGGGCTAAGTGGAGGAAAGAGTAGTTCATAAGGGGAAGCCCTTAGGGAATGGAATGAAACTCATCACGATGATTAAGGCTCAAAAACTATTAAGGAGAGGTTGCGAAGGATTTTTGTGTAATGTGTTAGAGACCGAAGCACCAGAGTTATCCCTTAAGGATATCCCAGTAGTTCAGGAGTTCCCCGATGTGTTCCCGAAAGAAAGTTCAGGCATGCCACCGCCCACAGAGGTGGAGTTTTGCATAGATCTTGTATCGGGAGCCACTCCCATCTCTAAGGGCCCATATAGTATGGCTCTGGCAGAGCTGAAGGAGTTAAAGACTCAACGGGATGAACTATTGAAAAAGGACTACATTAAACCAAGTACATCCCCATGAGGGCCCTGGTACTCTTTGTGAAGAAGAAGGATGGAACCTTAAGGTTATGCATTAATTATAGGAAACTCAACAAAATAACTGTCAAGAACTGGTGCTCGTTGCCCCATATAGATAACCTCTTTGACCAGTTGAAGAGAGCAGAAACCTTCTCCAAGATCAACCTACGGTCCGGATATCACCAACTTCGTATCAAAGAGGAGGACATACACAAGACTAGGGATACGCAAAACCGATTAACCGGAGTTTCGGTTAACCGAAAATCGGTTAACCGATTTTTCGATTCAAAAAAATTCCAAACCGTAACCGAACCAAAAAATTCGGTTAACCGTTTTTCGGTTAACCGTAACCGAAATTTTCGGTTCGTCCAAAACTTGAACCGTAACCAAACCGAAAATTTCGGTTAACCGGTTTTTCGGTTCGGTTAACTGATTTTTCGGTTCAGTTACTGGTTAACCGTCTACAAATAATAAAAAACTTATGCTTTCTTATCTAAATTTGTCATTCTTTTATGTTTAAATTCTTTCTATAAAAATTAAACTTTGAATACCATTTATAAATAATAAAAAAGTGCACTTTCTTATAGAATTTTTCTATTTTTTATGTGTAATTTTCAAAAAAATAAAATTATTTTCGATTCGATTAACTGAATTTTCAAATAATTCGAACTGTAATCAAACCGAAAATCGAAAAAAGTTAACCGAACCGAATTTTTTGAAAAATTTATTCGGTTAACTGGTTTTTCGGTTCGGTTTTTTTGATTTTTTGGTTCTGTTTTTAGTTTCGGATTTTTTTGCACACCCCTACCCAAGACAGCATTCCATATTCAGTATTGGCACTATAAGTATGTGGTGATGCCCTTCGGACTCACCAATGCACCAACAGCATTCATGGACCTCATGAATAGAATCTTTAAGCCATACCTAGATAAGTTTGTAGTGGTATTCATGGATGATATACTGGTTCATTAAGGACGCTGGAAGAGCACACTGGCCATCGGAGGGAGGTTCTAGAAGTACTGAGGAGAAATGAGTTTTATGCGAAGCTAACCAAATGTGAGTTCTGGTCGGGAAGGGTAGCCTTTTTGGCGCACATAGTGTCTAAAAAAGGGGTTCGGGTAGACCGTCAGAAAATATAAGTTGTGATGCAATGGCGTAGACCCAAGAACGTGACTGAAGTGAGAAGTTTCCTATGGTTAGCGGGTTATTACCAAAAGTTTGTCCAAAATTTTTCTAGGATTACTACCCCACTTACTAATTTGACAAGGAAGACTATGAAGTACGAGTGGACTGATAAGTGTGAGGAAGCCTTCCAGGAGCTTAAGAAGATATTGACCAGTGCACCAGTGTTAACACTACCTGGAGAAGGGGAGCACTTCGTGGTGTATAGTGATGCATTGAGGAGCGGGGTAGGTTGTGTATTGATGCTAGGGGGTCGAGTGGTAGCTTATGCTTCCCGACAATTAAAGCCGCATGAGCGAAACTACCCGACCCATGATCTTGAGCTAGTAGAGGTAGTATTTGCGTTAAAAATTTAAAGGCACTACCTATATGGAGTACACTGTGAGGTTTTTACGAAGCACTAAATCCTAAAGTACCTTTCTCGTAAAAAGATCTCAATCTAAGGCAGACAAGGTGGTCGGAATTCTTGAAAGACTACGACATCAATTTCCAATATCACCCAGGAAAGGCGAATGTGGTGGCTGATGCATTAAGTTGCCGACCATACCCTGCACTGAATTGTCTGTTGGAGTTACCCATTGACTTGTGTGAGCAGTTCCGAAAACTAGAGATCAATGTAGTTACCCCGGGAACCAAACCTATATTGTATGCTACGAAGGCACAACCAACCCTCATAGAGGAGATCCGGATAGCATAGGCTACGGACTCGCATTTGGAGCGGATTAGGGCAGAAATATTGGTAGGAAAAGCACCTGGGTTTGTGGCCCATGAGGATGGCACTATAGGTTTCCATAATTAGGTGTGTGTCCCGGCAGTGGAAGAACTTAAGAAGAAACTTCTGGAGGAGGGTCACAATACTCCCCATTCTGTACAACCGGCAGGAAATAAGTTATACAGGGACCTAAAGCAAACGTTTTGATGGAGCAACATGAAGCAGAAAGTAGCTGACTATGTGGCAAAATGTATGACCTGCCAACGCGTAAAGTTAACCCCAATGGCTAACAAGACTCCTGCAGCCGTTTGAAGTCCCTGAGTGTAAGTGGGATTCGGTATTAATGGATTTCATGGTAGGCTTACCTCTGATCAGAGGAAGAATAATGCAAGATGGGTAGCTGTGGATCGACCCACCAAGACGGCGCATTTCATAGCCATGAGGAATACCTGGACTCTAGACCAGCTGGCCCAGGCATATCTCGAGGGGATCGCTAGGCTACACAGAGTGCCCAACTCTATACACTACTAGAAATTGAATTTGTAACGACCATATTTTAACAACCAAATATAAAATGCATCATTAATGTTATTAATAACGACAAAAATAATTATTTGTCGCTTAATTTCATCAAAAAATCGTCATTAGATAACGAGCACTAAAATAGGTCGTTATTGATTTTACGATGTTCATCGTTATTGATTATAGGAGGGAACATATAAAAATTATGAAGGGGAGATAAAAATGAAAATTTTAAAATTAAGTACAATATTTCTCACCCAAGTTAAAAGTATTAGCTCCATTAAAAAAAAAGGTTAAAATTATTAGAGGAATACTCGGCTAGCTACCAAAAAATTAACTTTTTCCAACGGATTTTCCGACGGAAAAAGCAACATTTTCCGTCGAAAAATGAGTTTTCCGACGGAGTCGGTCGGAATAAGGAGGAACGAGAAGGCATTCCGACGGAAATAACAAGTCTGTCGGACTGATTCTCCGACGGAATTGGGCGGTCGACGTATTCATCCGTCGGATGCAACCAAAATTCACGAAAAAATTTCAAAAATTTTTTTTTCCCAGATTCTGTCGGTAATTCTGTCAAAACTAGCCGAATTCCGTCGGAAATTTTGTCGGAATAATTAAATTTTATTAAAAATAAAAAAATATAGTACCTAACTATCAAAATATTTTTCAATGCATCTAATACACAATAAATTCTCATCATTGACGTTAAATTGATATTAGTATTAAATTATAGTTCATTAATTAAAAATTATATTCTTTAACAACAAAGCACAAAATTAAGAGTAAATTATCATCCTCATAAACTAATATCAATGTAACAAATTAACTATATAAACTATTAAATTTGCATAGTTACATGCAAACCAATTATACAGATTATTAAATTCAATGTATATATTTAATTAACAACAAATTTATACAAATTACACATAAAAGAATCTTATCAAAAAGTCAACGATGAATAACGGCGAGAAGAGGTGATGGCGGCAACCGGCGGTGGTGCGATGGCAAGTGGCGGTGCTCCCTCTCTCTCTATCTCTCTCTATTTTACGAAATAAGCAATGAAAAAATGAAGCGAAGGGCGAGTTTTATAAGAGCATGTCCAACGGAATATTCCGTCGGCATTCCGACGGATTTTTTCGGAACATTCAAAAATTTTGAATTTTCCCTCCATTCAACTCGGGGCAAAATAATTTTGAGTTTTTGTATTTTCCGACGGAATATTCCGTCGGAAATTCCAACGGAATCCGAGTTCAGTCGGGAAATTTTAAAGAATTTTGATTTTGAAAATTTTGAATTTTTTAATATTTTTCGGCGGAATCCGTCGGAAATTCCAACGGAATCCGAGTTCCGTCGGGAAATTTTAAAGAATTTTGATTTTGAAAATTTTGAATTTTTTAATATTTTTCGGCGGAAATTCCATTGGAAGTTCCGTCGAAGTTTCGACGGAAACAGTCGGATTCCGTCGAAATTCCGGCGGAAAATAGGTCCGTTGGAATATCCGTCGGTACTCCAGCGAATTTTTCTAAATCCATCGAAATTCCGTTGGAGATTCCGACGGACTAATTTTCCATCGGAATAAGTCGAATTTTTAGTAGTGGGCCAAAAGCGACTTGAAGTATTGCTATATCTTCAGAAAAGAAAGCAGAACATGCATGCACTACCTCCACAACCCATCCCTTAACCCAGAAAATCTCAACCTTCTGAATTGACTCCTTACCTTTGCACAGCACCTCCACGTTGTCTCACACCCCAGAAAGCGAGTCATTATCTTCTTCTTCTTCTTGATTTCAGGTTTGGGTCACCTTTTTCTTCTTCCGTGGTCATGATTTTATTTTTCAATTTAGAAGTTTAGTGGGTAGGCGATTTTAATTGCAACCAACTGGGCATGATTCTTATTGCAGATTGATTATTTTGCTAGGGGGCTGCCAAGTTCACGACTTCTGTGTGGGTCTTCAATCATCTCGGTGAGTTTTTTTTCCATATGGATTATAGTCAAATTCTGTGTATCAACAGTGAATTTTGGAGATTTTGTGTTCTTGGATGGTTGGATTAACCGATATGAGATAGACTTTTATAGGAAGAAACAATTTGGCTATGGGTGCCACTAAATCTGTCAATAAAGCTTGGGATTAGAGTGCTTCGTTCATCTGCACATTACATGCTAGACGAAATACCTGACTCATATAGCTTAGCATTGGATTTGATTTGATTTGTATTTTGGTCATGTCAGGTAGAGGAACCTGTTACTGCCCCTGAAATAAGCTTTGGTTTTAGGCTCTACAAAATCCTATTCTTATGGGGAAGACTTTGGTAGTTGATTTTCTGACTTCTCTCATTGTAGATGCCCTCATGATACTCATGATACTTGGTTAGGAGTACTTGGATTACTTGACTAAAGCTTTGACTTTCACGTCAATGATGTCTCAGACACTTTAACAGTTTCTTCAAGTATAAATCTTAATCTTATCATGTGTTTGCTGCCAATATTGGTCACACATTAGATAGTATTTGCTGCCATGGCTACATGTTTGTGTGCTTCCTTGTTTTGTACAGAATATACATACATATTTGCTGTCATGGGTACATGTTTGTGTGCTTCCTTGTTTTCATGTCTACACATTTGGTGTACATACTTTTTGTAATCTCTTTCTTTATGAATAAAGGTCTAGTACTTTCTTTTTTTTTTAATAGATACATGAAAATGTTGGATCCTCATTCCAAGTTCTAGTAATGTTCCACTATTTGGCTACAAGATGCGAGATCATTAGTTTTCTCCTTTATTTTTAGCCAACTTTTTATGTATTTAGACATCAAATTTAAGAACAAACGTAACTCATCTAGTTTCTTGAATTGTTTTTAGAGTTAAGACGATTTAGGTATCATATATACAGTTTTGCTTTATAGCAAATATTTACAAACTAATTGTGTTTCATTCAATAGATATACAAAATTGGTATTTCTAGTATTTTCTTGAGTTATTTAATCCATTTTACCACTGTAGTGATTATACGGCTGAAACTAGCTCCACATAATTATTAACGACACAAATAATTGGTCGTTATCATTAGGAGCTTGCGATTTTCAACGACAAAATATTTTGGCATTAGTCTTTATTGAAACAATGACGACTAAGCAAAGTTGTTGTTACTGATAACATTATAAATTTTTTTATTTCTAATTTCATAAATAAACGATGAATAATATAGTCGTTATTATTATTTTTTCGTCATTAATTAATTAACTAATAACGACAATATCTTTTTTCGTTGTTATTAGAATAACGATGCAAATTTTCTAGTCATCGTTAAAATTATTAACGACGGAACCAATAACGACGGACGACCACCAATATTTTTTTTGTCGGTAAAGCCTTTAACGATGGAAAATTATGCTTTTAACGACCAATTTTTTGTCGTTAGAAGCCTCTTTTCTAGTAGTGATAGTGTCGGACCGAGATACAAGGTTCCAATTATGTTTTTGGCAGAAGTTACAAGAGGCGTTTAGGACATTGCTATGATTCATTATTGCCTTCCATCCGGCTACGGACGGGTAAACTAGGTAAACTATTCAGACACTGGAAGACATGCTGAGAACTTATGCCCTAGACTTTAAGAAAGCTTGGGACGAACAGCTAGCACTAATCGAGTTCTCTTACAACAATAGTTACCACTCAAGTATTGGGATGGCCCCGTACGAAGCGCTACATGGAAGAAGGTGCAGAACTCCGCTTTGCTAGCAAGAAATAGACGAGGCCCTAACCATTGGACCTGAGTTGATCCAAGCTACCACTGACAAGATTCGGGTGATTTAGGAACAAATGAGAGCTGCTCAAAATCGTCAGAAGAGCTACACTGACTGAAGGCGCAGACCCTTAGAATTTCAAGTGGGAGATCAGGTGTTTCTTAAAGTATCCCCACCCAAGGGAATCGCAAGATTTGGTGTGGCAGGAAAGCTTAGCCCGAGATACATTGGGTCTTACCCAGTTATATAAAGAATTAGGGAAGTAGTGTATCGGTTGAAACTATCATCAGAGCTTCCAAGGGTGTATAATGTGTTTTACATGTCAGAGTTATTAAAGTACATCCTGGATCCCTCTCATGTGATTGAGCCCGACCCCGTGTAGCTTCAAAAAGACTTGTTGTACGAAGAACAACCTGTGCAAATCCTGGACTAGTGGGAGAAACAACTCCATAAGAAGATAGTGCCTTTAGTAAAAGTCCTCTGGGCAAATCACGAGATGTCGGAAGCAACCTAGAAACCAAAGCAGGAGATGCGAGCCAAATACCCTCATTTGTTCCTGTAACCCAGTGCGTGTGAAGTTTCGGGGACAAAACTTTCTTAAGAGGGTAGTATATAAAATCCTGGAAATTTATTGTTGTAAATTATTGTGTTTGATGCAGGCCGACCTAGGAAATAATAATTCAAGTCAATTCAAGTCAATGCAAGATTTTCCTCCCTATTTCTCTTTCAAATTTTACTGTTTTCGTAAAGAGGGTGGACCAAAAATTTTATTCGGATCGTATTGTTTTATTTTATTTATTTATTTCATCCTAAACTGAACCCTAAAACCCTTGGCACTATTTCTCTCCCACTCAAACTTAGGGGACAAAGTTATTTGCATTAATTAACTGTTAGCTATTTATATTACCCACATATGTTAGATGTTTTGAGAAAAAATATTTATCAAAATCAGCAGTCTGTGATAAAGTTGTGATAGAAAAAACTAATTTCTATAAAACTTTTTCCAAAAAGCTCAAAATTTGAGCATTTTCAAATTAGTTGTTTATATCCAAAAAGTTGTTTCATTAAGTGAATATACCAAATACTCAAATTCGCTTTTTGATTAGGTCAAACAACTAATTTGAGTCCAAAAAGCTCTCTAAAAAACTCTTTACCAAACACACCTTTAGGTCTTCTTTGACAAACAATTATTGGTTGTTTGTATTAACTGTTTAAATTAGCTATTTTAGAAAAATTATTTGATAAAATTAATTATTTTTGACAAAATTGTGAGAGCAAAAGACTTTTGCAAAATTTTTTCCAAAACGCACGTACAAATTAGTCCTTTAGATAATGTAAACAATAGTATCTTGATTAACTATCCTGCCTCTCCACTCATTGATGCTTTAATTTTGAATTAGTAACATATGTCAAGTTGACTCAGCTGAAAATTTTATTTTAAAGGCCAGCACATCTTGTTCGGCCAAAAAATCCAAAAAATAAAGAAAGAAATCTACTCAACTTCGATGACTCCTACACTCACAAAGAGGTTTCAACCATTAATCAAAAATATATTGTCACAAATTTCGTCCACTTTGTTTGTAAGAATGCCACAATGTAGCCTACGTAGGTCTTCTAGTTTATATTGCATTTTAGTTTCTTCCATATAACTAAATTTTGGTTACATGTAGCAAGTAGCATGTTACCCCCCCCCCTCTTTCTCAAGTGTCTGGGTGTTAAAGTTCGCACATAGATCAATCCAGATAACTTATTTAACTTCCATGCCGACTTTTTGTATGTTTTGAAAACACAATTCAAGTTTATCCGAAAACACTGCAAGTAATACATTTTCACACTAAGTGCCCAAATCGAGTCAGGTTGTGTTGTTTTTTATTTGAGCTTCTTTTACTAATTTGGAGTTGAGATCGTATTGGGTCATACATCTGGGTTAGGGCATGACTCAAAGTTCATGAGCGATTTACTACGATTTTTTTACTTCTTACAGAATTCATTCACCAACATAGCTCTCTAGACGCTTTAGATATCAAAAATCGAACATGTCTCATCCTTAAGGTTATATCTGTTCTTTACCACCAACGACGACATAATTTTTTAGTCTTCTTTTTAAAAACGAATGAAGCCAACATTTATCAATTGTATAAGAATTATGCTTGAAGGCCATAACTATGGAATGGAAATAAACTATGACATTCAGAAATCTGAACTATGCAATGATAGATTCGATCTGTGCAACAGAATAATCTTTTGTTCATCTAATGAACTACTGATGTCAACAACTTTTTGAAAAATAATAACCAATCCGGCGTGGTAACCACTAACCACTAGCCGAATAACGACCCACCAATCAAATGCTCGGTCCGGTTCTTTTCTATTAAACCGGGCTCGTTGACCGACCGTTATCCGGCTGACTCCCTCTCTCTCTGGCCGCCTTTTTAAACTTTCCGGCGCACAACTTTTTGTCCACGCTCACCAAAAATCGGATCTCCAGCGAGAATCCGAACCCGAAGCCGATTTGAGGAGAGAGAAAGCAATCGGTTAGTCTAGAGAGAGAGAAAATGGATGCGCTGCCAAGAGAGACGTTGAAGCTGGAGAAAATACACAGGTTCAAATCGCTGAAAATGATGGAAGTGGACTTGAAAATGAAGCTGGATCCGAAACCATTCAGGGCGGATCACGGTAGGCTTGAAAACGGGTTGAGTTACTATGTACGGTGCAATTCAAAGCCTCAGATGAGAGCTGCTCTTGCCCTCGCTGTCAAAGTCGGGTTCGTACTTCCCCATTCTATTCTGCTTTTCTTTGCTCTTCTTTTTTCTTTTTCCATTTTTTTGCTATCTTTTTCTTTTTCCCTTTCCCCAAGAAATCCTGGGTCTCTGATTGGCACCTTACGAGCATTGTGTCAATCCATGTCCATAAATAAATCGTAAATTGTTGGCGTCTTTGGAAATGAGCTTAAATTAATGCTCCCATTTTAGACGCACCTGAAAAACAGATATTTTAACGGTAATAACGAATAGTTATTCTACTGTCACTTTTAATGAAAGCTATCTTTGTATTAATTATTAATAATTCTAAGTTAAGAAATTATTTTTAAAAAGTCCGTCTCACCTCATTTCTTGTGTGAAAGGGTCTCAATAGAAAATTTGCTTCATAGATAATATTAAGCCTGAGCAAAAAATCGGATATCCGGTTCAGACCCGTCGGGTCCATACCTGGCCTGGTTGAACTGGGACTAGGACTGGTTCTGAAATCTTGAAACCGGTTACAACCGGATCCGGAGTTGGGTCCTGAAAATTTGAAACCGAAACTGGATCCTTTACCCAATTGCTCGGTCCAACCAGTTTTTTTTTAAAAAGTCTAAATTACCTAATTACCCGTTGACATCAGGTGTTGTTCTTCCGATGCCGTCATAATTTCCGATTATGCGTTAATATTACGAAATCTTTTTGTTAATGTATAACACTGTGTGAAGATGGTTTTTTTTTTTTTTTGGTGCTTGGAAGAAATGAAATGTTATTTATTAGCTAACTAAATGAACTTTAATGCATGGTAAATGTTTAGCTGCCACTCTATTAAATTTGATTTTGAACGATCGATTAATTAGCTTGTTGGGTGTATTGGTTTTCTCACAAAATCACAACCACAAGTCAACAATTTAAACGAAATGAAATAAAACAAAATAGGAAAAAAATTAGGAACCAGATACCCGATTTTGGATCCGATCCCAACTGATTCCAGGACTCAGTGGAAAAGCCAGGAATTTAGGAGAGGGGTGTCTGAAATAAAATGACAATTGCGGTTGAGTGATATTGTTTCCACTTTTTCATTTAATAATGAGTTTTCGAATTTAGAACTTGAAGGGAATGATGATTCTTTAATTAAATTAGAATTTAAATTAACCCACAAATTAAATAACATTAGAATTGACAGATGAAACTCATAAGTTAAAATTGAAAAAGTAAATTAACCTCAAGTTGAAGGATTAATCAATAAGTTGAGCCACTGAGATCAATTAAAATGCTATCTTTTTGAAATATTTATACACTTTTTAACAAATTTACAATTGAAGTTCACAAATTAAACTCATAAATAAACTTAAAAAATAAATTAATTTGTAAATTAAAAATTAAATAACAAATTGAATTCAATTAAAGTACTAAACTATAATTAATAGACTTTGAGTTTTAAATTGAGAGATGCCACTACCCAAAAAAAAGATAAAGAAAGAGGGATGCTACTAACAGAAAAAAATAAAGAAAACAAATCAACAACAGGCATCAACAAGATCGAACCTGCGAAGTCCTCGACCAGAAATCCATAACGCATGCGGTCCCAAAAATAAAGTAAAAAAATTCAACAACAAGCCTTAGGAGGATTCAAACCCGCAAGGTCCACAACCAAAATCCCACAACAAAGGCACCTCAACCACTAGACTACTAAGATTTTTATCAACCATGCCTGCAACACCATTTATTTATCATATCTCCCTTCATTTTCAGCATATTACTTTTCTTTTTTTTCTGGCGGGGGAGGGGTGTCAGTTGACTCTACTGACACCACGCTCCCTCCGCCACTGCCGGGACTGGTTCCAAAAATCTTGGACCCGTTTTCAACCGGGACCGGGTCCAGATTTTTGAATCCAGTTCCAATCGAAATCGAGATCAGTTCCATAAAAATGGACTGAATATCCAGTCATGCTCAGCCCTAGTAATATTTGCTAGAATGCGCATTTGTTCTTATGAGGTGGCGTGGGCCGTGTGGCATTTATAACTGAATGATATTGGAGGAACTTGCTTTTTCCATTTTCATGACCGTCGGTGACGGCGAGTGACATTGCCCCTAGAGATACGCCATTCAGGGTACGTACGTACGTTTTAATACTAGACTAGATACTGCTTCCGCTTCCAACCAATCTTGACGACTCTTCTACAAATGTATTTACCATAGCTTATTGTCCTCACCGCTCCTAACTGGTCCTTATTGCTAACTCTCGATGTTAATTTTAACTGCGGATACGAAGAATGCCGGACCATTGTCGCGAGACACCGACTCTGTGCTCTTGCCCATCTGCTGTCGTCCTCGATCAACACACTGCTACATTTACCAAATAAATGTTTATCGGCGTCGACAAAGCAACTATAACTCTAGCAACCAAATTACGTATCTGCAAATAACTAAAATGATTGTCTACACAACAAATAACTTTGTATCAACATATACAAAGCTGACTATGCAAATAACTAAAATGATTATCTACAAAACAAATAAAAATACATCAACTTATACAAAGACAACATACAGCTAGTCTCCAACAATTAAATGGTTGTCTAAATGAGACTAATGTTTATTGATGTACCAAAAAGATGCTTATCTCATTACTTATCACTCATTGCACACTTTTGGTTGTGGCAGCTCTGTCCTTGAAGAAGAAAATGAGCGGGGAATTGCACATATAGTGGAGCATCTTGCTTTTAGTGCAACCAACAAGTACACAAACCATGACTTGGTTAAATTCTTGGAAAGCATAGGAGCAGAGTTTGGTGCATGTGGAAATGCCTACACAAGCTTTGATGAGACTGTTTATGAGCTATTTGTGCCAATTGACAAGCCTGGACTCTTGTCCGAGGCCGTTGCCGTTTGTCTGAATTCAGCTCTGAGGTTTCATCCTAGTCTTTCTGAAAGTTCTGGTATTTACTGTTAGTGTACAGCTTTCTGCATGACGACTTCTGTTACTTGCAGATCCGAATTTCCCCAGAAGATTTGGAAAAGGAAAGAGGAGCTGTCTTGGAAGAATATAGGCTAGGCAGGGATGCTAATGGCCGCTTGGCTGAATTGTGCTTTGCCTCGGTATTACAAGGTTCAAAGGTGAGCTTATACTCCAACTGTAAACACTTCATAACTTGGCATTAGAATTGATAATCTTTAGTTTCATGACAATTAATTTAAAGTCAACACTGCTTTCACTATAGTATAAAGAACATCTGCTTATGTGAGCATTCCTCTGTGAACGTCAGATGGCTTCTGAGGTTTCTTATCTTGCTGAGCTATGACTGCTACTAGCCTACTACCATCTTAGGGAGATTATATATTGAACGAGCTTGGAAACTTGTGTCACATGCATCCAAACATGCGAATAAACCATCTTTTCAGTGGAAAAGTGTTGGCAGAAGGCAAACCTTTGTTTGCTAGAAGTATCGTTTCATGTTAGAGCCTAGAAAAATAGTCAAATGTTAGTAGTATCTTTTTCTTTTTCCATTTTGGTGACAATTTTTGTTCTGGATTTTCTCTGTTTCAAAGTATTTGTGGGAAAGGCTTGTTTCAAATTTGTATAATATTATTTACTGATTGCCGCTTGCGATGTTTTTATGCTATTCATTTCAGCAGCGAGAGAGTGCTGCTACTGTCTCCTATCACTTTCTTATTCTTGAGGGTGTAGTACAGATAAAGTTGCGTCATCAACTTTGATGCTCGGTTTACTTGCTTGGTGTGCATGGGATGTCTTGAATTCATGATGGCAATTTAGAGGACCTCCTTAGTTTTTTTATCATTGTGGAATGGTTTCTACTAGTAGCTATGGTATCAGTTTGAGAGGATTCTTCAGTTTGTTGTACTTGTAAGATTTTGAGTTAGAACAACTCTCTTTGTGCATGTGCTTTCTGAAAGCTTGAGGACAGTTGTTGTGCTCCCCCCCCCCCCCCCCCGCCCAACCAAAAGTCAGTTTCTATGTTCAGTCCCCAAATCTCTTTAAGGTTTTTCACTTGATATGCTTTATTTCTTCTTCTCGCCTGAGTCTGAAGAATGTTGGCTGACTGCAGTATGCAAAGCGTTTACCTATTGGGTTAGAAAGTGTGATTAGGAAAGCTCCAGCTGAGGCTGCAAAGGGATTCTATAAAAAGTGGTACAATTTACATAATATGGCAGTGATAGCCGTTGGAGACTTTCCCGATACAGAGGTCAGTGTTTATTTGTGTTGTTGACATCTTGTTATCGCCAATCCTTCTCTGGTTAGCATAAAATTACAAGAAAATTCATATCTGGTTGTTTGTCTTGCTCAGAGTGTGGTGGAGGTGATACGTGAACACTTTGGTCAAAAGCATTCACCAAAGCCCCCTGTTATCCCGATAACTGAGGTTCGACGTGTTGCTGAAATGCGTTGTTCATGTTTTGCTGAAGCTGAAGCTCGAAGGGTCAGTAGTGTAACTAGTGTTAAGTAAATCTACAGTTTCATGAATGCTTAGAACCTGGGGCTTCAGTAACTGAGGAAGAACTTCACAGTGTTGTATCTGACACAGATTCTTTGGAGAAGGATGGGAATATTTCTGATTGGGAGGATGACCTTGTTCCGGAAGAAATTATCCATGTGAAGCCAAAGCCTGGGTAAGCTTTTGTCAAAAGTTCCATTAGTTTTTGGCTGCCATTGTCATTTGCCTGTTTTATGTTTCTATTTCTGATTGGTTAGGTGTCTAAGTGTCTAACCATGAAGCTTTTGTGTGAAAATAGACCTGTTAATCAGATTCATTATCAGAGGCTGTTGCCTTAGCGATTTTAACTTGACTATCAACCTTACCTTATGCATGTCATTAGTTATACCTGGTAGAGACTGGATGCTTTTGCAGTGATCATTGTTTGATCAATAGCTTTACTATTTTCCCCTTTATTTTTCCTTTGTTTTTTCCCTTTCTTAGTATTTTCTTCTTTACTATTTTTTCTCTTTCCGGGGCGGAGGGGTGGTTGGGGTAAAACTGTGTCAACTTTCATTAATGCCGGAGGTATTGTGAGTTTTGGTTACCTTTTGCTGATTTGATAATCTAGTGACTTCTATTCTAAGTGTGGTCTTATATTTCAGGCATATTGTGCAGCAATCCAATTACAAGGATATTGGGGTTACCGAATTAACTCTGTCAAATGGCATGAAAGTTTGCTACAAATGTGCAGATTTCAAAAATGACCAGGTATGTTGAAATTTGTTAGGCTGCTTCTTTAGATGATGGAATTGGAGATATTGAATGAACAATCGATTTGGTTGTCATTAAAAAAAAAAGAAAAACATAGCTTATGTACTTTGCCATTATCTTCTCATGAATATGACAATGTTTATAAGGACAATTTCGTACAGTGTCTATTGTATTTTCCGGTTCCTGACACGTCAAAATAAAACAGATACAAAAAAGCCAATAAGTCTTTTAAAAAAAATCTGGGAGTTGTGCTTTAATCCTGCAAGGTTCTCCAAGAGGCTGCTGGTTTTGAATCCTTTAGCAGACTGCCAAAGAGCAAGCCTGTGTGCCAAAGCAAAACTGGAAACAATTTCTTTAGCATTACTTTTTGTGTGGGAAGCCATGTTTTCCTGGCCAAATGGGCCAGTTTCAGGTGCTTGCAAGTTAAAATGAACGGCTATCTCACCTGGCTGGCCTCATCAGCCAAAAATGCTTCATAAATATTCAAACATGTCTATCATTTATTCTTATTTGTTTTTTTTGGGGGGGGGGGGGGACAGCATATTCGTTATTGAACTGGTTCAAGTGGATGAATTGGGAAAGGCAGAGCAAGAAATTTCTTGACGAAGTTGACAAACTTTGCCCTTATGGCCCTGCATGACAGTTGCGAATCCTTATTTTGAACATACTTGTGGTGGGCTTTGTGAGTTAAAATTGTGGTTCTTTACTTTGCTGAGCAATTTCGTCTTGTCCTGACGTTCTTGTTACGTTCCTGAGTTCTTTGTTGTTGATCTTGTGTTTCTTCCTTTATTTTTAGTCAAACTTCTACTCAATCTTTACGGGCTTCCTTACATTGTAACTTGTGTGAGATGATATTTGCTATCAATCAGAGGCAGAGCTACCTTGTAGGCATGGGTGTCTTGTGCGTCCAGTAGTTGCAGGAAAATTTTAAAATTTTGTGGGAAAATTCATGAAATCTTTATGGGGGGCACCCGTAAGAATTAATTGATACATAAAAAATTTAGGGGTATAATCTTTGGCTTTGCCACTTGACCATCATCAACTTTGATTTGCCTAGTTCATATGGGAATTTTTTTGGCAGGTTATCTTCAAAGGATATTCATATGAAGGTTATTCTCAGCTTGTAGAAAGTGGATATCTTTCATGCTTGCTGAGCTCAAGTATTGCTGGAGAGATTGGCAAGTATGGTTATAAACCCACTGTGTTAGTGGATATGCTAGCTGGTAAGAGAGCTAGCGTCTCAACCGATCTTGGGGCATATACCAGAAGTTTCATTGGTGATTGTTCACCTTCAGATTTTGAAGCTGCCTTGCAGGTTCACTTTGAAATTTATTATCAAAAGCTGTATTTTAGCATCCTTTCGTGAATTGCTTGATGGCAACTCAGATAGTCAGGACCTAATAAGCGTATCTGTGTTGTGGCAGCTTGTTTATCAGCTTTTTGTTACTCAAGTGCAACCTGAAGAGGAAGACATTAAAAGAGTAATACATATAGTAGAGGAAATCATCCATGCTGAAGAAAGGGATCCTTACACTGCATTTTCAAACAGACTAATGGAAATTCCTATTTCTATAAGGTATTCGTAGTAACTGGGTGTATTGATTAGAAACATAATACATTCAATGGAGCAGTACCTAATGCAGTGTTATTTCTGTTAGTGTAGCCTCCACAAGTTAGTGATCTTCCCAAAATTGATCCCAAGAAAGCTTGTGAATATTTTGACCATTGTTTCAAAGATCCTTCTGCATTTACTGTCGTGATTGTAGGCAACATTGATCCTGCTATGGCACATCCATTAATTTTGGAGTATTTGGTAAGTTCTGCAAGCACTGTCAACATGATCTCAAGGCCAGGCTATATTAGTTAACTTGTTTTGTCATTTGTTCTGTCTAGGGTGGTATTCCAAGGCCTTCAGACTCAATGCTGCAGCTAGGTTTGGATGATCTCAAAGGTTTACCGAGCAATCCTCCAGCACATATAGTAAAGTACGTAAAATTGACAATAATTCAAGTCATTTTCCGTCTCAGAACGCTGCTGTAGTTGATTCTTTTCAGAGGTCTTCAGCGGAGATGTGTTAAATGCATACATTTCTAATGAACATTAGGAGGACAGTATGGGACAACCTAAAGTAGATACTGGGACAGTCATTCTATGACACAAGGAGTAGATGCAGGACCATGAACTTATTTCTAGGACTTTTGTGATAAGTAAATTGCACGCTTATGAGACTGTGGCTCTTGATCTGATTGTAGAGAAATTGTTCAGAGTCCCATGGTGGAAGCACAATGCTCAGTCCATATATCTATGCAAATAACGCTGCACAATGAGACCATGGTATGTGACAGTGGGATTCAAACTCAACCAAATACGGTTACTGATCATTATACCCGTGTTTATGGGGATCTTTTGTAATGATATGTGTTCGTGTTAAAATTCTTGCTAGATGGAGGAGATGTGGTTTGTTGCATTTCTAAGCCAGCTTCTACAGACAAAAATGACTCAGGTTCTCCGCTTCCAACATGGACAGGTAAGTTGTGGTCTTTTTTTGTGTTCCTGTTAAAAGCAGTTTCAACGAAGAACTCACATTTAGATGGTTTACCCTTCTGGTGGTAATATGCTAAAGAAGTATGGTCTCTCTTTTTGACTATCAGATTTATTCTGTAAGCGTGGATTCAGACTTTGGTTATAGCAAGCCTTCAAAGACAGCTGATCTAGAGGGTGAAATAAGTATAGGTTTTTCCTGTGATCCAAATGTTTCTGCTACGCTGGTGAGTAGCTCGTCAAATATAATACCAATTGATCGCCCACTTTAACTTACATGTTAAAAAAAAATCTGATTTCTTGGCAGGTTGATGTTGCATTAGACGAAATATCAAACCTCCAAGAGTGTGGACCTTCTGAAAATGATGTTTCGGCTGTGCTTGAGATTGAACAGAGAAACCATGAAAATGATCTCCAGGTAAATCATTTTCTTTTCAACAACTGAGTACGACTTGTGAATTTCTAAAGCACAGTTGCTTATGGGAGATTTCTCTGTTTTCAGGGGAACATATACTGGCTTTTTCAAATTTTGAGAAGTTATCATTCAAGGTTGTATTCTGGTGATTTGGGATCGACATTTGAGGTTGGTACTTAACTGAGATCAACTCGTCCTGGCACGGATTCACTGTTTGGATGTTTTCTGTTGCCTTTACTCCTGCAACTCAAAAGTATGCATTCTAGTTAAGTAAAGCTTGGAAATGAACTTGGATGTTGTTCCTCTTTTCTGTCTCTAATTAACATAGGCAGTCTAATTCCCATTATAGAGAGTAATAACCCCTCCCATTCTCTATTTAAACTCCAGTTTTTACATCATTATTGCAGGCTCTAGACAAAGCAAGAAGCAGAGTTCATCAAACTTTTTCGCCATTAACAGCGAAGTGGGCACTACACAGAATATTACCCTATCCTTGCAAGGGGCATTACATTGCAGTGACCTTAATGCCGGAGACCAATCCTTTTTGTTTGCTAAAACACCAACTAAAGACCCAACTCAAGCAAAAGTACTATGGCAGATATGAAAAGGTAGTTATGCTTGCTTTTGCCATTTTCTTATATGCACTGTGAATTTGCCTACTTTTTTCTTTTTTCCTGACAAAGAATTGGTCTCATCTTGTGCAGACTGTTGACAAAGTGCGGAGAGTTTTTGCCAGGAAAAAATGAATAGTTACCTGACACGATTCCTTTTCCTCATTATAGGTGCGTATCACTTCTCCTCTAGATCTTTCTTTAAGGAGTAGTAGACAGCCAGCCTTGTCGGATATGGGGTCCAATGCTATACAAAAACAACACACAATGCAGGCCCCGTTATTGGGGCATTTCAGATACAAGCAGTCTTATTCTTTTCAAGCAAAGAGATTGATTCTAAACATCTTACAAAGATATTTCCAGGAAATGATTTTTGCAAATATAGGATACATCAGAAATTACTTCTTTACAGTTGGAAGGGTAAGGCTATGCGCCCCTCCATACAGCATACCTCAGAAGGCACTTCCAACATGTTTGACATGGTTTAGTTCAGATATATGTCATTTGGTTGCCCTTCCTTGATTGCCATCCATGACCTTCATGTATCTGGCTGTTGCAGGTACCGCAGTTGAACCTTGCTATGCCATATATATCGCGTTCTTGTTGGTGCCAATTTTTTACTTTACGCCACCTCTTGGCCTGCATTTTTTTCCTTTGGACCCAGGATGGTATACTGTAACAGTGTGTATATATGAATATCAGTGCTCCTCTGCTTTGTTGAGCTGAAAGGTTATGTTACATGTGTTATTCTTGCTGCGCTTTTGATGGTTCTCCTGCGCCTTGGTTCAGATGTCTGGAGTTTGTGTGTGAAGCTTCTCGTGTTTGGAAGGGTTCCTTTTTTTTACCCCAAAAAAACAATTTGTGAATGTAAATTAATCCTAGTTGGATTTTCGCATGCATGTTCAGTTATGACAGGTGTTCCCAGGCCATGTAATTTATGAAATTCTGAATGATTAGTGACAACATTTGATTGATGAAAAGTCCCCCTTTTTTGGCAAGAATCCCCCTTTTTCCTCCCTCCAATCCTCTAATTTCGATGTCAATAGCTTCAATGACTATTCAGTTACGAACAAGATCACACTAATAAATTTAATGGTTAGCTGGTAGTGTTGGAAATTTTCATGGTTTTGGATGCATGAATGTGTTGAACTTCTTGTTATGGATGAAGCCATAGGTCTTGTGTTAATATATATTTCTCAAATGCCTTGTTTTAACCTGAATTAATACATTATATAATTTCATATGATTATATTTTCAATTTTTTTTTGGTGCGAAAGGGGGCAGCGCCCCAAGTAAATTTTATTAATTAACAAGCAATCGAGACCATCCGACCCCTATAGCATCAGCAAAAAGTAAATCCATCGCCTCCCGGGGGGGAGTCAAAGAAAACGAATTTGGCATTTAAGGTAACTCCAATATTAGCCAACATATCCGCGACTTTGTTGGCCTCACAGTAACAGTGTAAAATTTGTACCTCCCAGCTCCCCTCTTGCACCAGACGCTTGCATTGTTCAATTAATGCTCCATGCTCAGGATAAGATTTTCGATAGTTATAGCTAATTGTCAGTTGTAAAGTTTTAATATTCGTTGTCCATGTAGATTGATATAGAATGACTCTAAAATTGATTCAATCCTAGCTACAAAGATGCATTATACGCGTAAGTTTATGTATAATTGTAGAAAATCATAAATAAAAAGTTAATTTTACACAAGTTACAATTAACAAGATCATTCCACTATTTCTTCATGCCAATTTTTTTTTTTTCAATTTAAATTTTTTCACTGCAATTTACACACTATAAAATTGGCTTCTCAGTGTTCACGAAATGACTTGCCATTCCTCACTATAAAAAAGTCTTTTGACATTAGTAGAGCTAGTTTTTCCTCTCGAGCACCTTCAATTTACACAGAACAACTTTTGAATCTATTTGAACAACCAG
Source organism: Carnegiea gigantea (assembly GCA_029747015.1). Lineage (NCBI taxonomy): Eukaryota > Viridiplantae > Streptophyta > Magnoliopsida > Caryophyllales > Cactaceae > Carnegiea > Carnegiea gigantea. The sequence continues at coordinate 1,192,072 of JAKOGI010000103.1, read as the reverse complement.
TTTGTGTATTCTAATGTCCTACGCCATAGAAAGACCATGTAGGAATTCTACAAGCTCGACTTTAACCGAAGAACAAATGCCAAATCAAGTAGAAATGGCTTTGATAAAATTCCCATTATGGTTCCTCCGCCCATCGCCATCGCCAGTTGTTTTCGGGTTGTTCTTTGAAGCTCCATCCACATTGAGTCTTACCCAAAAGACAGCGGCGTTATCCATATAATCAGAAGAGGTACCTTCTCAAACCTTGAGTTCATAATTTTCAAGATCACCCTTTCTATGAATTTGAATGAGAATGCCATGGGTTAGAAGGGAACAAAATTTGGGCCTTCCAAAATTTCGGGTTGTTCTTTGAAGCTCCATCCACATTGAGTCTTACCCAAAAGACAGCGGTGTTATCCATATAATCAGAAGAGGTACCTTGTCAAAGCTTGAGTTCATAATTTTCAAGATCACCCTTCTATGAATTTGAATGAATGCCATGGGTTAGAAGGGAACAAAATTTGGGCCTTCCAAAACTCTTGTTCCTCTATTTCCAAACCAACCACATCGTAGTTGCAAAAATGGTAGGCGAATGAGCAGTTGTATTTTCTGGAGAATCTAGGTTGGTAGCTGACAAGTTCTCCAAGAGCTAGGTCCCCATGGTCCATTGATGATGCCTGCCCTGGGAATATGAACAGTGAGGCAGTGGGTAATGGGCTGTATAATTACTCTGATTACAAAGGACTGAGTTTATTTATTTTTCTGGGAGGGGAGGGCCACCAAATTTTCAGTGTCATTTTTCTTTTCCCTTTTTTTAAATTAAGTTTTTCAATAACAAAACAATCGAGTTGGGCTTTTTGTGTACAAGAAAGGATGTCCTTTCTTTTGTGCAGTTCTGGACTAATGCTCCCTCTTTCTTCTTATCCAAAGTTACATTCCTAATTACATAATCATCTTCAATTTTTCTCCTAAAAGTTTCTGATTACATAAAAAGTTTTGTCTTCAGACACTAATAATTTGTATTAGTAAAAAAAGAGATTATATTTGCCACAATAAGTTTAATTTGTGGTGGGTGTCATGCTATAGTTTTGGTCGACATTGAAGTTTTCAATAGTGAAAAGAAATTAGGTAAGTAAAATGGGATTAATTGTTAAATAAAGATTTTACTTATAAGTCATATCTAACCACATGATGTGATTGAAAGTGTCTATGCTCTTATTTTGGCAACATGTAACTGTCTTTTTACTAATGAAACTTATTATTATCTAAAAACAGAACTTTTTGTGCAGAGTGATTCGATGTTCACAACAATAATCACCTTATCTTCATCCAAGAAAAGGGGGAAAAAAAAAAAAAACAATGATCACCTTATCATAGTGAGCAGCTCTTACTTCAAAACTAAAGAATTTATTCTAATTAATTGAAACCGTGCATTACTATTTTCCATTTTTCAATGTTTCTGATCATTTTGTGCCATGATGTTGTCTTCTATATTTGGCATAGTGTTGGATTTCTATTTGTTTTTATTATCAAATACATTTTTCAAAGTGTTGAGTAATGCACAACAGCTTTTTGATGGTATGCATTTACCTATTCAGTGTGATCCTCTCCTCCTCATTTAGCTCTTCTGTTGTCGTCTTTTAATATGATATATCATATATGATATTTGGGAGCTTTTCTATGGTTAGAAATGCTTGTAGAGATAAAATTACCTATATTTGGATCTCTCCAGACCCCGCAAAAGTGGAACTCATACTGGGAGGTGTTGTTGTATATATGATTTTCTGGATAGTTGTCATAATTCCAGTTAAATTGACAACTCTCAATCTATGGGTTGAGTTTTTCATATCCACTTCTATATACAGAATTACATTTTAGTTAATTGGTATGGCGCATAAATATATATAAAAAATGTTGGAATATCAATCAGCAGCAGCAACAATACACAGCAACAAGAAGTTAGTTCTGTGATTTGTTAGAAGTTTGTTATGCTGATGTCAGCAAGTTAGTTAGAATATTTCCTTCTTTCTTAAAGCCTATGTATAAATAAGGATGATCACATAATGTTCATAACATACTTGATATTCAATTCAATAAAACAGTAAATTCATCAATATTCCTCTCTTCTTCTCTCTCTGGTTCTTATTCATACATCAATGGAAGTCGATGTCTAAGGTCTGATTCTCTCCTGATATGGAGCTTTTCACATGGTATCAGAGCGTTAATAAGTTCGCGTTTCTCTTTCTCAATATCTGATCATACTATTGGATTGAATCTGCGATTATATTAGTAGTGTTTCTATTGATAGCACCTGATTCTTGTGTATTCCATTGACTGACTTGTCAATCTTTTATTCAAAGAAAATTATTGATTCTTATTTCTTTGATCTCTGAAAATGGCTGCTGTTTCTCAAAATGAACAAAATCGTGTTAGTCTGAACAATTATGCTCTAGATCCTGGACATGTGTTGTACTTGCATCATTCGGACAATCCGAATTGTTCTTTATCGAGTGAATTGTTGACTGGGAACAATTATGCTCAGTGGAAAAGGGCATGTGAGGTAGCATTGAGTGCCAAGAACAAAATCTCAATTGTTACTGGGGAATATGAGAAACCAGATAGCAATTATCCTCTTCTTCCTCTTTGGGAAAGATGCAATAGTATGGTAATATCTTAGTTATTGCATTCTGTGGATCAAGACATTGCATCAAGCATAATATACACACCAACTGCTGCACAGATTTGGAAAGATCTGTCTCAGAGGTTTAGCTTTGGTCAAGGGACCAAGATTTATCAATTGCAAAAAGAAATGAGCAATTTGTCACAGGGCAATCTTTCAGTTTTTGCTTATTTCACAAAATGCAAGCAATTGTGGGATGAATATGTGGTGCTGGTTGCTCCCTGTTCTTGTGCTTCACAAGGCTCAGCAATGAAGCTTATTGAACGACAACAACTGATGCAGTTCTTGATGGGTTTGATCGATATGTATCAAGTAGTGAGAAGTTACATTCTAATGTTGAAGCCTCTTCCTTCAGTCGCTCAGGCTAGTAGCATAATACTTCAAGAAGAACAACAGAGAGAATTAAGAGGCCACATTACTCATTACAATGAGATTAATTCTACTGCTTTCTTATCACAGAATAAACAGCAGACTTTTCCACATAATAAGTCTTATTCCTTTTATCATCCACAACAAGCTTTTCCACAACAACCTGGGTATAATACTCAGTCATCTTTTTCACAACCTTATCAAGGTGGTCTTGGCCCAAGAAGAAACAGTGTGACATGTAACTATTGCAGAAAGGCTGGCCACACCATTGATAAATGTTTCAAGTTACAAAGGCTTAGAGGTCAGTCTGACAGAGGAAAAAAATTGGCAGCAAGTGTACAACAAGCTGATATTACAATGGCTTTGAATGATTCTTCATCAGAACCTGCAGCACAACATACTCTGTCCTCATAACAATATGCTCAACTTTTGGCCTTATTAAGCAAGCAAAACTTGACAATTACACCAAATTTGGAGAACAATCATGCTACTTATTTGACTGGTAAGTCTTTTTGCTTATTTACTGCTCAGTCAGAAGTGAGTTGGATTATAGATAGCGAAGCAACATACCATATTACACCACATAATGTTCAATTCATATGTTCCTGTTTCAAGGGCATGTTTCATAACAATGCCAAATGGAAGAAAAGTGGAGGTTAAACACATTGGAACAATGTTGTTATCTGAAAATATTATTTTAAGAGATGTCCTCCATGTACCTGAATTTCATTTTAATCTTCTTTCAGCTAGCAAGCTAGCTAAGCACCTATCTTCTTGTATAGTCTTCACACCTGATACATGCTATATTCAGGACCTTTTGAGGAGCAACCAACAGGTTCTTGGTAGAGAGAAAGATGGTCTGGACTTGGTGGATTCTACTGAAATAGCCAAGTCTTCTCAGGAGCATAATTTGACAACAAGCTGTTTGTCTATTTCAGAACTGTGGCACTGTAGACTGGGACATCCTTCAGCTCATCATATAGGACATATTCAAAAATTGCCTTGCAAGGCACCAGTTACAGTTTGTAGTGTTTGTCCATTAGCCGAATAGCATAGGTCCTCATTCCCTTTGAGCACTACTAAAGCTAATAAAGTGTTTGAACTTTTGCATGTTGACATTTGGGCTCCATATAGGACATCCACTTATGAGGGTTTCAAGCTGTTTCTTTCAATTGTTGATGATTTTTCAAGGCTGCTTGGGTTTTTTATTGTCACATAAGAGCAATGCTTTCTCTATGTTGGAATCATTCATTACTTATGTTCGTGTTCAATTCCATGCTCAAGTAAAAGTGATACGATCTGATAATGGCCCAGAATTTGGAGATACTCATGCAAAATCTTTCTATAAGGACAAAGGGATCATACATCAAAATTCATCTGTAGATACTCCTTAGCAAAATGGAGTTGTGGAAAGAAAACATAAATAGTTGTTGGAGGTAGCTTGAGCCTTGTTATTTCAGTCCAAGGTGCCTATGAAGTTTTGGGGTGACTGTATTATGATAGCAACTTATCTCATTAATAGGTTACCCAATTCAGTCATTGGCTATAAAACACCCTATGAATTATTGTATGACAAGCAACCTGATTATTTTTGCTAAAGACCTTTGGTTGTGTTTGTTTCATATCAACTTTAAAGCAAGAAAGAACTAAGTTTGATCCTAGAGCACAATCATGTGTGTTTTTGGGTTATCCTTCTACCAAGAAAGCATACAAAGTATATAATCTGGTCAGTAAGAAGGTTCATTACAGTAGAGATGTCGTATTTCATAAGTCTTATTTTCCATTTCAGTTTATTTATTCTTCTTCTTCTGATGCAGTATTAACAAATAACCTTTTTTTATCTTCCTGCAATGATGAATATCAGCATCCTTCAACCACTACTTCATCCTCCTCTACTTCTCAGTCAAGTGATGGCATTGGTTCCTCAACATCTGATGAATCATTTCATCCTTCACAGTCAGGATATTTGGAGGTTGCACAGCAGCAACCTAGGAGGTCTACAAGAATAGTCAAAGCCCCCTCTTACTTACAAGACTATATGTGTTCTTATAGTTCTCACTCTGTTTCCCCACATTGCTGCAATTGAATTCACTTTTCTGCCTTGACTGCAGCACAACAACACCACATTCATTAGCTTGTTCATTTACATGAACCAGCTACATATAAAGAAGCAGCTAAACATCCTCATTGGGTTAAGGCTATGGAGGCTGAAATAGATGCACTCAAGAATAATGATACTTGGATTGAGGTTGATTTACCTCCTGGGAAGAGAGCTATTAGCTCTAAATGGGTCTGCAAGGTCAAGCTGAAGGCAGATGGTTCTTCGGAGAGATATAAGGCTAAATTAGTTATCAGGGGCAATACCCAAAAAGAAGGCATAGATTACACCGAGACTTTCTCACCTGTGGTAAAGATGACCACAATAAGAACAATTATAGCATTAGTAGCTGCCAGGAAATGGCCTTTATACCAACTAGATGTAAACAATGCATTTTTACATGGGGATTTGTATGAGGAAGTATATATGAAGATGCCAAAGGGAATTTCAAACCCCTACAACAAAGTCTGCAAATTGAAACAATTCCTATATGGATTAAAGCAAGCTTCAAGGCAGTGGCATTCAAAGCTTGCTGACTTTCTTAAAAATCGGGGTTATGTTCAGTCCAAGAATGATTATAGTCTCTTCATGAAGGCCCTGTTCTATTTTGCATTTTTTAGGATTTAACTAAGAGCTTACATCTCTTTACAGCTTCTTACATCTTCTTACAGCTCCTTACATCTTCTTACATCTCCTTACATCTTCTTACATCTCTTTACATCTTCTTACATCTCCTTACATCTCCTTGTATCTTCATACATCTTCTTGCATCTCATAAATATTCTATAACATTCATTTATTTTAGTTACAGAAATATGCATGTTTTTTTAATGATACCACCAATATACAAAATTTATAAATATTTTATGAACACAATATTTACATAAACATAAAAGCATAATATAACGACGTAAATTATATTTGAGTTTCAACATGAAATATATATTATTATAGGTGACCATACATTTATCTATATTTAAAATTATTTACTTAAAATAGGAATTTATTTGAAGAGTTGTATTCAATTTTGTCAAAAAAATTTGGTTTTTTTTTTTTTTGGTTATACTTTGCTTATTCATCAAACTAATGTTCATATAAAAAATCTTGGATGAAATTTTATTCACTAAATTTATGGGGATCAATATATTTTATTGTTGCATGATTAACTTAATTAATTGTTTATTTTTAATAAGTATATAATTTTAATAATATTATTTTTTATCCAAAATGTTCATTTTAAAACAAGTTATACTATACAGCTCTTCAACAATTCAACAGCTCCTTACATTCATCCTTGCAGCTCCTTACCGCTCCTTACATCTCCTTATAGCTCCTTACATCTCCTTACAGCTCCTTACATCTCCTTACATTCCTCTTGCAGCTTCTTACAGCTCCTTACATCTCCTTACATCTATCTATCTATCTAAAACGCAAAATAGAACAGGTCCGAAGTCTTGACCACTACATCTAACCATTGTGGCAGTTTATGTTGATGATATACTACTTACCAGCTCAAGTATAGAAGATATTCAAGCCCTCAAGCACAACTTGCATACAGCTTTTGGCATTGAAGATCTAGGACTGTTACATTACTTCTTAGGTTTTGAGGTTTCTCACCTACCTGATGGCATCAGTCCAACTCAGAGGAAGTTCACCCAAGATCTGTTGAAAGAATCTGGACACTTACATGTCACACCTACATTGACTCGACTCCCTGTTAACGACAAGCCTATAGCCAGTGTAGGAATTCTACTAGAAGACCCTTCTGTGTACAGAACATTCATTGGCAAATTAAATTGTTTATCCAATACAAGACCTGATATTTCCTTTGCTGTTCAAACCTTGAGCCAATTTATGCAACATCCTACAACTTCTCATATGTTAGCTTTGGATCACCCACTTAGTTACATATCAGGTACCTTAGGCCAAGGGATTTTATTAAAAAGGCATTGACTATTTAAAACTCTCAGCTTTTTCATATTCAGACTGGGCATCATGTCCAATGAGCCGCAGATTTGTCACAGGTTACATTATACTTCTTGATCAATCACCCATTAGTTGGAAGTCAAAGAAGCAGTCCACAGTGGCAAGGTCTTCTGCTGAGGCTGAATATAGAGCTATGACACATGCTGCAGCTGAAGTAACCTGGCTGGTTAGCCTTCTTCAAGAACTGGGTATATCAAACCTTAAGCCTGTGACCTTGCCTTGTGATAACCAATTTGCAATTCACATTGCTCAAAACCCAGTTTTTCATGAAAGGACAAAACATATCTTACAAGAGATAAAATTATGAAGGGGTTGTTGCAACTGAGCTATTTACCAATAAATTCCCAGCTAGCTGATGTACTCACAAAAATCTTACCCTCCAACAACATTGGACTTTGTTACACAAGCTTGGCATGCTTCCTCAGCATCCCAAGCTTGAGGGGGGATGTTGGAATATCAATCAGCAGCAGCAACAATACACATCAATAAGAAGTTAGTTCTTTGATTTGTTAGAAGTTTGTTATGCTGATGTCAACAAGTTAGTTAGAATATTTTCCTTCTTTCTTACAGCGTATGTATAAATAAGGATGATCCCATAATGTACATAACATACTTGATATTCAATTCAATAAAACAGTAAATTCATCAATCTTCCTCTCTTCTTCTCTCTCTAGTTCTTATTCACCTACATCAATGGAAGTCGATGTCCAAGGTCTGATTCTCTCCTGATATGGAGCTTTTCACAAAAAAATGTCCACATTCTGATTAGCTTCTCAACACATATTTCGCGTAAGCATAGTTGTATTTTACTCATATCACAATCTTATTCTTGCTGGTTTAAAAAAACAGAGAACAATAAGCAGCTTCCCACTACAACGCCTTTTTGACAAAAATTCATTTTTGTGTTAAGTGCGAAATGAAATTATTGATTTTTTGTAGACCTAGTGGACCTGATTTCTACACGTGCGCCTACAGTTCGACAATCTGAAACCAACACTGGCTCACACTTCATGTATGCTAGGCTAGTAGACCTGATCAAATTGAGGGTCGGATTAGATTGAGGGTCTGATCATGAGGGTCGGTAGATAAAATTTTCTTGACCCTAATCCTACCGGACTCTCATGCAGGTCAACATACCCCTAATCCTGACACTGACCCTAACCCTGCAGGTACCCTGGGGTCTTCGGATCAGAGCCGACCCTCAAATCTCCCAATATAGAAAATGAGATTTTTCACTAAGTTTCGTTTTATTATAAAGGCCAACATTAAATATCTTACAAAATAAAAAGTCAAACGATAATATAATGCTCCGATGAAGCGTATCGCTACTACAAACACTCCAATGCATAATTTAGTCATTAAACCAATAGACCGATTAATTCATTAAAATGACTACTTAATCTACTCCAAACATTAAAGAGGAAGAGTTACAAGATTACGAACCAATGAGATTTTGTGAGGTAAATGGGGGGAAGATGCTATGGGGAGATGGGAACGTGAAAGCGAAAAAACTTTGAACAAATGAAACCAAAAGTATTTTACTTTTATTTTAATTTTTTTTTTAAAGTGAGGGTCAATGGGTCGGGTCAGCGGGTCAAAACCTTTACCCAAGTCCGACCCTCAACATAGTCGGGTACCCTCAATTTGAGGGTCGGGGCGGGTCGGAGACAAAAAAAGCCAACCCTGACCCTCATTTTTCAAGTCGGGGTGAGGCGGGTCGAGCGGGTCCCCGATCCATTGATCAAGTCTACAGACGACCCAATTTTGACACGAACCAAAGTGAATCCGAAGCAGATTGACACCAAATTTTATCAGACATGCTTATTGGAAAAGTCAAAAGCAGTTTTGAGGATTAGACCTGAGTAAATTTTAACATTACTTAAACCCCATCTAAGCCAAACATAATTGAATAACTTGTTCGTCATGTCTAATTTTCTCATGGAATAATAGGGCTTAGTAAAATCGTATAACTCATTACATTGTTATTTGAAGAGGTAATTGTGCTACATTTCACCCTACTACCTGTTCTTTTCATAGGTAAATTGAAGTGGGTAAAATGGTGAAGTGGGTTAAAATAGGTTGATGTCGGTTGAAATAGATTGAATTTTTTATGTGATAAATTGAACTTGGTTAAAATAGTAGAAGTGGATTGAAGTAGGTTGAAATAGATTAAAGTGGATTAAAGTAGAATTTACCAACGAAAAGAACAAGGCGTAACCTCAGGATAATTGCCCTTCATAAATGGGTGAAATTGAGATGCGGGCTCCTTGCCAGGAAATTTAGAGCGTTTGCAGCCATTGGAACCCGTGGGGAGAAGGGGGGTCCGCGTGTCCCATGCATGACACTGTTCATCTGGCATCGTGAGGGAAACAGGAGGGGCACCTCGCACAGGCGTTCGTCCTTCCATTCCATCTTTTTTTGTCCTTTTTTGATTTTTTAATTATTTTTTTCTTAATATAAAAATATTATTTAGGTAGTTATAAAAATATATGTTATAAGGTGGATCCATACAAAATATTTTATAATATAATTTAAACTGAAATTTCATTGATTGAAAAAGTAATGAAATGAAGTTTTAAAAATATAAAACTTTTAATAATGTAACATATCTAAGTTTCAATTTTTAAAACTTAGATGGGGAATGCTCTTATAATTTCATATTCATCCCCGCCAATAATTCAATAAATACAATCAGGCAATCACGCAAGACTTAGCCACTAAGGGAGAATCAAATGATCGGTCCGGTTCGTTTCTATTAAACCGGGCTCGTTGACCGACCGTTATTTTGGCTGACTCCGGCTCGCTCTGGTCGCCTTTTTAAACTTTCCGGCGCACAATCCTTTGTCTACTCTCACCAAGAATCGGATCTCCGGCGAGGATCCGAGCCCGATTTGAGGAGAGAGAAAGCAAACGGTTAGTCTAGGGAGAGAGAAAATGGATGCGCTGCCAAGAGAGACGCTGAAGCTGGAGAAAATACACAGGTTCAAATCGCTGAAAATGGTGGAAGTGGACTTGAAAACGAAGCTGGATCCGAATCCATTTGGGGCGGATCACGGAAAGCTTGAAAACGGATTGACTTACTATGTACGGTGCAATTCGAAGCCTCAGATGAGAGCTGCTCTTGCCCTCGCCGTCAAAGTCGGGTTCGTACTTCCCTATTCTGCTCTTCTGTGCTCTTCTTTTTGCCTTTTCCTTTTGTTTTGGCTATCTTTTTCCTTTTCTTTTTCCCTTTCCCCAAGAAATCCTGGGTCTGTGATTCGCACCTTGTTACGAGCTATGTGTCGATCCATGTCCGTAAATCATAATTTCTCAGCATCTTTCGAAAACGGATATTTTTGTGCTGACTTTAATGAAACTAGAATTGACGGATAATTATTTTACTGGTAACTCTTACTTCAAGTTACCTTTATGTCAATTATTAATAATTTCCAATTAAAAAATCATCCTAAAAAAGCCGATCTTACCTTATTTCTTACGTGAAATGGTCTCAACTGAAAATTTGCGTAGTAGTTCTTATGGGGCGGTGTGGTATATGTAACTGAATGAGATTGGCTTTTTGAGTGATATCGGTGGAACTTGCTTTTTCCATTCTCATATGGGTGTCGGTGAGTGACATCGCCCCCCTAGAGATGGGCCATACTGGGAATGGACGTACGTTTTAATATTGGATACTGCTTCCGCTTCCGACCATTATTTACGACTCTTTTACACATGTATTTACCATAGTTTACCGTCCTCACCGCTCCTAACTGGTCCTTATTGCTAACTCTGGATGTTAATTTTAACTGCGGATACGAAGAATGCCGGACCATTGTCGCGAAACACCACTCTGTGCTCTTGCCCATCTGCTCTTGTCCTCTGATCAACCCACTGCTACATTTACCAAATAAATGTTTGTCGGCATCTACAAAGCAACCCAATCTGCTACATTTAACTAAAATGATTATCTGCACAAGAAATAAAAATATATTAACGTATACGAAGACAACATAAAGCTAGTCTTCAACAATTAAATGCTTGTCCAAATGACCAAAAAGATGCTTATCTCATTACTGATCACAAACCATGACTTGGTTATGGCAGCTCTGTCCTTGAAGAAGAAAATGAGCGGGGAATTGCACATATAGTGGAGCATCTTGCTTTTAGTGCAACCAACAAGTACACAAACCATGACTTGGTTAAGTTCTTGGAAAGCATAGGAGCAGAGTTTGGTGCATGTGGAAATGCCTACACAAGCTTTGATGAGACTGTTTATGAGCTATTTGTGCCAATTGACAAGCCTGGACTCTTGTCCGAGGCCATTGCCGTTTTGTCTGAATTCAGCTCTGAGGTTTCATCCTAGTCTTTCTGAAAGTTCTGGTATTTACTGTTAGTGTACAGCTTTCTGCATGACGACTTCTGTTACTTGCAGATCCGAATTTCCCCAGAAGATTTGGAAAAGGAAAGAGGAGCTGTCTTGGAAGAGTATAGGCTAGGCAGGGATGCTAATGGCCGCTTGGCTGAATTGTGCTTTGCCTCGGTGTTACAAGGTTCAAAGGTGAGCTTATACTCCAACTGTAAACACTTCATAACTTGGCATTAGAATTGATAATCTTTAGTTTCATGACAATTAATTTAAAGTCAATACTGCTTTCACTATGGTATAAAGAACATCTGCTTATGTGAGCATTCCTCTGTGAACGTCAGATGGCTTCTGAGGTTTCTTATCTTGCTGAGCTATGACTGCTACTAGCCTGCTACCATCTTAGGGAGATTATATATTGAACGAGCTTGGAAACTTGAGTCATATGCATCCAAACATGCGAATAAACCATCTTTCCAGTGGAAAAATGTTGGCAGAAGGCAAACCTTTGTTTGCTAGACGTATCGTTTCATGTTAGAGCCTAGAAAAATAGTCAAATGCTAGTAGTATCTTTTTCTTTTTCCATTTTGGTGACAATTTTTGTTCTGGATTTTCTCTGTTTCAACGTATTTGTGGGAAAGGCCTGTTTCAAATTAGTATAATATTATTTACTGATTGCCACTTGATGTTTTGACGCTATTCATTTCAGCAGCAAGGGAGTTCTGCTATTGTCTCCTATCACGTGCTTATTCTTGAGGGTGTAGTACAGAAAATGTTGCGTCATCAACTTTGATGCTCAGTTTACTTGCTTGGTGTGCATGGGATGTCTTGAATTCATGATGGCAATTTAGAGGGCCTTCTTAGTTTTTTTATCATTGTGGAATGGTTTCTACTAGCAGCTACGGAATCAGTTTGAGAGGATTCTTCAGTTTGTTGTACTTGTAAGATTTTGAGTTAGAACAACTCTCTTTGTGCATGTGCTTTCTGAAAGCTTGAGGACAGTTGTTGTGCCCCCCCCCCCCCCGGGCAAAAAAAAAGTCAGTTTCTATGTTCAGTCCCCAAATCTCTTCAAGGCGTTTTCGCTTGATATGCTTTATTTCTTCTTCTCGCCCGAGTCTGAAGAATGTTGCTGACTGCAGTATGCAGAGCGTTTACCTATCGGGTTAGAAAGTGTGATTAGGAAAGTCCCAGCTGAGGATGCAAAGGGATTCTATAAAAGGTGGTACAATTTACATAATATGGCAGTGATAGCCGTTGGAGACTTTCCCGGTACAGAGGTCAGTGTTTATTTGTGTTGTTGACATCTTGTTATCGGCAATCCTTCTCTGGTTAGCATAAAAGTCCAAGAAAATTCACATCTGGTTGTTTGTCTTGCTCAGAGTGTGGTGGGGTTGATACGTGAACACTTTGGTCAAAAGCATTCACTAAAGCCCCCTGTTATCCCCATAACTAAGGTTCCACATGTTGCTGAAATGCGTTGTTCATGTTTTGCTGAACCTGAAGCTGGAGGGGTTAGTAGTGTTACGTAAATCTACAGTTTCATGAATGCTTAGAATTGCTTGTTTGACCATATCAATGTGATTTGAGTTGCTTTGTAACAGACTACTGTTGAGATAAACTGGATGATGTCAAACGACGAGCCTAAGACAGTAGGTGAATACAGGGATTGGCTCATAGGATATATGTTCCGCTCTGCTTTAAACCGTAGATTCTCTAAGATATCTCGCAGAAAGGATCCACCGTATTTTGGATGTGCTGTTAGAGAAGCTGAGCTTGTTCATCCTGTCAAAGCCATTGAAATATCTGCATCTTGTAAAGAAAAAGGGGCAGTTGAAGCTCTAAAATCAGTACTAACTGAGGTATTTATGTGTGATTCTCTGGGATGAATCCAGCTTTATGAACCTAGTTCTATTGATCACTAGCATATTGCATTTCAGCTTGCAAAAGTTAGGTTACACAAGTTCTCTGAGCGCGAGACAGCGATTGCCCGAGATAAAATTATGTCAGAAATCGAATCTGCTTATTTAGAGCGGGATAAGATTGAATCAACAGTCTGGCGGTACCAGTATCTGCAGGTATGTGCAGTCCGGTGCTTCCGGTCTTTTGTTATTCACAAATTCTCTGATTTTTTATCTTTTTGTTATTCCTTCCCATTTGCTCATACCAAGCTTATTCTGTGATTTCTATTTGCAGCATTTCCTTCAAAATGAGGCTGTCCTTGGGCTTGAGTTTGAGGCCCAGCTCTACAAAACTATTTTGCCACGTAAGTCTAAAATTGGATCATAAGTTTGCTGCTTTTGATGATATCTCCTTTCTGGCACTTACTAGTTCTCTTTGCCATCTTTAACCTGTCTAACCAATGCAGAGATCAGAGCATCTGAGGTATCTCAATATTCTGAAAGATTACGGACATCAGATGGTCCTGTAATAATAGTGACAGAACCTCGGGCTTCAGTAACTGAGGAAGAACTTCAGAGTGTTGTATCTGACACAGATTCTTTGGAGAAGGATGGGAATATTTCTGGTTGGGAGGATAACCTCATTCCGGAAGAAATTATCCATGTGAAGCCAAAGCCTGGGTAAGCTTTTGTCAAAAGTTCCATTAGTTTTTGGCTGCCATTGTCATTTGCCTGTTTTATGTTTCTATTTCTGATTGGTTAGGTGTCTAATTGTCTAAACATGAAGCTTTAGTGTGAAAATAGACCTGTTAATCAGATTCATTATCGGAGGCTGTTGCCTTAGCGATTTTAACTTGACTATTAACCATACCTTGTGCATGTCATTAGTTATACCTGGTATAGACTGGATGCTTTTGCAGTGATCATTGTTTGATCAATTGCTTTTCTATTTTGCCCTTTATCTTTCCTTCGTTTTTTGCCTTTTTTTAGTATTTTCTTCTTTACTATTTTTTCTCTTTCTGGGGCGGGTGGTGGTTGGGGTAAAACTGTGTCAACGTTCAGTAACGCTGGAGGTATTGTGAGTTTTGGTTACCTTTTGCTGATTTGATAATCTAGTGACTTCTACTCTAAGTGTGGTCTTACATTTCAGGCATATTGTGCAGCGATCCAATTACAAGGATATTGGGGTTACCGAATTAACTCTGTCAAATGGCATGAAAGTTTGCTACAAATGTACAGATTTCAAAAATGACCAGGTATGTTGAAATTTGTTTGGCTGCTTCTTTAGATGATGGAATTGGAGATATTGAATGAACAATCGATTTGGTTGTCATTAAAAAAAATGAAAAACATAGCTTATGTACTTTGCCATTATCTTCTCATGAATATGACAATTTTTATAAGGACAATTTCGTACAGTGTCCATTGTATTTTCCGGTTCCTGACATGTCAAAATAAAACAGATACAAAAAAGCCAATAAGTCTTTTGAAAAAATCTGGGAGTTGTGCTTTAATCCTGCAAGGTTCTCCAAGAGGCTGCTGGTTTTGAATCCTTTAGCAGACTGCCAAAGAGCAGGCCTGTGTGCAAAAGCAAAGCGGGAAACAATTTCTTCAGCATTACTTTTTGTGTGGGAAGCCATGTTTTCCTGGCCAAATGGTCCAGTTTCAGGTGCTTGCACGTTAAACTGAACGGCTATCTCACCTGGCTGGCCTCATCAGCCAAAAATGCTTCGTAAATATTCAAACATGTCTATCATTTATTCTTATTTTTTTTTTTTTGGGGGGGGGGGGGGGGGGAGCATATTCGTTATTGAACTGGTTCAAGTGGATGAATTGGGAAAGGCAGAGCAAGAAATTTCTTGAGGAAGTTGACAAACTTTGCCCTTATGGC
Source organism: Carnegiea gigantea (assembly GCA_029747015.1). Taxonomy (NCBI): domain Eukaryota; kingdom Viridiplantae; phylum Streptophyta; class Magnoliopsida; order Caryophyllales; family Cactaceae; genus Carnegiea; species Carnegiea gigantea. The sequence goes on along the minus strand of JAKOGI010000103.1, from coordinate 1,176,829 downwards.
CCTGCATAACAGTTGCAAATCTTTATTTTGAACGTACTCATGGTGGGCTTTGTGAGTTAAAATTGTGGTTCTTTACTTTGCTGAGCAATTTCGTCTTGTTCTGAAGTTGTTGTTACGTTCCTGAGTCCTTTGTTGTTGATCTTGTGTTTCTTCCTTTATTTTTAGTCAAACTTCTTCTCAATCTTTATGGGCTTCCTTACATTGTAATTTGTGTGAGATGATATTTGCTATCAATCAGAGGCGGATCTACCTTGTAGGCATGGGTGTCTTGTGCGTCCAGTAGTTGCAGGAAAATTTTAAAATTTTGCGGGAAAATTCATGAAATCTTTATGGGGGGCACCTGTAGAATTAATTGATACATATAAAATTTAAGGGAGTTCAAAAGTGGGACATTGGTGTATATAATCTTTGGCTTTGCCCCTTGACCATCATCAACTTTGATTTGCCTAGTTCATATGGGAATTTTTTTGGCAGGTTATCTTCAAAGGATATTCATATGAAGGTTATTCTCAGCTTGTAGAAAGTGAATATCTTTCATGCTTGCTGAGCTCAAGTATTGCTGGAGAGATTGGCAAGTTTGGTTATAAACCCACTGTGTTAGTGGATATCCTAGCTGGTAAGAGAGCTAGCGTCTCAACCGATCTTGGGGCATATACCAGGAGTTTCATTGGTGATTGTTCACCTTCAGATTTTGAAACTGCATTGCAGGTTCACTTTGAAATTTATCAAAAGCTATATTTTAGCATCCTTTCGTGAATTGCTTGATGTCAACTCAGATAGTCAGGACCTAATAAACGTATCTGTGTTGTGGCAGCTTGTTTATCAGCTTTTTGTTACTCAAGTGCAACCTGAAGAAGAAGATATTAAAAGAGTGATACATATAGTAGAGGAAATCATCCATGCTGAAGAAAGGGATCCTTACACTGCATTTTCAAACAGACTAACAAGGATTAAGTATGGAAATTCCTATTTCTATAAGGTATTCATAATAACTGGGTGTATTGATTAGAAACATAATACATTCAATGGAGCAGTACATAATGCAGTGTTATTTCTGTTTTTGTAGCCTCCACAAGTTAGTGATCTTCCCAAAATTGAGCCCAAGAAAGCTTGTGAATATTTTGACCGTTGTTTCAAAGATCCTTCTACATTTACTGTCGTGATTGTTGGCAACATTGATCCTGCTATGGCACTTCCATTAATTTTGGAGTATTTGGTCAGTTCTGCAAACACTGTGAACATGACCTCAAGGCCAGGCTATATTAGTTAACTTGTTTTGTCATTTGTCCTGTCTAGGGTGGTATTCCAAGGCCTTCAGAATCAATGCCGCAGTTAGGTTTGGATGATCTCAAAGGTTTACCGAGCAATCCTCCAGCACATATAGTAAAGTACGTAAAATCGACAAAAATTCAAGTGATTTTCCGTCTCAGAACAACTGCCGTAGTTGATTCTTTTCAGAGGTCTTCAGCGGAGATATGTGTTAAATGCATACAGTTGTAATGAACATTCGGAAGGCAGTATGGGACAACCTAAAGTAGATACTGGGACAGTCATTCTATGACACAAGGAGTAGATACAGGACCATGAACTTATTTCTAGGACTTTTGTGATAAGTAAATTGCATGCTTATGAGAGTGACTGCTTGATACTGTGGCTCTTGATCTTATTGTAGAGAAACTGTTCGGAGTCCCATGGTGGAAGCACAATGCTCAGTCCATATATCTATGCAAATAAAGCTGCGCAATGAGACCATGGTATGTGACAGTGAGATTCAAACTCAACCAGATACGGATACTGATCATTATAGCCGTGTTTATGGTGATCTTTCATAATGATATGTGTTCTTCTGTTAAAATTCTTGCTAGATGGAGGAGATGTGGTTTGTTGCATTTCTAAGCCAGCTTCTACAGACAAAAATGACTCAGGTTCTCCGCTTCAAACATGGAGAGGTAAGTTGTCTTTTTTTGTGTTCCTGTTAAAAGCAGTTTCAATGAAGAACTCACATTTAGATGGTTTACCCTTCTGGTGATAATATGCTAAAGATATGGTCTCTCTTTTTGACTGGCAGATTTATTCTGTAGGCGTGGATTCAGACTTTGGTTATAGCAAGCCTTCAAAGACAGCTGATCTAGAGGGTGAAATAAGTATAGATTTTTCCTGTGATCCAAATGTTTCTGCTACACTGGTGAGTAACTCATCGAATATACTACCAATTGATCGCCCACTTTAACTCACATGTAAAAAAAAAATAAAAAAAATCTGATTTCTTGGCAGGTTGAGGTTGCATTAGATGAAATATCAAATCTCCAAGAGTGTGGACCTTCTGAAGATGATGTTTCGGCTGTGCTTGAGATTGAACAGAGAAACCATGAAAATGATCTCCAGGTAAATCATCTTTTCAACTGACTGAGTACGACTTGTGAATTTCTCAAGTATACTTATGAGAGATTTCTCTGTTTTCAGGGGAACATATACTGGCTTTTTCAAATTTTGAAAAGTTATCGTTCAAGGTTGTATTCTGGTGATTTGGGATCGACATTTGAGGTTGGTACTTGACTGAGGTCAACTCGTTCTGACATGATCATACAACTCAAACCCAATATGGATGATCCATTTCTTAATAGATAGGATTCACTGTTTGGATGTTTTCTGTTGCCTTTACTCCTGCAACTCAGTAAGTATGCATTCTAGTAAAGCAGAGCTTCGAATGAACTTGGATGTTGTTCCTCTTTTCTGTCTCTAATTAACATAGGCAGTCTAATTCCCATTATGGAGAGTAATACGTCCTCCCATTCTCCATGTAAACTCCAGTTTTTGCATCACTATTGCAGGCTCTAGACAAAGCAAGAAGCAGAGTTCGTCAAACCTTCTCGCCATTAACAGCAAGGTGGGCACTACAGAGAATATTACCCTATCCTTGCAGGGGGCATTACATTGTAGTGACCTTAATGCCGGAGACCAATCCTTTTCGTTTGCTAAAACACCAACTAAAGACCCAACTCAAGCAAAAGTACTATGGCAGATATGAAAAGGTCGTTATGCTTGCTTTTGCCATTTTCTTATATGCAATATGAATTCGTCTACTTTTTTCTTTTTTCCTGACAAAGAATTGATCTCATCTTGTGCAGACTGTCGACAAAGTGCGGAGAGTTTTTGCCAGGAAAAAATGAATAGTAACTTGACACGATTCCTTTTCCTCATTATAGGTGCATATCACTTCTCCTCTAGATCTTTCTTTGTGGAGTCGTAGACAGCCAGCCTTGTCGAATATAGGGTCCAATGCTATTACAAGAAAACACACAATGCAGGGCCTGTCATTGGGGCATTTCAGATACAAGCAGTCTTATTCTTTTCAAGCAAAGAGATTGATTCTAAACATCTTAGAAGAATATTTCCAGGAAATGATTTTTTTCTAACATAGGATACATCAGAAATTACCTCTTTACAGTTGGAAGGGTAAGTTTATGCTCACCAGACCCCTCCATACAGCCAACCTCAGAAGGCACTTCGAACTATGTTTGACATGTCGTTTAGTTCAGATACATGTCATTTGGTTGCCCCTCCTTGATTTGCTTGAGATACTCCGTATCATTTCGATTGTATTTTCTTCTAAGCCTTCTTCCGATTAAGATTGCCATCCATCTTCATGTATCTGGCTGTTGCAGGTACCACAGTTGAACCTTGCTATGCCGTATACATCGCATTCTTGTTGGTGCCAATTTTTTACTTTACGCCACCTCTTGGCCTACATTTTTTTCCTTTGGACCTAGGATGGTGTATACTGTAACAATGTGCATACATTATTATCAATGCTCCCCTGCTTTGTTGAGCTGAAGGTTTATGTTACATGTGTTATCTTTGCTGTGCTTTTGATGGCTCTCTTGCTCCTTGGTTCATTGCACGATGTCTAGAGTTTGTGTGTGAAGCTTCTCGTGTTTGGAAGGGTTTTTTTTTGAAAAAAAAAAAAAACACCCAGAGAAACAATTTGTGAATGTAAATTAATCCTAGTTGGATTTTCGCATGCATGTTCAGTTATGACAGGTGTTCCCAGGCCATGTAATTTATGAAATTCTGATTGATTAATGGCGACATTTGATTGATGAAAAATCTTGTAATGCTTCAGCCTTCATGTATACTTACTTGTGATAGTATTGAAAAAGAGTTAGGCATGTAGCTCAAATGGCAGAAGTGTTTTTCCCCCTTCTCCATTTAGGAGGCCATTTAAGAATTAAGAGGTGCAGGTTTGATTCTTGTTGCTTACATTACAGCCTCCTATTTATGGAATGTGTTAGGTATGTAATCAGGCATTGGGTTTGGGTTGTTGCAAGCTCATGATGATGTTTTTTTTAAGCAACAACCCCCCCCCCCCCTTCCTCCCTCCAATCCCTCTAATTTCGATGTCAATAGCTTCAATGACTATTCAGTTACGAACAAGATTACACTGTCTTGCTTATTTTCTCGAACACACTCCCTCATATGGTCAATCACTTGTTCATCTCCTCTAACATTAAGCGCAGCTGCCTTACCCACCTTCGAAGCGTCCATGGCAACTTGAGTGCTCTCCTCCGATGCAGAGATATTTTGATGCAAATTAACATTGTGAGAGTCAATAGCTCCAAACTTGATGATCCACATTTGAAATTGGCTGCTCAACAGTTTGCTTTGATGGCCAGAACCTTGTCCCTAAGATGTTCTTGTGTGACAAGTGATATTGGTGACTTGTACGACCTCCACATGATCGAATGAATCGGCCGCATTGGCATTGTTGAGATCCGATGAATCCAGGAAAGAGATGTTCTCCCCAACACCCTCATGAACTCCTCCCTTAAACCTGTCATGGTTACGTTGAGATCCTCACTACAGATAGACTCAAGTGATGATCTGTCTTCCAGAAAGTCGACTCCATGACCATTGCTTCCAAGACACAAAAGCGAAAAGACCAAAATGCAGTCCTCTAATTTCATACAAGTTGGTGTCGTAGCAAAATTAATATGTTTCGAAGGATGAGATCATATAAAGGATTTGTCTTTTCTATGGTTTGCAATTTCCTTATTGAAGTGTGTATATATATATATATATATATATATATATATATATATATATTATATTTTCATGTGCTCCAAATGTTTCTGCTACACTGGTGGGTTTTAGTTTGCATCTTACTTGCAAGCTGGCAAACGCCCGTTTTGCAATGTCTGCTGCTTATTTTTGGGTGAAAATGACAAGAATTTCATTAGCATCGCAATAACATAACAGTACAAAGTAAGGAAACATCAAGGAAAAAGATAACCCACCTACTTGGTTCCACAAAATCTCTCTCCATTAACCAGAAAATGGGCCCTAGGAGGATGTTACCCTATGCTTGCAAGGGGCGATACGTTGAAGTGACATTAATTCGAGACAAATCGTTTTCGTCTACTAAAACATTGTTACATAAGCATTGTCCACCATTGACGTATAAGCTCGAAGAGGTGCTAGTTTATCGTTTAAGTGGGCTACTTCACCCATTGTCAATTGGTTTTGGGTTAGAACCTCACTTGAGCTATAACAATGGTATTAGAGTGGTTGATCCTGTACCTTAACAATGGTATAAGAGTCGTCAATCATATGCCGTAACAGAGCTCATCCACTCAATGAATAAATACGAAGAGGTGCTAGTTTTATAATTTTTGGGGTCAGCCTATGTCACGTAAAATTATATAATAGATAATTTTGTGCATAGACAACAAATATAAGGAGTTAGATTAGTGTTTTGGGTGACTTTTAGAATTTTAGAATTTTTGGGTTGTTCATTAGTAATTTCAAGCTGGTGCCTAAGGTATACTAAATTTTTGACTCTCCTTTCGTTGCTGCAAATGTAATTGCATTATCTTTTATCAATTTATGGCTCATTTGAAACCAACTGCTTCCCCCTCCCATAAAGGGAAAAAGGTAATGCGATTTTGGAATCATCAATAAATTCTTTGGTGGATATGGTGTTGTGTAAAATATCGCAAGTGCACGACGCTAATGTAATTAGCAACGGTAAGTACGGGCCTTATCCACAGAGAACGTGCTTTCAACTAGCAAAACCAATTAATTTGCTCAATCTAGGCGAACAAGTTTTGAGATTCCACTATCAACTAGGAACACGATACCAACTAAGAATGTGATTAAGAAATCAGAAAATTGAAGCACTCAGGTTGGAATTAACAACACAACTATACTAACGAATCGATTACTACACTAGCGAATCAATTACTAACCCACAAAACTTGCCAAGCTTGCAGCAAGAATGAATAGATTGTCAATTTAGCACATCTCCACCCTCTTTAAAGGGTTGAAGACTAATCCTAAAATTATAGTCTCCTATTTTCATGGGACTAAAAATCGAAGGATTACATGATCTACAATACCAAATCCCCATTAGAGCTTCAATTATTTTCATATCAAAATCATAATCATCTACTAACTAACACTAGGTAAAGATTTCGTCTTTCAACATTCTCCTAAATTCTAATAGAAATAAATGAATGCTATTTGAAGCAATTCATCAAATATGTGGTGAGCGAATTAGAATTCAATAACACAAACTTGGGTCAAGTAAGGTTTGAGGCTAAATCATAATTCGACTAGGCATAGCTGCCGTTAATCCCAAGACAAGTTGGGAAATTGAGCCACTAATCATATTAACAACTACCATAGCAAAATCTAACTTGATAAACATGGTGAACACAAAATCCTAGAAAACCAATACAAATCAAGAGAGAATTGAGGAACAAACTTGGAGTAAATGCAATAAATGAATGTCAAACAATCTTCAATGATGATAAACTTCATGTAAAGGAGTCTTCAAAATCTCCCCAATAAACCCTAGAAATTGCCTTAAAAGAACTGTTTTTTAGATAGATCCAAAACCCTCACAAAATAAGTCTGAAAACTGTTTTAATATCATGAAAACTAGGAAGAAGTACAATCGCACGGCGATGCACGGGTGCCCGTGCACTGCCATTCATGGTCTTACACTGTAACACGACTGCCCGTACGCAACTTTGGGAAACTAGGATCTTCACTGCAGGATGCTGCACGGCAATGCCATATTGCACGGCCAACTGTGCACTCTCTTCGGCTCTTCAATCTTGCTTTTTCCAGCCCTCGGAACTTTATCGAACATCTTCTTTTCCTTGAAACTCATCCTCATGGCCTTCCTTTTTATCAAAATCAGTGAATTTCTCATTTTCTTGGCAAAAGCTTCTGAAAATAAGAAAAATCACTTCATAAAAAATGTGGACCGAATGAGGCAAATTTGACCATTTCTCATCAAGATCTAACATAAAGATAATGGAAAAAATGGGTCAAATAGGGACTAAAATGAGGTCAAAATAGAGATTTATTATCTGAGCATCCCACGAAATTGAAACGACCAGTAGTAAACAGTGATCAAAACTTTAGGGTTCATTTAATAGGGGACTAATTAGAGGAGTTAGAGTAAGTACGAATAACAAGCAGTAATGGTAAGAAAGAGTACATATAAATAACTAGGGTTGCAATTTCACCTGCACCCAATGTATATCCATTCCACCTGACTCGAAAAAGCGGGCGAAAATCCAAAATATATGGATGATGGATGATATTTTGACGGATTGGATTGAAGACAGGTGATGCTACATCCAACCGGCACCCAAGCCATCTCCCGCTTAGTCATCCACTTGTTTATCTCTTATTTGCAATTAGTTTACTTTTTATTTTTATCCTTTAAATTTTATTAATTTTTTGGACAATTATATTGTTAATTCTATGATTTTCGTCGAAATTAATATGATGAATATGATATTTGTTCATTTTTTATACCGAAAATATTCTTTTTTAAACTTTTCAAAAGACAAAACTTGTTTTTTTATATAAATTTACTAACATATTACATATAAACTTTCATTACCCATTTACAAACCGATCAACCTGTTTTCACACACGGATGGTAGATAGATGGATTGGATCAGATTTTTACAGATGATGGATGGATTGGATTAAGCGGATTAAAATGGGTCATGGATGCGGGTGATGATTCGTCCGACCGTATTCGATCCATTGCCACCCCTACAATAACTAAATCACTCTTGTTTGGGAGTTTTCTAAGAGAGTGCGTGAGGTTGAATGACATAATTGACAAAAATGTCATCTACAATATAAACTAAAAATGATGTATTTGAGTTAAAATGGTCAAATATGTAAATTAACCCCTTAGTCTCCCTTGCTCCTTAAAACCTCAAGTTGGGAGTAAGGGTGCATCTGGGTTGGAAGTAAGATAGAGAGTTAAAGCTCACAAGAGTATGGAAGGATAAGAATAAAGGTTTCGTTTGATCCTTAAAAAATTTGGTGGAAAGAAAAGTTAAAGGAAAAAAAAGTAGGGAGAAATAAGTTTTTTTCTCTTGTTTGGACTAAGGAAAAAATATAAAAATTTGGATGAGAAATTTGAATGTTGATGAACTACTTGAATCATGTTGATGTCATCTAAGCAATGTGAGATTGAAGGAAGTTGGTTCAAACTTTCCTCACAATTTTATGAGAAAAATTTTATCACTTGTTTCTAACAATTTTTTTACCTAACTTTCCTTCATAATTTTTTCTTTGTGATTTTCTCTAAACCAAATACAAGAAAAAAGGTTAGTAACTCAGAGAAGTAGTTTGGACGATAATAAGGAAGATCAAATAAGCGTAGAATAACATATACATGTTTGAAATGATATAAAAGTTACTGACTCAGAGAAGTCGTTGACATATATTCTTCTATTTAAGAAGAGTTTAGAAAGACATTTTTTATACAATGATGTTTACTTTTATCTTAACAAATAATCTTACTCATGCGTACACCCAATTTAGGGTGCTAAGGAAATGATTAAATGTGATTTTTTTTTTTCCTTTTCTATTGTAAAAGAAGTTGGAGAAAAGCCAATATATATGAGATTCAAACCCAAATATTTGATAATAACTATTAGAGATTTTACTAGTTGATTTAACCACCACTTGAAGTAAAGAGGAGAAAGGGTAACAACTATTATTTCCTACTATTCAGTAAGAAGAAATGAAGTGTAGTTCAAATATTAGAAATTAGAGATACAGAATACAATCTTTATTTATTTATTTTTGGTTAGATGGTAAAATAATATATAATAGTATTGGATGCTCCAACTTCAATCAGACATTGTCGGATTGTGAGCTTCCTTCACGAACCACCTAGAAACTTCAATACACTTACTTTAGTTACTTGAGACGAACCGTTGGCACACAACTCGCTCCTTTCACGGTTTACAAACCTATCCAAACACATGCCCTATAATTATATGCATAACACAACCCATAGAAGAAGCAAAGAAACCTGCAAAATTTGGGAATTTGGACTTGGGAAAGAAAGACCTATTCGGCTATTCCTATCACCTTGTTCAATCTCTAGAAGGAATGGGGCCTTGTTGAGGAGGTGTTCCTTTAATTGTATTCCAAATAACCAAGGAAGCATAAGGAGAGTAACTATTCTTATTTGCACCACCTTCCTGCTTCTTGGGCTCCTACCAAACATGCTCAAGCAAAGGGAAGCAATGAATGAGGGGTGAGAGTTACCACTCCTACGCCAAAAAAATATTTTGCACAAACGATTCCTGTCTTTTGCATGGTCTGAGCAACCAAAAATGAAGACACCGAAAATGAAAATCCTCTCTACTCTTCTCTCACTTCGCTCAAGCCCCTCATCACAATCCATCTTGCGTCTTATCTTCCCCAAGATTTCTGTCAAATTCCACACTTTTCACCAATCTGATGTGAATCTCATAGAACCCATTAGCGGAAATCCGCTCTTCAATCACCCTTCTACTTCAAACTCTGTGGATTTCTTCACAGTGTGTGAAACCCTCTCATCTTACAGCAACGATTATAAACGGGCACTCGAGTTTTTCAATTGGGTTGAATCGAGTTGTGGGTTCCAGCATAATACGGAGACATTCAATTCCATGATTGACATTCTGGGTAAGTTTTTTGAGTTTGAGAAATGCTGGGAATTGATTCAAACTATGAGAAAATACCCATCTTCAAGCCCTAATTATGTTACATTTCGTATAATGTTCAAGCGTTATGTATCTGCACATTTTATTCAAGAAGCTATTGATATGTTTCATAGACTGGATGAGTTCAATTTGAAGGATGAGACTTCGTTTTGTGATTTAATTGATGCACTTTGTGAGTTTAAGCATGTGATTGAAGCTGAAGATTTCTGGGTCGATCAAAGATCTTGTGTAAAGTTTGTGAGTCAGACTAAGGTTTATAATATGATGCTTCGTGGGTATGCAAAGATGGCGTGGTGGGGTAAATGTAGGGAGTTTTGGGAAGAGATGGATAGGAAAGGGGTGCAAAAAGATTTGGTGTCTTATTCAATATATATGGATATACAATGCAAGTGTGGTAAACCATGGAAAGCTATGAAATTGTACAGGGAGATGAGGAGAAAGAGAATGGTATTGGATGTGGTGGCTTATAATACAGTCATACATGCTATTGGTCTCCAAGAGGGTGTTGATTTTTCGATTCGTCTATTGAGGGAAATGGTGGAACGTAGATGTGAACCGAATGTGGTCACGTATAATACTATTATAAAGCTCCTGTGTGAGGATGGGAGGATGAAGGAAGCATATTCTATGCTTCATGAGATGCATAAGAAGCATCTTGAACCTAACGTGATCACCTACCATTCCTTTTTCCGCTGTCTTGTTAAGCCGAAGGAGATGCTTGGGTTGTTTGAAAGAATGTTGGAAAGTGGGGTCCGTCCAACAATGGATACGTATGTAATGCTGATGAGAAAGTTTGGGAAATGGGGGTTCCTCCGGCCTGTTTTCATAGTCTGGGATAAGATGAATGAACTTGGGTGCAGTCCAAATGAGGCTGCTTACATTGCATTGATTGATGTGTTGGTGGAAAAGGGAATGATGGATATGGCGAGGAAATATGACCAAGAAATGCTGGATAAAGGGCTCTCAGCCAAGTCAAGGGTAGGGCTAGGAACAAATGCAGCAGATGGTGCTCAGGAGGTGTGAATTTTTTTTTGTTTCAACATTCAACCAGCTATTAACAGCTTTATGTCCTGGAAACAATTCTCTTGACCTGAAGCTATTGTTGCCAACCAATGTCCTAGCAACAAGTCTCTTGACCTGAAGCTATTGTTGCCAACCAACGTCCTGGATGTGGTCTTAGGTGCGTCTTTGGCACTGACAAGGTAATGACCAAAATCTCAGCACTAACTGCTATCTTCTGCTATCAAGGTTTTTTTTTGGGGACTTCAGTTTTTTATTTTTGTGGAAAATCATGCACATTCTTAAAAAATCTTCTGAAGCCCTCCCCCCCCCCCCCCAAAAAAAAAAGAGGCAAAAAAGAAACCCCCCGATTTTCAGTCTTGAGATGGAGCCAAAGGAACGTTCTTTTTTTGACTAATGTAGGTATCTTTGTCATGTAATCATAACTGTTACATTCTGTGTTTCCTTTAACTTATGCAGACCATCAGTGGACTTTCTAACTACTGTGGGAGATTGCGAACTTGTAGCTAAATGATTATGATTATGTTAAAATAAGACCCCAAGCAACTGGCATTGTCAAGGATCTCTGAAATTTTAATTTTGAAGTGGCATCTAAGTCTGAGAACTACAATTGTGGTTGAGATCCTGACCAAACTGCAGTTTAAGAGAAGTGGTTCCTAGCTAGGGAAATTCTGGGAAAGCTTTTCCTAATAGTCTAATAGTCAAGTTTTGAACTCTAACTGTCCGGTTGCTGGTCCTATCTCGTTGTCCTTTTCTTGGATATTATGCCTCAATCTTCATTAGGAATTCAAATGGACCATGTTAATTCACCTTCTTTGCCAAAAGACCAACATTTCAATAGATGGCGCTTGTCCTAGGCTTTTTCACTCTTTCTTCCGGATCCAAATCCGAATGATTCTCCATCTCAGGAATTTCTGTTCTGTCCCCATGTTTCATTGACTTCTGATGTAGATTGGTTGTAGAGCTCTGAATGTGGTGGGCTATGGTTTTTTATTGATTGAGTTAGGCCTTGTTGTTTTCAACTTATCTGTTTTAGAATAAGTTCAGTTTCACTTCACCAAAAATATGTTCACTTCAGTACATAAATAAGTTCAGTTCAGTTGAACAAAATAAGTTCAATTAAGTAGAATTAAGTTCATAATTCAACACAAATAAGTTCAGTTTAACAAAAAGCAGTTCAGTGTAGCATAAATAAGTTTAAGTTCACTTCAAGTTAGCAGCTGAGTAGAAATAAGTTCACTTCAACACAAATAAGTTAAGTTCAATTCAACAAAAATAAGTTCAATTCAGTGAAATAAGTTTAGAATGCAGCACAAATAAGTTCGGTTCAGCAAAAAGTAGTTCCGTTCAACAAAAATCCTTTAAGTACTTGTATAAGCTTTCATTTCATTTACTTCTATTTGTTGTGCTTGATGCAGTGTTATGTTAATATTGGGTGTAAATATTTGTTCGTTGGGTTGATACACTCTAACCCAACTTTCTTTATGGCTTTTTCTGGGGGACTTTTTGGCTCTCTGTTTACTTCTGTGACGTCGTTTCCCGTAAATAATTTAGTGGTGAGTAGCATTACAGTTTGGCTCTTTCTATTGAGAAGGTTGGATGGATATAGTTATTGGTTTTTTCTAGAAAACTATAGCTTCAAATATTCAGCTAGTATAGCTCTAGGGGGAAGGCTCTCTCTCTCTCTCTCTCTCTCTCTCTCTCTCTCTCTCTCTCTCTCTCTCTCTCGTATTTCCTTCGTCCTAATAAACTTACCCAACTTTGGGATAGAAATTTTTTTTAGAGAGCGTCATTCACTGTGGTGTCCCATCTTGACTACTTTACATAAGAAATTAACTTTTTAGCTCAAAAGTAACTCTGACGATTATTTTGGGACATAAAGGAGAATTGGATGGTTTTATACAACGGAGGGAGTACGTGCATAAGAAGTCTCTCTTTTCCTGATCATTTTAGATTTACAAGCCACATCGCTTGTTTGCTACTAGTGTTGCATGCTTCCTTCCTTCTAAAAGCATTGAATGCACTGTACGCAATTCAACCTGCATGTCTGAAAGTTTGTGGGTCAATTTCTTGCTGGCACTATTTTTGTATTTGATCTCATTATTTTGTCATCTTCCTCTCAAATTGGGGCATGTACAGAAACACCAGGAAGGGGGGGGTGTATTGCTAGACAGAGGGAGAGAACCCACAGATGAGATTGCCAATGACTGTGATGAGATGTTTTAGTAGTCACAAGGCGAAGCAGGAGAGAAAAAGGAGGGAAGATGAGGAGGGGAAAAGGGGGCAGGAGCTCGCATTATGTTTTTGAGGGACTTCATACAACTGCTCCATGACCTCTTTCTCTTTGTTTTGGTTGGTTAGTGTAGGTTGTTAATGTATGATGAGGTAGTACTGCTAATATCAGTTCATTTTTACCTGCAATTGCAACTGCTGGTGCTAGATTATTTGTCATTATCCTTTCGAAGAGTTTGCTACAAACCGCATTGTTACTGCAGGCTGCAGGTGGAGCTGGAAACAGGTTCAAATCCTATTTGATCAATCATAGCAAAAGGACAATGTTGTTGACTGCTGTTAGAACAAGCTCTTCAGATGGATGCTTGCATCAGCCACTTTGCATTTGGCCTTCAAGGTTCACATTGTGCAGCCACGGAAGAAATCCTGTTCAAATTTAGGTCATTGTTCATACATCCATTGTTCATACATCCAAGTGCGCAGGCTCTGGTTCAGGGATAAAAATTTTACGCCGTATCTCAATTTGTTTTATGTAAAAGCTTGCATCAGTGATGTACGAACTAAGCCCCTCCCCCCCCCCCCCCCAAAAAAAAAAAAAATCTAAATTATACAAACTGGACATTAGACCCTGTAATAAAGGTGTGGTTATGTACCCTTGATAATTATCTGGTGAACACAGTTCCTGGAAGTTCCATGATTTCCATTTGAAATTAGCGAAAACTTAAATCTCTCACATGCTGTTAAACATTCACAGGATCTTCAAGTTGCCCCTACCTTGAGACTTTGTATATCTCATTTGCATGGCAAAAGTGAGAGGGATGTCTGCTTAGTGCTTACTATGTCTTCATCTGTCTTTTAATGGGGTTTTCAAGTTTGAAGAACCCTAACAGCAAAAGTCCTGATTGTCTTTGACACTACATGAATAGTTCCTATTTCTCTAGGATGTGTGAAGGTTTGCTCTTCCCCCTCTGTTGCGAACACATGCGCGAGTGATTGTTCTCCCTCTTGTTTTCTGTCAGAGGGACAGAGTTTCTCTTCTTTTGGAGTGAAGTTTCATTTTAAATCTTATTCATGCACAGGGAAAGTTTGAGAAATCATCTACTTCATATAGCAAATATACAAAAATCACTTAAATTAAACTATGAGAATCATTTCATCATAATATTACATGACTAGACATGTCAATATTGGGTTATTGGCTCATTGCCAAATGGTATTGGATTAGTCTAATATAAACGGAGTCAGCTAATTTGTGAAGTTAACGTAAACCATTTTAGTTGTACATCACGTCCCAATATGTAGAATGCATAATCTACTAGCATTACGGAAAATCATTTAATGTAAAAAAAAAGTCGTTCCATATTCAATTTGATTATGATTAGTTTCTCTCAATTTAAACAATTAATTTGATCATTATTTCAATCCGAGTTAAATTTTAACAAATTTTGTGGCATAATTACAACAGGTTAGTTTAGGATACTTTGAGTTTGATCAAGCAGTACATCCTCATGAACCTACTTCACCAACAATCTAAATATTCTATGACACGTACCTGAAACAAGACTACAACACACAACATTACATGGAGAAGCAACTATTGGACTATTGCTACCCGAAGGAGACCTTGCTTAGGCCTTCCTGTCGCTAGCCTCATCCCTTTAATTGCCATTAACGACTTGATAGATGCAAGTATACTCCTTGGATGCTTAGTGACTCACTTGGGCCAATGTAGTAGCTGCAATCATTCCTCAAAATCCTTTGTACTTGGTTGTAGTCATTGCATGAGGAGTCATAGCAACTCACATCAATTGCTTAGTCCCAGCATCCTCCGCATCATCCTCCATATTCACCCATTCACGAAGAAAACCATCAGTAGACCCTTGGGACACTCTCGACAATGGACATGCTCTCATCCACTATGGATTCCTCAATGTGGTTGTGTTAAATTTTTTATATTAATTGGGCTTTCAACAAACGAGTTATGCATACAAGTTCAAATGAGACTCCAATTCAAAACCAATTGGCAGTGGGTGGAGTAATTCACAAGTTTATATACATGCTCAAGTCCTTTAATTTCATCAATATGGGACAACACCCACTATCATATTTTTTGAATTTTATCACTGTGGAATAATACCCACTTTCATACTCCAACACGCCCCCTTACGTGTGGGCTAATAACAAAGCCCAACACGTGCATACAATTTTAATCAAACGGGAACGGTGGCAAATTAAGATCGAGCAATCTGCTCTGATATCATGTTAGATTTTTTATATCAATTGGGCTTTCAACAAACGAGTTATGCATACAAGTTCAAATGAAGTTCCAGCCCAAAATCAATTGGCAATGGGTAGAGTAACTCACAGGTTTATGTACATCCTCAAGCCCTTTAATTTCATCAATATGGGACAACACTCACTATCATATTCTTTGAATTTTATCAATGTGGGATAATACCTACTTTCATACTCCAACAGGTTGGCAATCAACTGTGTATTTGTGACAATTATGGGTGTGACATCTTTGTGGAGGCGTACAATCATATGACCCCATTCCAAATGAATCATAATACTCAACAGGTTGCCCTTCACAAATTTGTTTCTATGCCGTGCAACAGACAGAGGGAACTGCAAGAAATATGAATTTGTATTCATTGGAAAATATATATTTTGAGCTTCCTCAATCGATACCGAAAACGTCGGAGATTGTGCAAGGCTTGGATCATCCCTATCCTTCATGCATATCATAGAAGTTACACTAGAAGTAAAAGATTTCGACCTTGAAAGAGGACGCATTCCTCCCCTTAATTTGAAAATTATCAATGATCAAAACTTGCTATGAATCTCCTTTTTCTTTCCCCACGACACTAGCCTCCATGTCAATGTTGATAAAAGGAGCCTAGGATCCATCTTTTACACTCTGATCCGAATTACAAAATCTCCATTCGTGCCCATTATCTTCGACAGCACAAATTTGACTGGACCTGTTCTTGATGTTCAGAGTGTAATCAACAATTTCATTAGTTCTCAAAGTACCAACGATGTTATTATCATAGCAACAAGAGCGTTAGGAGCCAGCAACATGGGAGTTTGTATTAATATTCAAAGGATCAAAGGTGCGCTTCGGTTTAGCCATAGTTGAAGTCGAGTCTTTAATTTCCTTACACTTTTGACATTTTACACTGCATTAAAAGTCTATTCATTTTCAGGGTCAATCTCAAAATAACAAAAAGATCGATATGACATTTGCCACTTCCTTATGCATAACAACAATCAAAGTATCAAACCCTTCTAAATTGAGCTTTAACATTATAAAAATCAACTCTCAAAGCCAAATCACAATAAATGCTTCTTAAAAAAACCTAAGCATGGACCAAGATTAAATTTCCAACCCATGTCAAATTGTCAATCGTTTCTACCATCTCAAGTATTCTCAACCTCACTGCTGGCCTTGCTGCTCGTTCTCTCTAATGGCGACGAGACACATACCTAAAACCCTAACCAAGCTCACCTCCTCAGTCAACCTCTCCATAAGCCCCTCTCACTCATGTCCACTTTCTCTCTCCCCTCGACTCCTCTCTCACCGAAACTTCCACACTATAGCCCAGCCAACTGATGCCGACTCCAATTCCTCCTTCTCCGGCGCTGGCGCCGGTTCCGGTGAATTTTCCGGCTCTATGGAGGCTCTAGGGTTTCGGAGGCTGGACGACGCCATCCACAGTGCCGTCGTACGCAACGCCGCACCCGATTGGCTGCCATTCTTGCCCGGTTCTTCGTACTGGGTCCCTCCCAATCGGGGGGCAGATAAGAACTTCATTGATCTGATTGGGAATCTCATGAATCCATTGACATTATCGTCTGTCTTCCTTGATGAAGGTATTGTCCCAATGTTTCTCGATCATTTCTTCACTTTCTTTTTTGTTATTTGTATGTGTTCGGTGTTGTTGACCCAGTTTAGGTTGTTGGATTGATTGTTTTTAAAGCGTGGTGCTCGTGGGACTGTTTTTGTGCATTTGTTGATCATATTTGGATGCTTTATGAGTTGACTGAAATGTTTGATTGGATTAGTGACGTTTACATTGAACTGTCTTAGATTGAGCATATTGTTTTTAATGTGACTTTGTAGAATAAATTTACATCATGAAGCTGGTCAAGTGTCTGCGGCTCTCTGCTTTTCTTTTAGTATCATGAAGTGTGACCAAATTCGATTTCAGCATTTGATTGTGGCTGAGACCTTGCACTCATGGTTACCAACTTTACATTCTAACTTGGATTGTTGACAGCCCAACCTACTCTTGATGGTTGATAATCTCAATTTACATGACTTAGGGTCTGTTCTTTTTGTTGGTAAACAAGAATTGGTAAATGGACGAAGTTGTTGATAGAAGTGAATAGAATTTGGTAAAAGTTGGTATTTGTTTGGAATCATTGGTAGAAGTTGGTTAAGATTGGGAAAGATTGGAAGAAGTGGGTAAAAGTTAGTAGAAATTTGAGAATGTTGGTGAGAAATGTAAATGATTGGGAATTTCTTTGTAAAAATTTTGAAGAAGATTGGTAGGTTGGCAGCAGTTGGTTAAAGTTAGAACATATTAGTTGGAGTTAGAAATGATTGAAATTTTTTTGTACGAGTTGGTAGAAGGTGGTAGAAGGTGGTGAGAGTTGTAGAAATTGATAGAAGTTGATAAAAGTGGATTTACCAACGAAAAGAACAGGCCCTTAGGGATCATTAGTACTGGAATTGAAACAAGCATTCCTTCCCAGGCTTTTGCCACTCTACCTCTGATTCAATTAGGGTGTTTATGAGAGTCTATTAAAGTCTAAACAAATTTTTTTTGGGGCAACGGAATGGAAGAATTTATTATATAATTAGCTATACGACATTTACAACACATATTCTACATAAACAAATAGAATCTTTTATACCAAAATAAAACCTCAACATCAAAAATACTAGCTTAAGACATACTGATCGCTTGTCTTTCCTCGATCGTTGTGCCTGCATACAACTTGGAGAAGAGATCCTGAGATCTGTCTTAATTTCTTGGTAAAAGACGATCGCTGATCTAGTGTAGTGTTTTTGAGCTAGACTTTCTTCCGACATAGGAGACCATCCTTGAAAGGCCGAACTATGTCGGATGTCCACTTCACAATGCATGACCGATCCATCCCTTTCGGATTTACAAAAGCATACCCCCAAAAAAAAACAATAAACAAACATAAAATTTGTTCTCACAAGTGGAGAGAGACATACAACTCTTATAACAACAGATTGATTAATCTCTCAGTTGAAGAGACTATTCAAACAAACGAATACTAAAAACCACATGAGAAGAAGAGAAATTGGGACTTTGATTCAATTGAACTACTACTGATGAAAATTTGAGGAAGATAAGTGGGGAGGAAAGAAGGGAATGGGGAGGCAGTTTTGGAGAAGGAGACTGATTAAGAAAACTAAAAGTCAAAACAATCTAGGGAGTGTAACGTGTAGATTCTGTAGACCGATTCCAGGACACCTAAAATGGGAATTATGATAGTATCAAATATCAATGCACTCTAATCTGTTTAGAATAATCCTAAAATACTTAAGACATTTTTGGGTGTCTATGGGAGCATAGAGTCACATCTGACAGCTGGTTGAATTTTTTTTTCCCCAGAAACCCCTCGAGGCATGTATAGCCTTCATTTAGGGCTACTGAGACTTGAGTCACCCATATTGCTTTACCTAGAAAAACCTTTTGGATGTCTAGATAACATCCTAAACAATTTCAATGTACTATGTACATAATGACTTCAGTGACACCTAGTTGTATGTTTTGAATTGGTTCTGGAATATCGGAAAATGAGCAGTATATGGTGGTGTATAATAAATTTTCAAGTGTTCATGATGATTCTAAAAGACCCTAAACATTTTGAGGGGTCAAAAGGAGTATAGAGTCACCATCCTTGGTGATTTCTCCCCTCCCTGAATCATGAAATTATGCGTAATAGCTTGCAATTTGGCAGTCCCTGGAGGCTCTAACCACTTTGCTATAACCCTGAACTACTTCAATGAGTGTGGCATGATGATACCGAAATGCTCAAAAAATGGGGGCATGACAATACCATATTATACACTCTGTATGGTCTGGAAGACTTCTGGATTGTCCTAAAAAACCCACAAGCATTTACACAGAAGGAGCATATAGCCACCATTTGATGGACATCATCCCCAAAGTCACGCCCGTGTGTAGTAGGCTTTATGATTTAGGACGTGTTCGGCAACAGCATTTTGGGTAAAGTTTAGCATTTTGACTAAGTCAATACATTCATTAGGTAATTTTTAGTGTTCGGTAATATAGTGTTTTGACTAGCATTTCAAGTAGCATTCAGCATTTTAAGTAGCGTTTCTGAAAAGCTAATAATATTAACATTTTGCATTCAAAAGTAGCTTTTTATATTTTTTTGCCAAAAAATATCCTTTGAAAATTTTATCTTTGGAAATTATCTATATCCTTTTATATCAATTTACATTAATGAGCTGAGCTAACAGCCAAATTTACCGAACACATTTATTTCAACTGCTCATCCAAACAGCTATCCGCTAACAACTAAATTAGAAACGCTATCTGCTTCCTAAATAATTATCCGCTACCTAAACCGCTATCTGCTACTTGAACCGCTAATTTTGCCGAACGGGGCCTTAGAGGATTTCCAAGATGCTGCACCTACTGTACTCTACTTCCAAAACCTCTGACAACACCTTATATGTCCCTCTACACAATTTCAGTTTGCATAATGGTTCATTTAGCACTATCCTTTTTTTTCCTTTTTTGGAAGGTGGCATACAATATCTTTTAAAACTAAATAGACCTTAGATACCATAGAATATTTTGAGATGCTGACAAGGCAAGACAGAATAGTTGCTATGTGTCAACTTTTATATATTTTTCTAGAGATAGTAAAAACCGTGTACAATGGCCTTGTAATGGTTTCATTAGGACTATCCTTATTTATTTACTTTTTAAAGGTGGCATGCAATAACCTTCAAAACTTAGTAGACCTTAGATACATATAATTTAATAATATTTTAAGATGCTGGCAACAGTAGTTGCTGTTTGTCAAATGTTTATAGATTTTTCTAGGGACGGTAAAATCAGTGTATAATGGCCTTCATTTTCGCGTTCCAGGGTGACTTTGTGGTATAGCTTCTAGAAATCTGGGGAAATTCTACATATCTTCTTAAGCTATTCCAATGAGTGTTATGGCTTTATTATATATCATCGAGTAGCTTTTAAAATATGACTTAAAAGACCCAAAATGGATTCTTTAATCTTTTTAGAATCGTCATAAACTATTCTAAAACATTAAATGGTTAATAAGGACACATAGTTGCCAGTTGGCCATCCTTCGAACAGTTCCCTCAATCTCATTAGCAATTCTTAATAGCGTTTGTCTTCCAGCATAATAGCCTTTGCCTTGAGATTTTGACCAATCTACCTCTGAAACTTCTTGCGATGTTATAAATATCCCCCCTAGTCAATTTTGTTGACCTCAGCAGCCTCAGTGGGCAGTATTTAATTGGATTGGAGTCTGGAGACATAGTTGTAGAACCTAGGAGAATGGTTGCAATGGTGGCTTATAATACTCTCTAAATTATGCAAAATAGACCTATAGTACCATACAACATTCTAAGCTTCAATAGAAGTTAATAATCACCATTTGATATCTTATGAGATATTGTTCAAGAATTACTCAAAAATTGTGTGTAATGGCCTGATTTCCTGAACCTCAAGATGATATGGAGGCTCTTCCTTCACAAACTCTTTTTTTTTTTTTCATAAAGAAAAAGAGTAAAATATATTAAACTGTAAAATGTACAAAGGGATGGATGCAAGCAGGCATCCTACAAAAGGATTATGTGCACCCTAGATGGAACCTATCCACAAAATCAATTACATCAAAAGAAGAATCACAAAAGTTCCCACTATCCCAGAAAAAAAGTCTTGATAAGAATATCTTTAATTCGTTGAAGGGGCGTCTCCTCTCCTTCAAAGACTCTTTTGTTTCTCTCTCGGCAAATAGCCCAAAAAATCGCATGTGGGATCA
Organism: Carnegiea gigantea; assembly: GCA_029747015.1. Lineage (NCBI taxonomy): Eukaryota > Viridiplantae > Streptophyta > Magnoliopsida > Caryophyllales > Cactaceae > Carnegiea > Carnegiea gigantea. The sequence continues at coordinate 1,155,458 of JAKOGI010000103.1, read as the reverse complement.
ATAAGACGCTTCTCTCTTTAACTTCCTACCAAAGGCACCCTCCCAAGCCAAAAGATGATTCCTCACTAAATTCGAGACAACCCAAGAGACTCCTAAGCAAGCAAAGGATAACTCCCACAAAGCCCTTGCAAATTGACAATGTAGTAGTAGACCTTCACAAACTCTTAGGATAATTTAAACATTCTCCAAGCAATTTCAACAACACCTTCTTTGGTAGCATCTTGCAAACTAACATTATAAACTTGGGCATGATGGCTACTTAGAGTATCCTCTGAATTATCTAGAATGGATGTAAAATATTTTAGAATTTTCTAACGGTCTGCAGCCTTATGCAACAACCATGTGAGAACTTTTTGAGCGCTACTCAAAATATCACACAAACCATGCATAATAGCCTTCATTTTGAGGGTGCCAAGAGAGTCTGGCTACTCTACCTTTGAAACCCTGAAGAGCTTTAAAGCTTCCTAAAAACTTTCACTAAGTATAATGGTTTCCTTGTACCATCTAATAGAATTCCGTATGTAACTTTGAAATACTCAGAACCGACATTATGGTAGCACACAATACAATTATATTGAAATTTACTAGAATGGTCGTTAAACTTCCTTATAACTTTTTGAGGGATAAAAAGGAGCACCTAAGCTTATTCAAGATCTTCTTGGGCATTTTTCAAAAATTTGTGGCAAAGCTGTATGATAGCCTTTAATTTGTGGCGCCTAAGACTGAGGCTTTGACCGTAGTTGCCTGGAATGCGGTATGCTTCCGTACGGGGGACAGATTCGAGTACGTGATTTGCCGCCTACTGGAGAATCCGGTACGTGAGGGTCGTTACTGGTACATCTAGTCCACCAATTCAAAACTTCACATATTGTAGACACTTATAAAATAATTTAATTATGAGGGTTCTTCCTCTTCCCCCCCCCCCAACATGGGACATCATTTTCAGATAAATCCCTATTTCTTTCTCTCTCCCTCTCTCTCCCCTTCTCGTTTTGCTCTGTAAAAAGCTTGCCATTCATGGCAACCTCAAAAATCGTTCCAATTTCTTCAAAATTTGGCCTATGAATCACAAAAATATGCAATACCATTGTGATAGGAGATGTGTTCGCTGAGTTCGCTAGGTTTGGGGAATTGGTATGCTAAAGTATCACGTTCTGGTTCGCGAGAATCAGTTCATGATACACTGGGGCTTGAGAGAATCCAACAACTATGCCTTTGACACTATACGTTCTAAACTTATGAAGATGTTGCAAGTATCCCTTCAAACAATTTATTATTACCTTATTCTCATCATTTTTTAGACTTTGACTTGTGGTTCTTATACATCCTAGTATGGTCATTGTGGTTTATGGTGCACTGTAAATCTTTTAGAATGGTCTTAAATCATTTTATGGGGTTTGTGGGAGAATATAGTTGCCATTTGTTATTTGTTAGCCCCCCTGCCTCTCTCAAAAACTTGAATATGACAATAACCATGAATCCTACCTGAGTATGGTGTGAGGAGGTGTATATATAGGCAGCCTTATGTGTGCATACCAAAATCCGATTCCGAGAAACACATAAAACAATTTTGTAGAAAATGTTTTCTGATTAAAAATCTTTTGTAAGAAAAAGATTAATCTATGGAAAAAGATAATACCATAGTAAGAGTTATTAATTAAAAACACACAAATTAATATAATGTAATCTAGTAAGCGTTCTAGGTGCCAAGGGGCTATCACTAGGTGTTTAGGTGCCTTTAAGGCTAAATCATAAACTTTGACCATCCCATATCCTTTAATATTTCTTTCTAAGGCCTGTTGCAATGAGACCAAAGCTGGTTTGATAATTGCATTCTAATTCTTGTTGGATCCTGCTTTACCTCTTTTACCTCTTGGAATGTCAATTCTCATAGGCGTCACAGGTGAATTTATACTCCTTTCTCTTGATGTGATCAAAACCTCTAAGGCTTGCTGTCCACATCTTTTGCTCTATTTGTGTCACTCTTAACTTTTTTTTTAAGTCACTTCATTTGTTATCCAATCTAATCTGGTGTGGCCACACATCCAAGAAACCATCGTCATCTTTGCGACTATTGTTTTTGCACTTAGTCTTTTCACTTAGTTTTTTTAAAAAATGCCTGGCCAAGAGGCCAAGTTGCCTCAGGAACACCATGATGCACCACCTCCTTGAGGCACTGCCAAGATGTACTCCCCATTTGCCTCAGGTTTAAGCATGCCTCATGTGCCTAGTGTGCCTGTCATGCAATGCTACTCAAATTCGAGAAATTAAATGAAGCTACCTGTATGCAGCCATAAGAGAAAATTGTTTGTATAATATGCTCCTAGTTGTCTTGCAAAATCATTCAAAATTTGTTACTTTCAAATTTAGGTTTTTTTTTCCCGAAAATCCTAAGCTGGAGTATGGGAGGATCAAATAGAGTTTGTGTTGCATCTTGAGGGATTTTCTTGACAAAGGATGATGCGTTGCTTGCGACATTTTTAAGTTCTAAGCAATGAGTGTCAGGATAGCACGTTCTTCTCGATTCTTCATATTTTTCGAGCTTCTTATGTCTTCTATTTGTTTCTAGGTTTCTTAATTATCTTTTTTAAAAAAGGGTGGACATGGTGAGAACCCGGGGGGACGGGGGAAGCATGCTCTTTTATCTTTTGTTGAAGGGAACGGCATACATGGAGGGATTTCTCTTTCCTTCTCTAACTTTTTTTTAATAAGAAATTAAACATTAGCAAGATTTAGGAATTAATTAAGTAATTGAATGACACCTTTATAGGGAAATTATCTAATTGATTAGCATATAACATATGTTCTAAATGGTTTTTAAGCATTTCATAGAGGTATGCCTTGCATCTGTGATCCGTATGTCCTTCACAGCCTGCACTTTGGGACTCTTTGTGCCTCTTTTAAATTAAGAGTCTTCTGATTGGTCATCATTCAAAGATGTGAAATAAGGTCCATCTAATTGCCATGCGATAGAATCTCTCTTTTAGTCTTACTGTGGTCTTCTTATCATATAAAATTCCAAATGAATTCCTCCATTTCTGCCACCTACTGTTATTTTGTGGACAATGCCATTGTTGGTATTCCCTTTGCCTTGCATGTCGAGCCCAAACTTCTAAGCTCTCAATCCTTGGCATCACAATATTGCAACTGTGACTTCTCTCTACCTCCCCATCATTGAATTTACACTGTAAGTAGTTCGTTGCTTGCTCAATCCAAATCCCTTGAGACTCCAAAGTATCCTTCCACTGCTGTGATTTGTTTGTTGTTACTCCTTTTGCGGTTTCATCAATCAAAATGTTGTTATCAGCTAATAGCATGCATGAAGATACCTCATCTTGAATTCCTTGGGGTAGCTCATCCATAACAACTGTGAAAAGAAAAGGGCTTAAAGCAGTCTTTGCTGTCACCTAATATCAATAAGGAAGTCGCCTGTGTCCCCTTCTAACATCATAACAGTCTATAATGACCTTCAATTTGGATCCTGAGGGGTTCACATCACTTCACTGCGTAACCTTTTGGAACTTTCCAGTTATCCCCCAAATATTTTTAATATGTGTAAATGCTTCGTTGACACTATCTTGTAACTTATGAGCGTGATTCTGAAATATTCTAATAAATGGTATGATACTGATGGTATATGGTCATTCTAAACTGTAAATAATGTTCCAGAACGCCTTAAAGCAGCTTTGAGTTGTCAAAAGGAGTACATAACTGAAGTGTATAAGTGTCTCAGAATGGGTGAGATCACGTCCTGTGGCCACCATTGCATATGATTATGGCTGAATTCTGTTGAAGGGAATAAGATCAGAAGCAAAATTTGTACTTACTGGAGACCAGTCTTCAGTGCAGGACAATAGAAATTGGCATCGTAGATGTATAGAAAATATTGACGTATCTTACTAGAAGGTGGGTAATTGACGGGAACTTAGTAATAATCATGTAATCATGTGGCTGACATTGATTGCCTTTGCAGCAACGCTAATAAATATTATATGTTAATCAGTAGGGAGTTCTTTTAATCTCTTTCTTAAATAGTGTGATCACTATTAAACTGGTGCCTTCTTCTGGCAGGATTGGTTTCCGAACATCCTATTCCTGTGGAAGTTGAGATGCAGGTGCATGTACTAACCAATCCATGGAGGACATCATCTGAGGATGAGGATTAAGATCTACATATAAGGCCAGCTCTCAGTGACTTGTGTAAGTTTCAAATTTTAAGCAGTTCAGTAATTGTCTTTTCGGTGTTCACCATGGGCCTCATGACCCAACTATTGAATTTTATGAAAATCAAGCTATATCAATGCAATTTGATTTTTCACTTCTATGTTGACTCTGAAATTGAATGCCCCACATCTTGTCTTGCTGCATGATCTTTCATTTAGAAAGCCCTCTCTGATTCATGGATGTTGATTTTCACCAAATGCAATTGTCCATATAATATTATAATCATAAACTCGGATCTGACATCTAACATGCCATCTTTTACTCTATTATAATCATAAACTCGGATCTGACATCTAAGATGCCATGTTTTACTCTTTTTTATAGAAGTAATTCTGGCCTTAAATTGAAACGTCGATTGTTACAAAAGCATTCCACTGCACTAAATAGTTAGTCATCGTCTTAGTTTGTGCTGACATACCGATTGAATTTATTGGGAGCGGATCTGATTCAGCATTTCAGCTAATCTAATAGGGTGGATGGAACTTTAAGTACAAAATTATCCAGCAAAAAAGATACCTGGCCAAACAGCAAGTTAAAGGATTACTCTTTCGTCCCGTCAGCTCTTTCATTTTCACTAAGAGCCCCTGCACTCTTTGATGGCTTATGCAAAGGCTAAGGTAATTTCACTTTCATCTTAACCTCCCCTGGCTAAGGCAGGATCGATAATGGTTTTGGTGATCATAGTTGTTTCATGGAAATGCAAAGATTTGGGCTTCTTTAAGGGCAAAATCGTCACCTCTCATGCTCCTTTGGTCATTTGTCTCTTTTTTATGGTTGAGGGAGCCCCAAAATTAAGTCTTTTTTTCTGGTGTCAGTACGAATAGCACATGCTTTTAAAACGTATGCAATAAATTGAATATTGTGCGAAGTTTACAGCATAAACATATTCATTTCTAATGTTATAAATTTTTATTTTTATTTTTCTGGCAGAGGGAGAGCGTGTTTTCCACATTGGGATGTTCGAAAGAGTATTGTTCCTTGCCACGACCAACTCATATAGACTTCACATCATAGGCCACTCTGTGGTAGTGTGGTTCCTCTCGGGCTGTTTACCGTTCATTATCCTGCTCTTTGCTTGATGCGGTGTCCCTAGTGTTACATATTCTATGTTTTGTACTTCCTGATCTTCTCTTGAAGAACTACGGTTTTCAAAACTGGGCGCATGCTCATCCAATGTTGACCCCTAATGATACAGAGAGCACAACATGCATTTGAACAAGGCCCCGGGAACTGGCATCTGTAGATACATAACCGGTTATTTCGAGAGTTTAGAGTTTAACCAATGTAATTGTATCACTTTCGTTTTTACTTTATGTACATAGACGATCAAGCTACACGGTTGTGAAATCTATTCCTGTATTAATGTGGGTGGCTTTTGCATATATGCTCAACCGGACTTGTTAGTCACTTCTGCCAGTATCAATCCGCCGTTTTTGCTGAAGAAGTAAGGTGATGTTTAAATGTAAACAGTTCTTTGGAAAATATTCTTTTGAGCAGAATGGATATGAAGTAAATCTCCTTTACTTGGTACTCCAGAATGTTCAAAAATGATTTTCTAACGCAGACACCACCCCCCCCCCCCCAAAAAAAAAAAAAAGCAAAAGAAGATATCACCCGCATGCCCAACTTTCTTTGAAATGAACAAGTTGTATGTTGTCCAACTGTACATGCGCATGTGAACGAAAACCAACTTGGATCACCCTTAAAGAGTGTTGCTTTAGATGAAAAAATAATTAGGGGAATAATTATAAAAATTGCAATTAAATTATGGAACATAATCAAAGATATCATACTTGAGGGTGACGTAGGTGACTTATCCCAAAAGAAGTGGTGGGGAAGAACCGAGAAACATCTTTTCATGTGTCATTAAGGGTTTGTTCTTTTCGCTGAAAAATATAAGTTAGAAAATGGGTGAAGTTGATTGAAATAGTTTGAAGTGGGTTAAGTTGGTATTTTTTTATTGAAGTGGGTTGAAGTCGGAAAAAGTTGGTATATTGTTTTCATATAATGGGTTGAAGTTGGTATTTTTTTTTTTGTTGAAGTAGATTAAAATTGCTTCAAGTTAGTTGAAGTGGGATAAAGGGAGTTGACGTTCGAATTTTTTTGTTGAAGTGGGTTAAAATTGAAACAGTGAGTGATATGATGATTATCACAGAACAATTACGATGTTATCATGCTTTGGGAGTTAGACCATAAGTACCTAGCAATGTTGAATTACCTAATTTTCAAAATCTAATTTTAATTGTAAAGACAGAAAGGAAAGAAAATAGAAAATTCCAGTGTTCGGTTTATCATAGTGAGTGTCTACGTTGAGGGAGAAAATGACTGCAAAAAATTACAACCTTTGACATGCAAAGGCTTAGGATGACCTCATAAGTTATCACAGTGCCATATCAGGTTGAAAGTTGAGAACGATACTATTCACAATAGGGGGAAAAAAACAGAGATAACACATAAGTGAAAGCCCAGATAAAAGAGAGTACGAAAAAATAAATAAATAAAATCATTAGCTCTTTCACAGTAGACTAGGATTCCCATGTTGGGTGGTTGAATTTTGCGGGTATAAAGAAAATGGCTCTCCAAACGGATTAGACATACCCCCATCCGTGCCCATTCCTACACCCGTGCTCACGCCCATGCCCAAGCCTACACCCATGCCCATGGATTGTTGCAATTGGGGGTATTGAATTTGAGGGGGAGGCGGGTCTTGATAAGGCACCACCATCATACTTTGGGGTGAAAAACGTATCATCAAGGGTGATTGTTGCGCTAGCATCATCATCATTTGTCGCTGTTGGTGTTGCTGTTGCTGTTGCTGTTGACCTAGCAGAGCCATCTGAACATTGGTGGGTGGGGTGACCCCATTTGGCATGAAAAATGGGTCTTGTTCAAAGGGGTTGCTAGCTTGCATGGTGCCCGCCCCCATACCCATACCTAGTGGTCCATACCCTGCATTTTGCATTTGGAGCCGTCGCCTTGCACTTTCATCCTCATATAAGCTGTCAAGAAATAGCTTGTCGAAACCAGCCCCCTGGATTTCCATAAATGAAATTAATCACAACCTCATGAATCCAACAGTAAAATATAGTTTCAACTTTCAATTTTCACAATAATCATGACAGTAAAACCTATTAATGCTCATTAGACTAGTGTACATAGCTTGACCCCTTTGACATCTAGCGAGTATAGTTTTGCTAATTAGTATACTGCAAGTCAATACCCAGTAAGTTAGCTCAAATATTTGAACATATGCTCACAATCAGCAACAATGCCTATGCCCCATATCAGCTAGCGGGAATGCTTTCAGGGGGTAAAGCTGCCTATATTTGGATTTCCTCAAAATCCATGGAAGCGGACCCACAGTGGGTTGTTTGTTTGTTCGTTTGCCTACTATGCCCAAGATCAGCATCTGTGTCCTTGGCAATTCTCATTCACACAATGGTTTTATGTAGAAGTCTTGATGACACTAAATTACGGTAGCTAAATAATGAATGGTATTCCTACCCCATAAACCACAATCATACTAGCAGTATATAGATTCCAACAAGTGCTGGAGGAAGTAAAAGATGGTAAATCAGGAAAACTTCAAAAAAACAGTTAAGATGACAAACCGATGTGGACTGTTGCGTTGAGGTGATGTTATTGTTACTGGGTGTAGTAACTAGTGCTAGCTCCCATCCTGATCCTGATGTACCAAGGTCCATCAAATCACTGCTCGTTGAAGATTGATTTTGACCTCCTACACAACAATCAACATCGTAAAAAGACTTTAGTATGCATTGGATATTTGAACACACTACCAACAAAGACTCGGAAATATAAAGCATATGACTTCGCTCATCTAACCATTTCAAAAATTTCAGACAAGAGATGAACAAAGTTGTTAAGTCTCTCTGCTAAACTCCAGAAATTTAATGAATATATCGGACGAGAAAATTTCCTAGCATAAGTATTAAGGGATAATGGGATAATAAAGGGCATTCATGTGACGGGTGTGTTAGAGTATAAAACACATTCTTGACCCTTCAACCATAAGCTCAAACTTTTGGTTAAGATGGTTCTTGAATGTAGTATCAAAGTCTTTCTTAGTGAGAGGTCTCATGTTCGAATCCCAACATCCCCATATTAATTATTGTGCAAGGTTGGGGGGGAGGGGCCTTTTGCAACATTCATGCTTCAAGCCTAATTGGTGTTCACTTGAGAAGACGTGTTGAAGTACAAAAATCTATTCTTGGACTTTCAACCACAAGAGCAATAAGAAATGAACAAAAGCCAATTCATTTGCATTTACCAGAAGGAACTATAGCAAGAGCTAAAGCATTGCTTTCTTCTACCTCAGTAGCTTTTGGATTTACTTCATTTAGACCCTGCAATGCCAAGTAAGCCAAGTAAAAACACGAGTTCGGGTTTCTTGGGATTTTAACAGCTTGATAATGTGAGAAAAATCTTAGAAAAAGCTAGACGAACAAGAAGATCATCTGTGGATATCAACGGAGGAGATTCAGCACGAGGCTCGGCCTCAGGCTTAGGAGGTTCTTTTCGCTTATCTTCTTTTGGTTTCTCTTCCTCTGCTTCTTTCTCTAGTTTTTGTTCACTTTCTTCAGGTTTTTCTTCTTTATTTAGCGATCCCTCCCTTTTGTCAAAGTCCTATACTTCAATAATGCTAAACATCAAAATTTTAATATAGAATACAAAATTGATAATCAAGAATTTGATTTGAATGTCAGATGATCAGTGCGACACTAATAACATAAGAACATTTTAGATAAAATTGGTAAAAAAGAATCGAGATAATGTATGAATTAACAAAGTTTGTCACACAATTCGATCTGTAGCGAGGCAAAGGAAGGCTCAGTCAAATGAATGCAGTACCAGATGTGCATACATATATATGATCATATACCTATGATTAAATTGCAAAGAGGTTGTTTTGGTCAGAGCCTAGCTTAGAAAACTATTGATACATGCTATTTCTTTACCAAAAAAATAAAAGCAATTTAGTGAGAGATTTTGCTTGAGTCTGCTATTGTATAAAGCAGAAAAGACTATGTAACTCAGCCCCGTGAATATTTTCCTTTATAGACTTTTATTGGATAGGGTTGAAACTTAAAAGTCCAGTGAATGAATCAAAAACCTCACCATTTTCTTTGAAATAGAACCATTTGGTGGTGCCTCTTTCACGTATTCCTCCATTGTCGCAAGAAATGAAGGCGGTGGCTGCATGGGGCAGAAAATTATGGGTTACAAATTTGAAAATGAAAACCAAAACTGTGACACATAAACAATTCTCCTTTCTTTTAAGTCCTAGAGAAGAACCTGTCTCAATGTTGGAAACTGAAAGTTCCTGGCTAAATCTAACCGTTTGCAGAATTCATAAAAATCAGCAAGATATTCAGCCTGAAAAGCAAAGATAGGACACAGTATCGTATCAAGGATCATGTGCATGCGTACTACAAGTAGTTTCTATCTTCGAACTCATTTATACCTGTTGGCCTGCTCTTTTATAAACGTCGAGTGCTTTTATAGCATCATGTTTAGACATGTCGAAAAACTACAAAAGACATGGGGAAATGTCTTTAAGATTTTTATGATTACAAATAAGATTGTTCATAGAGATATTTGAAACTTCCAGCAAAATAGGTTCTAGTTCTAAGAGAAGAATCTTTACCATATCAACTAGGTTGATTATCCCGTCATTAATAGCACAATAAATTTTAAAGCTCTCTTTTAATACCTACACCACAAACATATAAGAAGATCAAGAAGTCAAGCTTGCGTGATAAAATTTACAACAAATAAGGCAACAAAATTGAAGTTAAAAGGGCATTTGTGCCTTGTTAAGAAGCAACATAACTGGAAATGCTCAATCCATACGTGCAATAGAGCACTCCTATCTCTATACCATGATCCACTACCCAAGCCAATAATTGTAATGTAGTGTTAAGACTAAATCCCTACAAACTATTGAAATATGTAGACATATTTCAAGACATATTTCTATAAAGTATAAAATGAACAATTTGCATACCAAAGCTAGAGCATACTGTATGAGATAATTGGTGCAAGCGGCTCCTTCAGGCTGCCAAATAATTTGCCAGTCAGAAGCATTTCTCATGAGAATAAAACACACAGAACCTTAATAAGAAGCATTTAGAGCATGATTTCAACAAGCATAAGTCACCACAATTTTACCTGACAACCCATTAACTGGCATAGAAGTTGCTGGAGAGCAGGTAATTGTATCAACAACTCATCACATGTCAAGAGCCTTGTTCTACTATGTACCTGTTGAGTAACTAACCTAACTTTGTCATTAATTACTAAGAAATGCAATATACAACAACTCCCAGTGTGGGTCCCGATCTCGCTTTCTTGGGGTCAGGGAGAATCCAAATACAAGCAGCCTTGCCCTTGCAAGCAGAGAAACTAATCCAGAAAATTGAGAAAATTGGCAATTAATGCATTCATATGAGTTTAATAACCTTGCTTGCACCCGGTGAAGATCTAGTCAATCGCTCAGCCTCAATGTCATACTTCAAGGCCCTATAACACTCAAGCCTTTCTTCAAGGTAAAGTGCATATGTACGGACCCAAGCGGAACAATCCCAAGCTGCAACATTATTGACATCATAATGTATTGCTCAAGGAACCAACGAAATAAATAGGTGTTGGGCAGAGAAAGAAAGAAACGTTACCTTCAGGGCTTGAGTCATCCTTGAAGTTGGAAATTTGGCGGATATGTCCCTTGTGTGAGTACACCAGTAGTTCCTCCTTAAAACTAGGGTCTCCTTCTCTCAATGTCCTATGAATAACTATCAATACCTTCAATGCAACCTGTCACGTAAAGTGGCTTGATTATCAGATATTAAGCAACCTGGTTATGTCAAATATAATATGGCAGAACCTTTGTTCCTGCCCAGTAATTGGTTTTTTACGTATGAAAAACCATTCAAAACAAACCATCGACCCAGTCCACCAAGTTCCTGTTGTCAATTCAGTCCACGGTGGCCCTATGGATGTAAGATATTTGCATCTTATGGACCCAGTAACATCAACACATTAAACCAAACCATTGACACACTAATTGGTTATTTCAATTGGACTCAATATTTGATTAATGACAACTTTGTGGAAAAGTAAGCAAAACCACAATGGAGTAGTCTTCTTATGCAATAAAGAGTGAGTGACATGCATGCACTAGTAAATATCACAAGAATCAAATGAAACTCTAACTACAATTAACTTGAAAATTGAAGCCAAGGGACTTTACAATCCAGTTCCGTGTCTTGCTCAATCTCCTTGATAATGCATGAATACAATATGCTACATCACCTCGTGCTCGAACAACTGATGTTGCAGCAAATATTTCTGATACAACAAGAAAGAGAAGCGAAACATAAATTAGTAAAAAAATATAGAAATTTTGACAGGGATATTGATGAAAGCAAAGTCTGAGACATCAATATATGAACTTGACCAATGTAAAATAGCCTATCATTGCATACATAAACACACAATAAAACATGCCCCCAAAAGGAACACATTTAGACCCATAACCCACTTCTGAATGAAATTGCTAGCATATATAGTCCAAAGTCACCATTTTCACATCATTATGATCATCAAGGGGGAAAAAATATCAAATGCTTGGATCTAATAAAATTAACAAACAAACTCACTTCTAACATGTCGTTCCTTCGGAGGGGCCTCAACATGATTAGTTGCCTTCACCACTGCTATGTCCAAGTCCTAGGCATATGTAAAGAAGAAAGGAAGAATTTTAACAATTGCCCATTTCGATTTTCATTATCACAGCGCCAAAAAATGGAATTATAGGAAAATATAAGGATGAATTATGACATGGGCAAATGCATATGAGATGAAATGAGGAGAATTAACATAATTACTTGCCCTTACCACTGCTATATCCAAATCCAAAGCATAAATAAAAAGAAAACAAGAATTTTCACAAGTGCCCATTTCAATTTTCGTGATCAAATTGTCAAAAAATGGGGTTGTTGTAAGAGATAAGAAGGAATTAAGATAAGGGCAACTGCAAATGAACGAGGGCGAAATGAAAAGAACAACCTTGAATTCGCTATTAACTTTGGCAAGGCCAACGGTGGTAGAATCCTTAAGCGCTCCATAGGCTTTTCGGAAGCTCTGAAACGTTCCCATAAACCAGAAAATTGTAATTGTGTAATGGAGGAGGTGTTGATGTTGGAGTCGCAACCATCAAAAACAAACATCTCTTAATTTCTCTCTCTTCCTCTCCTTGATCTCTAGATCTTCGCGATGTTTGTCTTTCCTCTTCTCTACCTTCTTGCCAAAATAGGCGCATGTTGCATGCCACACAGACATCAAAGGATGCCTGATTGGAAGTAGGGTTATTTTAGTCATTTATGCCATAATTTTTCAAGCAAATTTTAAAACATTACGTGAATTTTAGAGCTCTCCTCTTTGTTTTTTTTTTTTTTAAAATACCCGTAGGAGTCATAAAGAGCAAATATAATACAATTATAATAAAATACGAAAAGGAAGTATCAAATCTGAGACCTAATATATTCAGTATATCAGTCTTTGTTATTAGGCTAAAACTTCATTGGTAGTTTTGGAAATCTCTTAAAAGCTCTTTTAAATTACTTCATTACAAATGTTAGGACCCTAAAATTTTCAATTTAGCAACCTTATGTGCATGTTTGAATATGAGCAAATAACTATATATGAAATAAGCATAACGTATACCACATGAGACAGCAAAGTTTTATTTATCGATATTATAAAAAGTATGATATTTAATTTATTACATGTTCATAATAAAAACATGTTTTATATAGGGATCATTTTTCTTCATTGATCTATTTGCGATGATAGCTCATTTAGCATCATTATTTATTAATTTGTGATTATATATAATAAATGTGGTATGCTGCCTCAATCTTAAAGTCTCAATTTCAAAAAAATAGAATAAAGAGGACCATAATATAAGCATAATAGCAGTACGTTCACTTATAGATAAAATTTTACACAAAGACAAAAATATCTATAATACATTTCTTATTTTAAGCGACCATATTATCTGATACACATACTTTTGGTGGTTTAATTCTGAATGAAGAATTTTTAAAGCACGTTGAAAAGCTTATCTGTAACTAATATATGCGTATTATAATTGTATTAGGGTAAGGAAAGATAGTTGATACTCATTTATACAAACTCTAACGTTATTACTTTTACCCTTGCACCTAAATCCTTATCGCAATTCATATATCATCAAAAATACTTCGTATCAAGCCAACTTGTCACTTGAATGCTTCAATTGTGACCAACTAACCAATCTCTTTCTGGGGATGTCAAACTAAGCCTCCTTTTTGCATAATAACCCGTAAATATTGTTGCATAAATGTTACTGAATAATTAGCTTAGAGCGTAAAACTTACATCTATTAATTAACTTACTAAAGATATTTTCCTATTAGTTGCAAATATTCACTTCTAGCTCCATTAAGTTTACTTCAAATTTGTAATAGCTTTATTTATATAATTGTTTTCAAGTCTTTGTAGCTCATTCCAATTTTTCCAATTATGTGACTTATGTCCAACTTTTTTCAGTTACTTCTTTGAAGCATTTTCAATGATTTCTTTTTTTTTTTTTTTTGGTCCCAAGAGACTAACTTTTTTTAAGACAAATTGGGTCATTTACTAGGTCAGGAGGTGCTGTATCTTCAGTTTACTAATCGGTGTTGAATGTTGATAATAAGTACTTATGATAAATTTAAAAAACAAACTCTTTATATATATATATATATATATATATATATATATATATATATATATATATATATATATATATATATATATATATATATATATATATATATAAACTGAGTCACCACTTCATTCCCCATTTCTCAACACAAGAGAAGTGCGGCGCCAGCAGGATTAATATGTGATGTGCTAACTTGGATAAGGCACCAATGAAGCTAATGTTTGATCGGTAAATAATAAATTAACTTGTGATGGATTAAGAGCAACAACAGCATGGTAGCACGCATTCTACAGACCCCACTATGATCTGCACGCCTAAATTGCAGCCCACATTCCATGTTGCAAGCCTCGTGTGCTATAACGTCCTGTCAACCTACCTCGCATATTGAATTTTGCTTGTGTTTTTGTGGTTTATTTATTTTTTTTAAGTGTTTATGTGATTAAAAAAGTTGCGTGCTATGAAGTGGATTCATGACCAATATTTTATCAAGTGATCCAAATTGCAATTTCAGGATTGAAGAGGCAAAAAAATATAAGTTTTAAAAGACAAAATTTTTTATGAACTTTTGATGATGTGAACGGGTGGAGTTCCACGTTATAGACTGTGCATTGAGATGCTCTCAAACTGAGCCAAATCAACTTCCTATTTGTTGTTGACTTATGTGACGCCATATTATTGGCCCCCACGATAATTTCCACGTCGCCTATTTGCCCCATTTTTTACATAAAATCTTGAAGAAGGGTAAATTGCGCCATTTACTAGGTCGGTAGGTCCTATATCTCAAGGAAATTTGATGGACTCACTAGCTTATCTTTTTCAACTTATCATAAGTAACTTATTGATGATTAATGTTGATAAATATTGATAATAACTGAAATTATAAGTAAGAAATATGACCTAAGTGCTCATCAATGCTGACGACTGCTCATTAGTACTAATTCATGTTAATGAGCACTAATCAGTTTTAAATGTTGATAATAAGTACTTATGATAAATTGAAAAGAACAAACTCTTAAATAATATATATATATATATATATATATATATATATATATATATATTATGTATGTGTGTGTGTGTGTGTGTGTGTGTGTGTGTATATATATATATATGTATGTATATATGTATACATATAAAAGCTAAAACACATCTTCACTCCCCATTTCTCAACACAAGAGAAGTGCAACACTAGCAGGATTAACTTGTGACGTGTTAACTAGGATGGGGCACGAATCAAGCGAATGGTTGATCAATAAATAATAAATTAACTTGTGATGAATTAAAGAGCAACGACAGCGTGGTGACACGCATTCCACAGGCCCCACTGTGATCTACACGCAAAATTACTATGCATGTTCCACGCTGCTTGCTCGTGTGTTGGAACGTCCAGTCAATCTACCCCACATTATGAATTTTGCTTATTTTTTGTGGTTTTCTTATTTTTTCTTTTTTAAAAATATTTATATGGTTAAAAAAAGCTGTATGCTATAAAGTGGATTTATAATAAATATTTTATTAGATGATCTAAATTAAAACTTTATAATTAAAGAAGTGAAAGAATATAAGTTAAAAAAATGAAACCGTCGATAAATTTCTAATGAGGTGCCGGGATGGAGTTTCAAAGTATAGACTTTGCATTGAGATGCTCTTAAACTGTGCCAAACCAACTTTC
Source organism: Carnegiea gigantea (assembly GCA_029747015.1). Taxonomy (NCBI): domain Eukaryota; kingdom Viridiplantae; phylum Streptophyta; class Magnoliopsida; order Caryophyllales; family Cactaceae; genus Carnegiea; species Carnegiea gigantea. Next base: position 1,139,794 of record JAKOGI010000103.1, on the reverse strand, counting down.
TATTTACCGTTGACTTACGTGGCGCCAGATTATTGGCGCTCATGATAATTTCCACGTTGCCCGTCTGCCCCATTTTACATAAAATCTTGAAGAAAGTCGATTTTCTAGTCGTCGGCCATTTTCTCTCTTTCACGTTTGTTGGTGGACTCCTGACCAAAAAAGGGAGGGGGGAGAGAGAGCGAGAGAGAGAGAAGGCGGAAAAACTCACCAGTTCATTCGCATCCTCCCCGAAGAACATCTCCAAAATGGCGGAAAATTCCGAGAATCAATCCTCTGTTTCAGATTTTTCGTCAGCAAAACCCTCTCAAGATGCTCTTAAGCAATCGCAGGTCTGTTTTGGTTTGTTTTTGTTAATTTTTCTCCCAAACTTATCGTTGTATTCATCCTTAGATTGATTTTAGGGTTTTTATGATCTCTTCCCGAGTAACTATATTCATGAGCATATGACCTTCTGTGTCGTTTGTATCGTTTTGCTTTTCGGGTTTGAATTGATGCTGCTCTTAATTGCCGCCATTGGTTCTCAATCATTTGATCGTTTCGAAAATTTTACTTCCGTTGTTCCGAGTTTGACACGTTTCTTGCAAGCCGGTGGATATTCTGATCATGGTTTTTTTTGAAGCACAAGGGTCTTATCTACTCAATTTTTTTAGTTTTTGGCTATGAATTGGATCTTCTTTCCCTTTTTTTTTGGGGGGGGGGGGGGGGGGGGGGGGGGGGGGGGGGTTATGAAGGGAGCTCACATATCAATGTACCTGGGGTTTGCACTCAAATCATTGGTATCATCCTCGTTCCTTACAGACTTTCTAGGCTAGTTGACACACCCATTATTGGTCGAAGTTAGTGATGTATGACTTGTGACATAGTGTATTGTTTTAAATTCTGCAGGGTCTAGGATCTTTCTAATATGTGGGAAGTCTCTTCTGTTTCTTCTCATTTTTGTATCTTTGCTTGTATGAATACATTATTTTCTGGGGAGAATAATATCATTTCTTCAAAAAAGCAATGCCACCTGCCTAAAGCCACCACCTTGTGCAAAGCTATGAGAGTGATATAAATTAGCCTTACTACTCCTTAGGGATAGACATAGTATAAATTTGTATGCACAAACAGTTTTGATTGTGAATACTTAAAATTAAGAGCTTTTCTAAGGAAACAGCCTCTCAGCCAGCCAAATGGAGCCTTAAATGTTGAACCTTTCTCTGTACGCCTGCTGGGTTTCTGTTGAATTAATTTTAGCATTACTGGATGCTTTCATCCCCTTTAGAAGCTGCTACTTTAAACTCTATCAATGCATATGACATTTGGGTTTCTCACCTGGGTGCCCATTTGTTGTCCCAGGTGCCTCCTTTTTCGTATTTTCCCCCATTACAACAGGGTGATGTCAACATGTTGCCAATCGTGTACCCTGCGCTAGTTCCTGGCATCATTTCTACACAAGACCTGGAGCAAATGAACCATGGACCAGGCATATATGCTGTGCCAGTCCTTCCATTAAATGGAACTGTCACTAGAGTTCCAACCAATGCTCTGATTCCTCTTACATACAGTACACCGACGTAAGTACTAAACCAGAGGTTTTCTATGTTTACTGGTATTTTGTTTACTAGTAGTTGTAAATTGTGCGGTAAAGCAATTTTTACACTTGTTGTCATGTGTGGAATATAGTAATATCCTTTATTCATTATTCAGGAATATTATGTAGGTTTGTTTTCTGAACCCTTCCCCAAATCCCGCGAAAGCGGGACCCATACTAGGGGGTGGTGGTGTTGTTGTTTTCTGAACCCTTCTCACTTGGGAAGGGCTACCATTATGATGGCGTCTGCTAGATATCTGGAAAGGCTAAGGCTAACATTGGTTATGATATCAAAGCCTCTTGAATAATGTTTTCTATGTACTGCATCAATGCTCTTAGAACTTTGGCTGGTGGCTAGTATGACCTTTTTTTATCATTTCTTAGTGGAGAATTGTGAATTTATATACCCTTTTCCATTTTGGCTTTGACTATAGTTTGCAGTTAAGTTACCTTTTAATATGATAAGGTCATCTGAGAAGTTAGGAACAGTAGCTTTAATCTAACGTTACCCCTATTTTAGTGGGTTGTATTTCTTTGAGAGGTTGCTGAGAGTTGTACATTCACTTGGGAATAAGCTTGTGATAAAGCATTGCTAGCCACTTGGATATGATATTCATTCCAGAACTAAATTCTTAGGGCACTGGACACAAGAGGTCTTCAGAAGTAGGTCATGACAGACTTGCGAAGGGTCTTGACATATGACAGACTTGCTTGAAAAAGCACAAGGTATACTGAGGTGTGAGTTACATGGCAAAGATGCGTGAATTGGGGATAGCAGACCCATATTTTTGCTTGAAAGTTTGACAATTGATGGTGTGCTTTTCCCTAATTTTGCTTGTAATTCATTGCTATAATTCCATTTAGTAAGAAATTCGGAAAAAAAACCACGTAAATAAGTACGTGTGAATGAAATGTCACCTTTTTTGTGGTTAAAAGCTCATATATTGGTTTAGCTATGCGCATTAATAATAGTTAAACTTAGTTGGGATGTTTAAGTTGGGGTATAATCCCAAGAAATTTCATTATGAGGTGGAGGTGCATGCCTAAAAAGCCACATGCCTCAGTGGAACTTAGGAAATAAAGCCAATGATGTGAAATTCTTTTTCCTCGTTGAGGTCTACTTTTGAAAACTGAGCTCATTGGACTTACAACGAAGGCTGCTATCCATAAATTGGATTTTTGGAAAATGTATGAGAAGTTGTTGGCTAATGACTCTGAGCTTCTTCTCACCCGTAAAAAGTTTATGATGTATAGCCTTTTTTGTTTTTTTTTTTGACTTCAAGTTAGCGATGTTTCTCCTTAGTCCTTGGCCTATTTTCGGAACTTGTTGATGAAAGATTTTTTTAATCTAGTTTTAGAGTTTTGACGAGAGAGAGAGAGAGAGAGAGAGAGAGAGGGTAGGCTGCTTCGTGGGTGTCTCAGGGTTGACTTGAGGTCATCGGAGGTCTGCATGGGGTTCGCTGGACCTCGGATCTCTGGGAGCCTTCGTCGACTCTGCTCACTGGCGGCCGGTGTATCTTCCACGGTTGGCTTTCTCTTTTTTCTTCAGATCTACTCTTTTTCTTCAGTGTTTTTACTTGGGTGAGGCTTTTGCGGTGGGTGCTGGCTTTCTCTATTACCAACGGTGAGGCTTCAACCGGCAGTACTGTTGCTGGCGACCTTCCCAGGCGCAGCGGATTGGTTTTCCCGAATTTGCTCGTTTCCCTTTGGTTTCTTTCTTTCTTGAGGCGTCCACTGCTGCGGCCGGAAGTTTCTGTTGCAGCCGGTGGGGTTTCTCGCCAGAGACCTATCGCCGGCGACTTTTCCGGTCACCGGAGAGTCGCTAGAGTTTCAATTTTTGCGTTTTTCATTTCAGAAGTGGACGTTTGAAGTGCTCTAGGGCCAGGTTTGTACGTTTTTCATTCTCTGTAGGTGCTGGCCTAGGCTTCTATCTGGATAATGGTCCTTGTCTTTTGGTTAGCTTGTTGTGACTCATAGTATGAGGGGAGGCTGCGAGAGGTTTGTGGCAATGGAAAGCAAATCCTTTGATTTAACTATTGTTGGGACTGTAGAGGATGTCTTGAAAATTTCTGAGAATGGGACGGGGGGGAGAACTTCAGTTTTGCTACTAGAGAATGTTGCTTTATGGTTATTGAGGGGCTGGGGCAGATTTTATAAGTTCAAATCCTCCAATTGGTGTAATCAAGTGCGTCAAGGCTCTACTATTTTTCTTTTAGAATCTAAGAGAAATAGGGCGGAAAAATTTCTGCCGTTATCTATTATAAACAAGGGCAAGAGAACTTTTATTATTTTCCTAGCAGGCTGGAATGAGAGAGGTTGGGCAAAAATCTTTGATGCTCTTATCGAGATTGTTAATCTAGCTTTTTTGGCACATCAGGAGCACTGAGGAGGCCTCCACACCAAGTGACAATGGCACATGGTGTTGTGCCTCCACATCCACCTCTGCCTCCTCCTCCGCCTCCTCCTCCACCTTTGGGTTGTTGTCCAAAGTGTGGTTTTACTGGTGAACCAAAATACTTCCTTCGTTCGGTCCCACATGTTGCTGCAACTACGCTTGTAAGGAATGTTAATGAAGCCGCCGAAGAGCTTTCGTTATCCAGGCATATGTAGGTGGACAGAGGAAAGCAAAGGGTCATTACGGAACTTGGTATGAGATCATCCAGATCGGTCAGCGCTCAAGTTTACTCGCGACGCAACAGTTTCAGGAATAGAAGAAACAGGGTGTGTGAGAGTAAGGGGTGTAGCAGCGAGGGAGGGCAGTGTTTGTGCAAATTGGCGTCCAGACGCTTTGTTTGTGTGTGATACAAGTTCTCCTTCGACAGATGAGGCTAAACGTTTGATCTTGCTCTGTATAAAGTTAAAATTCGTGGACAGGTTGCTAGCACCACTTTTGTTCCTTTGGTAAGGGATGCTGTAGTCTCTCACCAAGTCCACAGGGGTTCTCTTGTTTTGGACATTCATCATATATCAGATTCTTTGAATCTTTCTAACGAGCTGACTCCATCATCTTCTATGAGCTTGCCTTGGTTATTTGAGGAGAAGGACTAGCCCCCCTCCTTAGTGGGTAATGCCCCATCTTCTTGGTTCTCTATGGGTAATCACACATCACTGTCAGCGCATAATTGGGGGTTGGATTTATGTGGTGATGTTCCTTGTGATTTACCTTGGGAAGTGGTTCGTGACGCAATTGCAAGGAGTGTGAGCTCTCGCAATAATGCTCTCCTACTTCCAGGTTCCGGGACACAACTCAACAGCTTGCTGGGCATAAGTGGCCGTTGGTACCGATGAATAGTTGTTCAGGAGTTGATGATTCGGTAGCGCCACTCGCCGTTGATTACTCTTGTTTTCAAGGCCCTAGCAATTCCTATTCGGTGGAAGATGTTTGGGATGACATGATTGTTAATTCTGATAATGTTTCCAAGTGGGTAGCCTCCAAAATTAAAAGCATTACCGCCTATATTGGGGTGACTTTCTCGGATTATAAGCATGAGGTGATTCATCTTCTATCTAGAATCGAGGGTAGCAATGTTGCGCCTAAGCCAACTGTGCAAAGAACACCACCATCTTCCAGGAGGCAGAGGGAGCTCAGGAAACTTGAGTTTGGAGTTAACTATGATAGGCTGTGCACTTCTACTGTTGGGTTGATGGTGCCTTATGTTTAGGTTTATCTCTTGGAATGTGAGGGGTATCAATGATCGTGACAAGAGAGTTTTGCTTAAAAAATTTTTGAGAGACTGGAATTGTGAACTCATTTGTCTTCAAGAGACAAAACTTGAGGAAGTTGAGTTTTCTAATATTCGTAGCATTTGAGGAAACCAAGCTGTTGGGTTTGCGGGTCTCAAGGCTTTAGGGTCAGTTGGAGGAATTTTAGTATTGTGGGATAAAAATTCTGTCCAATTGATTTCCTCATATTGTGGTGAATTTTCAATGACGTGCTTTTTTCAATTGGTTGATGGCAGCACCTCTTGGGCCTTTACTGGTGTTTATGGTCCATATGTTAGAGTTGACAAACTGAGGATGTGGGACGAACTGCGACGTATTCGAGATGGTTGGTTTGGCCCTTGGTGCATAGGGGGGATTTTAATGAAATTTTGCATTCTCAAGAAAGGAGCACAAGCGTTTGTCATTCTAATGCAATGGTGTAGTTTCAGGATTTCATCAATTACTCAGCCTTGTTGGATCTTCCTTGAGGGGGGAGACTTTACTTGGTCCAGGAGTGGAGATGAATTGGTATGTTCAAGGTTGAACCGCTTTCTTGTGTCGGCAGATTGGGAGGAGCTTTTTCCAGACATGTTTCAAAAGAGGCTGCCGAGGCCAATTTCGGATCACTTTCCTACTTGTCTTGAGACGACGAGGCTAGAAAGGGGTAGGACCCATTTCAAGTTTGAGAATATGTGGTTGAAATTTGAGGGATTCTCGAATCTTATCAAAGAGTGGTGGGGGGAGGCTCAAGCTGACGGGTTTGCTAGTTATATTGCTGCAACCAAGCTTAAGTTTGTCAAAGAGAATCTTAAGAAGTGGAACAGGGATGTGTTTGGAGACATCAAGACTCAAAAGTATAATCTTTTGAGAATTATAAATTCCCTCGATGTAAAAGAAGAGACTTCTAGCCTTACTAGCGTTGAAATTCAGCAAAGAAGGGATGCAAAAGAGGATTGGGTTAAAATTATTTTGATGGAGGAAATCTCTTGGAGACAAAAGTCGAGGGCTTTATGACTTAAGGCAGGCGATCGTAACTCCAAATTCTTCCATAGAGTAGCTAATATGCGTAGGAAGTTTAACTTTATGTCTTTTGTGGTGGTGGATGGGGTTCATTATGATGCTCTCCCAAATATGAAGTCTGCAATCTACAACTTTTACAGATCTCTTTTTTCCGAGTAAGAACCGTGGAGACCTAAAGTTGATACTTTGCCTTTGCCCTTGTTACGGGACTCTGATAAAGAGTTTATTGAGATGCTTTTTAGTGAAGAAGAAGTCACTAAAGCTCTTCTAGATTGGTGTGGGGATAAGGCTCCCGGACCTGACGGTATGACTATGGCATTCCTTCAAGGCAATTGGGACACTGTTAGTGGAGATGTGATGAGAATGCTTGCCGAGTTCTTCTCTTCAGGAAGATTTGTGGCGAGCCTTAATGCCACTTTTATTAGCCTTATTCCTAAGAAAGCAAATGTTGAAAATATTAGAGACTTTCGGCCTTGGTTGGTTGCATTTATAAATTGCTTTCCAAGGTTTTAGCCCAAAGGTTAAGAAACATTATTGGAAATCTTATTTCAGAGAACCAAAATGCTTTTGTTGGAGGCCATCAGATCATTAATGCCGTGCTTATAGAAAATGAGCTTATTGATTCTAGGGTCAAGTCGGGAAAGCGGGGTGCGGTCTGTAAGTCGTACGTTGAGCAAGCATACGATCATGGGATGTTTTGTCGTATGTCATGAAGAGAACGGGCTTTGGGGAAAAGTGGATTGGATGGATCCGCCACTGCATGTCCACTACATCCTTTGCAGTTCTTGTCAACGGTTCTCCACCGGAGTTCTTTCGGCTTCTAGAGGTTTTCGTTAGGAAGACCCTTTATCCCCTCTTTTGTTTCTGTTGGTCATGGAAGTATTTACAAGGATGATTCATGCGGCATCTAGTGCAGGGCTTTTATCTGGGTTTAAAGCTCTATCTGGGTTTAAAGTGAGCTACTTGAATACGACAACTATCAGTGTCTCTCATCTAATTTTTGCGGACGACGCTATTGTTTTTTGTGAAAATGATTGTGAGCAGATGGTGAATCTTCGTTGTGTGCTCACTTGGTTTTAGGAGGTTTCGGGTCTTAGGGTAAACTTAGCTAAGAGCTTTATCCTGCCTATTGGACACATGGACAATATTCAAATGCTTGCCGGTGTTTTAGGTTGCAAAGTTGATGCCTTTCTGACTACTTACCTAGGTCTCCCTCTCGGTGCTAAATTTAAAGAGAAAGCCATTTGGGACCCAATTATCGAGAAATTTGAGAAAAGACTTTCTGGATGGAAGTCTATGTACCTTTCAAAAGGGGGGAGATTAACTCATCAAGCGTGTTCTCTCAAGTATCCCGACTTACTTCCTCTCTCTTTTTCCCTTACCTTCTTCAGTGGCCAATAACTTAGAAGCAATGGAGAGAAATTTCCTTTGGGGTTTTTTGGGGAGTGACTTCAAGTTTCATCTTGTAAGATTGAACATTGTGAAGCAACCACTGTGTTTAGGAGGGTTAGGTATAAGGGACTTGTGTCTCTTTAACGAGGCCCTTCTTGGTAAGTGGCTGTGGAGATTTATGAATGAAAAGGGCAATCTGCGAAGGAAGGTAGTTATCATCAAATATGGGGACGATGGATTTGGATGGTTTCCCTCTATCACGAAGGGCTCTTATGGGTATAGTCTTTGGAGATATATCTCCAAAGGTTGGGGGAGATTCTTTCCACACTGTTCGGCATGATCGCTGGTGCGGCGAGATTCCTTTGAAAGACTTGTTCCCTAGCCTTTATGTTTTGGCGGTGGACAAAAATGCATCTGTTGCTGAGTATTGGGTGCAGGTTTATGGTAACAGTGTTTGGGCACCTGTTTTTGTTCGAGATGGATTCGTTGATGATGAATCCTTGGTTAGCTTTTTCAATAAGCTTAATGAGGCCAAAGTAGGAGAATGTTCAGTTGATAGGGTGCTGTGGGATCTAACCACTCAAGGGTGCTTCACTGTTAGATCTTTTTATTTGAAACTTCTTGATGGGAAGTTTTCACCACAGGAGGTTCATTTTGAAAAAGGTTTCACTTACAAGCTCATTTAGAAGTCCTTAGCCCCTTTAAAGGTTTCGTTCTTTGTATGGGAGGCTACACATGGGAACATACTAAGCTGTGACAACTTACAAAAAAGGGGAAAATTTTGGTGAATAGATGCCTCATGTGTAAAAGGGATTGTGAATCTACGGATCATTTATTGCCCCATTGTCAGTTTGCAAGCATTCTTTGGGAATTTCTTTGGTTGCTCCTGATTCCGTTAGGAATCATTTTTTGGCTTGAGAGGGTTCCTTTGGTAGGAAAGTTAAGAAGAAGAGGAAGGAGGAAGTCATGGTCCCATCTCATGCCATCTTTTGGAGTATTTGGAGAGAGAGAAACAGAAGAGTTTTTGAAAACATAGAAGCCCCTCTTTAGCGTTTGAAAGAGAATTTCATCAAGATTCTCTACTTTTGGAAGAATGGGAAGTTTAGCTTTTCCTCCATTGATGTGGCTGATTGTGTGGATAGTTTATACTTAGATTGTATATAGCCTTGGTGCAGTTGCGCATCTGATCTTTCTATACTAATAGATTACCTTTTCCTTATCCCAAGAAAAAAAGTTTATGATGTTTCAAGGCTACTCTTGATAACTTTAATGAGTTATATACGACCACAATGCATATTTTCTGCATTTTAATTCATGTTTCAAACTCTGCAAGATGATGCCAATGAAGCCACTATGTTCATTAAAATTGTTTGCTATGATGTTTAGAACAACCTAAAGTGGTTTAGGGATAGAGCGGCTCTTGGACCCGGCCATGGAGGCTATTGTCTAAAACTACTAGGGTTTTTGGGAATTGTGTGAGAAGTTGTTAACTTCTGACTATGTGCTTCTTCTCATTGGTAGAAATTTACTATGTTCCAAGTGCTCGTGATGACTTTCAATGAGTTATAGTCCGTCATAATGCCTATTTTGTGCATTTTAAATTCATGTTTCAAAATATACAGGATGCCACTGAAGCCACTATGTTCGTTAAAATTGTTTACTACGATGTTGAGAGCATCCTAAGGTGGTTTAGGGATAGAGGACCTAGAACATTTTCCACCTTAAAAATAGCAATTATGCACAATTTTCGAGATCTTTAGAAAAGTGTCTGCAGTCAAATGATGACTATTTCTTGATTATCCCTTCAAAATGTTCTTCAATATTTTATTTTGATTCTGTATTTATGGTTTATGGGTTACTAAACCCTAATATAATGCCCATCCCTATGACCTTATAGTATCACGAGATGGTGTTAATGAATTCAATATTCCCTTTGAAATTATTTAGATAATGATTAGAATGTCTAATATATATTTCGGAAATAGATTGCCCACAATCAAATGGAAAGGTTATTTTGTGCGTGATATGTTTGGGATATTTTTACCATCCAATTTTGTGGGAGATATTTAGGATGTTTTTACCAGATTATGTACTCTTATTGACCCCTCAAATTGGTATGTGTTATTTTAGTGCCATTATGTATAATTTGGAGGTTTTATTCGCGACCATAATGCCCTTTTTTTTGGCATTATAAAATTATACTTCATGAAAAGGTCATGCCAATGAGGCCATTAGGATCATTAAGTTCTTTGGGAGAACGTTTAAAACATCCTCAAGGGTTTGGAGGTAGAAAGGGAGGTACTTCTTTGGACCCGAACACGAAAACTATTACTCCGTATGGCCATTCAAAATGTTCTATATGTTGGCCAATACCCAAGGAATGTAGACAGCTAACAAGAACTATTGTAACACTTGAATTTAAATGGAAAAGCTCTTTTTAACTATAAGGCGAATAATGATGACCTAGTAAGAAATGGGTGAATCACTATAGTATGACAATGATAAAGATTACAATGATAAAGAACAATCGCTTTTGAGTTAGAGCTCTTTAACCCTTTACTCTACCTGTCATTGTCTTTTAATAATGGGGCAGCTATAATTCGCATCTCTCCATGGGTATAATTTCTAACCATTATCAATTAGGACAATGTGTATCTAGTGTATATGGACTAATCTAACTTTTGGATTCATGCCAACTTATGCCCATATTTATGTATTTATAGCAGAGAGCGTTGGCATTCCAACCACCTTATTAGGAGTTTTCCCTGGTAGACATCCTTCAAGGCTACTCCAAGCAAGTGTATTTGAGAAGTTTTCACTTACTTTCCAAGTCTTGGGAAGTAAGTCTCTCCACACATTTTTTACTATTTTGGTGGTATTAGGCCGGCATACCGAGCTCCCAAACCCAACGTATCTTTCCCTCCTAAGTCCTCACTATAAGGGAGACATCACCAACTTTGCATTCTTATGGTGCACTTAAAATTTTTTGGTTTAACCAAAGGTATTTATTGTCGATGGCAGTGATTAATCCCCTCACCTGGGAACTCCACTTATGGGTAAAGGGCTTATTCTAGAACCTAACCCTTCCTCTTCTCATAACTCTGACCTTTTGCTGCACAATGAGGCCGGTTATCTGTCTTCCACATCTTGAAGTGGTCAAGATACAAGGAACATTTATTCAACAGATGTTCCATCCTCTCGTTATGTAGAATGAAGTTACCCTTACAAATATTGCACTATTTGTCCGTACCAATGTATATATATCCTTTCATGTTAGCCCTCTCAGGGAAATTATGTTGATGCTAGCAGACTGTGGTGGCCTCACATTGTAGAATCTTTGGATGGCACAATTGCAGAGTGTTGGGCAAATGCTACCATGGGAACTCCTATTGCTTAGATCACATGACCAACTTTCCCATTGTATGCAAAGTATCAAATAAGGCTGTATCCTTGTATATGTGCAAAAATGGTGTAGAGTCTGTCATCCATGAGCTTTGACTCCCAATGAAGTTAACTCCCTCTTCATCAGCACTCCTAGCCTTGAATAAGTCTCCATTTACATGAGTCATCCAACTTGTGACCTGCCCTTCATATTTCTTGCAACTTCTTCAATGTTTCAGAGGCCCTCCTAAGCGTACTACCTTTGTTGTTGTTGTTGTTGCTCTTTTCGCCACACTATTAACACTTAATGTCACTCATATCTTTTGGCGAGATTTTATCTTCCTCATGCGATATTATTTACCTGGATAAACTTACAATGCTATAGTATGCAGATGATAAGGATTACCATGTTTTTCCACATAAACTGGTGTGTTTGTTTGGTTGATTTCTCATTGAGGAATGACACCTAAAACTGACCCCCTCCCCATAGAAAAAAGGGTGTCATGAAAGCTTCTTGAATACACTTGCTTGGAGTTACCTCCAAAGAGGTTAAGAAGTTACGAAGGTGCTTGGAGGCCAAGGCTTTAATCTTCTAGATAAATAGATGAGAGGTGGTCGTAAGTTGGCTTTTGTTTAAAAGCACGGGAATGGGTATGCAACAAATATATGGTGTCCAAAATTCCAAGGGTTAAAAGTTAGGTCTAAGAAAAGGTGTATGTTGTAAGTCGCAACCCTTTATGAGAAGACAACGATAAGGGAGAGTGTAAGGGTACAAAGCTCAAACGCAGTAGAGTGTTGTGAATTTAATACTTTGTAATCGTTATCATTGCCATATGATGGCGGATTTATCCAATTCTTAGCGTTCATGGTCTTCCCTTTTGGCGGTGTTTGGCATGTGTACTACATAAATGGGAATGAGAATGGGATTAACTTGGGTGTTACGATCAGGTTAGAATTCTAAGTGGGAATTCACTTGTAAGTGTTAAGCACCTTTTAACGCCACATAAAAAGGAATTGATAATGATTTAAGTTATTCCTATTGAAAACTTCCATGTAACAAGTGAGAGTGGGTATTCATAAACTACCTCCTAATCCTAAACATAAATTCCCAATTCCTTTTATTACTGTCTTTAATTACACTTTTGGGGGTCATTTTTTCCGGAATTTTAATTTCTAATGGTGTACGTTCTTTCTTTTGTTTAGGTTTTAACATTCCGTCAAACGTTATATTTATTAATTGCATTTGTATCACAAGTTGCTTGATTGATTCATTTATTTCTCCTTTTACTTTTTTAGTTCTGCTTCAATTTGCGGGAAACTCATGATTTCAGTTTTTATTATTCTTCATAATTAAACTAATATTCTGTTTCTAATTGATCTAGATTAATATCATCATCGTAGTCAAAGTTTTCTACAAATTCTAAATAAGCTCTTCTTTCTTCTTCATAAATTAATAGATCTAATCTATCTTCATTTTTCCAAATGATTTCTTTAGGACAGTTAATTGTTCGAAGATAATCAATTTTTTGAATATAATATCTTTCTCTTTGTCTTATTTCTTCTTTAGAGTAAGTTTGAAATAAGGATAAATTCACAATTGCATTGAGTAGTTACTTTTAGCTTTGGAATTTCAAGTTTTGATTCAAAAATTGCTCAAAGTAGTTATATCTTTGATTCAAAAATTATACATTTATATCTGTTTTGACATAAATATTTTATTAGTTGTAACGTATCATTGTCTCCATACATTGCATATTTGATTTCTTTTTTGAATTGCTCAAAGTTCATTTCTAAAGTTTTTTCTAATATATTCGTTCTTTTTTTAAAACTTTTCTATTATAAATTTTATTAGTTTTGCATTTTAGTCCCTTAAGAATTTAGTATTTGCAAAGGAGATCCCTCCTAGTAGGGATGGCAGTTCCGGTCGTGATAGCGACATGGATTTTTGTTTTATTAGTCAATTTTACTAAATTGCCCTTTTTAGATTTACTATAATATCCTTTTTTTAATTTATTTTTTGATTATTTTCTTTTTCTTCTATTTTAGTTTCTATTGTTCTTCTTCGTCTGTGCAATAAGTTATTTGCGATTCGTCTATATTTCTATTCAGTTGGTGCCATGCAGTATAGTCAAAGGTTAATTCTAGTAAAGCAAGATTACTTATTAAATTTATAGTTATGGGATGAACACTTTCAGGGAGAGTTAAAAGATAATTTAATATGAATTTATAATGGTTTTAAAAATTTTGTCTTATATTTCTAGGGGTAAGGTCAAAAGATCTCAAGAAATTCCATACTTGATCTTGTGTATAATATTTTAACTCAGGTAGATTAAAACTTTGTCCAATTAATTAATCTCCTTCTCGATTTAATTTTGAGTTTGATTGTAGTTTATTTCTTGGATAACTCATGAAAGATAATTTCTAGTAAAAAGTGAAAGGCTCATACAAATTAAAACTTTCAGGTTTGCTCTAAGGTCTGGGTAGACTCTGGTACCCTTAACACAAGGGCCTTCCTTTCAACGGGCCTTACAAGAGTTACTTCGATTTCCGAACTAGTTATCTCACCTCAAGATCTTTGAAAAATAAAGATATAGATTCAAAATTTTCTTGAAGATAATTTTTTTTATTACTTGGTTTCCCGAAAAGGAAGATTAGAACATTGTAGAAAAAAGACTGCTCTTTGGGTGATCTATGCTTCGCCCAAATGCCTCTGCCTCTTTTCTTGTGAAGCTTCATATTTATACTGCTCTCAAAGCAAATCTTACATCATTGCTTACATCATAGTAGCTTGATAATTTAATATTATAACGCCCTAAAGTACAATGTGTATAATGTCAAGGAGATAAGCTCATAGTTGATGGAGGCATATTGCAATAATGTATTCTGTATTTTTGTGGCCCTGCGGTCTTTGTTTCTCCTATCGTCTTTATAGTTGTAGACTCTTTAAGTGATAAGATTTCTATAAAGTTGATAATGACTTTTGTTAGAATCATAACCTGTGATAGTGTCGGCAAAATCTGAACCTTACATCTGGCCTTTCGGTGGTAAAATCAAGAACTTATCTTAGTAGATTCCCTCTTTCATTCCTTCCTTAGTTAAGATAGTGTAGTTAGTTCCTTTGTGCAGACTTTGGAGTCCGAAAGAATGCAGACGATCACCTTGGCATTTAACAGAAAGACTCCACTAGTTTTTCTATAGTTAATCCAAGATTCATTGAACCTGAAGAGTTCAAATTTGTTGATAGCTTCAATATTAAGTTCTAGACGTTCGGAGATGTAACCAACTTGAATTATGCTAATTTTAGGTTAGAGGGTGCCAGTTTCTTTATCTTTTTCTGGCAGAATAGTGTGGAATTTTACAAATATCGGTCATTGATTGAAGGTTTTGTGAGTTTGAATTATTTCCAATGGAAATTTGAGTATTTCAGTTAATTTTGAATCTGAATAAACTAAATCAAGATATCCAAACCGATAAAGTAGATAGTTTATCTGGATTTGATCATGCGCAGGCAATAAGCCTTTCAAATAAGGATTTTTCTCCGCTATAGAAAGTTTGTGGTGGTTCTTGTAGTTTCCAATAAGCTAATTCAGTTGTCTTTTGATAATATGAGAAAAAAGGATAGTAGATATGAAAAGTAAGAACCTTCTTAGCTTGACTACTTTGGATTATAGTTCTTTTTGATAATAGTTTGACCTTCAGTTCTTGCATCTCTTTCTGTTTTCAAGAAAAAGGGTGCTTGAACTAGGCTCTTCAGATTTAGTAGTTTGCAATGATTGAGGCTTTACTGGGCTAATAGTTGATGTAGTTGATATAGCTGTGGAAGTTGGTTTTAGATTGCTAATTGATTTCAGCATCTCTACTAACACAGTTCTTCCTTGCTCTAGATCCTTCTTCATATCACCGATGATGCTGTTAGTTCCTGGAGCGAGTTTATCGATTTCTGTACAAAGATTATCAACTATAACTTGAACTCTTGTTTCGAGTTGTTCTAGTCCTGTTGGAACAGTCTCTAGATATTCATGGAAGTCAATGACAATGTCTTTAAGTTCCTTAAGCTTGTCTGGAGTAGTCATGGTTGAGAGATACTCTGATTCGTGTTGGAACATTTACTATGGTTTGCAAGAATTTATTCAAGGAGGAAAATCCTTGCTCTAGATCCTTCTAAGAAGATTCTTACTTTTGATATTTGTGACCCCCTTTTTTCTCAGATTATCGAAAGGCAACTGAATTAGCTTACTGGAAACTACAAGAACTACCATAAACTTTCTACAGTGGAGGAAAATCCTTATTTGCAAGGCTTACTGCCAGCTCATGATCGAATCCAAATCTAAACTATCTATTTTATCAGTTTGGATATCTTGATTAGCTTATCTAGATTCAAAATTAACTGAGGTATCCAAATTTTCATTGGAAATAATTCAAGCTCTCAGAACTTTCAATCAAAGAGCCATATTTGTAAAATTCCACACTGTCCCGCCAGAAAAGGATGAAGAAATTGGCGCCCTCTACTCTGTCACCTGCCCACCCGCTCACCGGCATCTGATCCACCCACTACCCGCGGGTGAAACGGGTGAAATACGCTTTTGTCTTATTCTATTTATTTGTTGCTTAAGTAAGTTTCGAAACTTCAAACACAATTCACAATTCAAAAATATACGAAATAACAACTAATGAGAATCACATGCCCAAACCTTAAACATGACAATCACCTGCAAATAATAAAGGATATCAAAAGAAATTATCTCTAGCGGGGAAAAAAAGAGTAAATTGTCTAATGACTACGTGTTCAACACAAACATTTGCTTAATTTTATATATATGTAGAGAGAGAGAGAGAGAGAGAGAGAGAGAGAGTTAATTTTGTGGACCGTCACCCGAATGTGACCCGATTCATCATCCGATTATCCACCACTCGTTTAGTTCACCCATTTATTCAAGTTTTCACCCGATTTTTCGGTTTGGGTGAGTCGGGTGTTCATCGAGTTCGGGTGAAATTGCCAAGTATACTTCATAGTTAAATCTTATTATGTGGAGCTTCTTCAGTTGGCTTTGCCATCCTTGCCTACTTTTGTCGAGAGAAGTTTCCCTTGTAAACTCATTTGGAAGTCTCTGGCACTGTTGAAGGTTTCTTCTTTTGTTTGGGAAGCAACGCAGGGGAACATTTTGACCGATGACAACTTGCAAAAGAGGGCAAAGATTCTAGTGAATAGATGCTTTTTGTGCCAAGAGGATTCTGAATCTACGGATCACTTGCTGCATCATTGTTGATTTGCTAGGACTCTTTGGGAACTTGCTTTCAGTTGCTTGGGCATTTCTTGGGTGGTTTTTAATTCCATTAGGAACCATCTCCTAGCTTTGGAGGGTTTCTTTGGTAGGAATGTAAAGAAGGAGGAGGAGCAGAAGAAGAAGAAGAAGAAGGCCATGGTGTAACCTCATGTGATCTTTTGGAGTATTTGGAGAGAGAAATCGAAGTGTCTTCATTGGAGTTGAAACTCCTCTCAGGCGCTTAAAAGATAATTTCATCAAGACTTGCGTTTTTTGGGATAGTGAGAAGATTTGCTCTTTCTTCTTTTGATGTGGTTGAGTGTATCGATAGTTTGTATTTCTGTTGTATATAGCCTCCTGTAGGATGCTAGCTTTGCATCCAAACCTCATTGTCTCAGTGTTATATACTTTTTCCTTACACACCCCCCCCCAAAAAAAGGAGTTACTTTATGACCAATTTGGACTGTTTGAAGTGTATTGTCTATACTGAGATAGTACCAATTTTTAGGTTTCTTGTAATGCATCCAAACCTCATTATCTCTATTAGTAATATTTACTTTTTTTCCTCCCCCCCCCCCCCAAAAAAATGGAGTTACTTTATGACCAATTTGGACTGTTTGAAGTGTGTTGTCTATACTGAGATTGTACCAATTTTTAGGTTTCTTGTAATCACATTTTAAAATCTTCAAGATAATCTTAATAAAGCAATTATGCTTATCGGAATTTGTTGGGGGCTTATATAAAACATTCTAAGGGTTTATACATTGGTAGAGCCTTTTGATGAGAAGTTGTTGGTCTTTGGGGAAATGTACGAGAAGTTGCCCATTGTTGGCTTTCGGCTGCCATAGGCCTGTCAAGATGTTCTTTGGTGTCTCAATTCTCAAGCACACTAGGAGAGTTTAAAGTGAATAATATGTGTGTGACAAAATACATGTTTTGTGGCACTCTAGAATCACTTCTGGCAGAATCTATAAGATGATTCCAATGAATTTCGGTAAATAAAATTTTCTTGGGGAACATCTTTTATGTCAAAGATGATAACAGGGCCTTTGGGCACGCCTAGGAAAAGTCTATTAACTATGGTTGTGATCTTCCGAAAATTGTATGAGAAGTTATTAGATGATATGGCATTGCTGACCCATCAAAAGATTTTTGTGAATGCAAGACCATTAATAGCCTAGGGTTCTTTTTTTGCTGCCATAATGAATGTGTTTTGGGTTATTTTACAATTTTTGCTTCAAGATCTGCATGGTGGTGCTAACAAAGCCGTTAAACACATAAAAGATCTTGATAGGCTACATTATTATTGGCCATTAAAGCATCAAGCTCATTGAAATTGTTTACATAGATATGTAGAGTAACATTTAGAGTAACCCATGATGTTTTGGTACTAGAATGATTAGATCCTCTTGTTAACCATCCTATCAAAGTCTCTTACACGCTATATTCGATGGTCTGGGGGAACTGTCCAAGCAGTATTCAAACTGTCGCATATGCTTCTTTTGACTCATCAAAATGTTTTACAACATTTCTTAGGACCACCAAGTATGCCATTATGTTGCATTCCACTATGATATCCATTTCTCTTCATTTTGGGATTAGGCTTCAATATCTACGAGGTGGTGCTAATGAAGACCATTATACACGATATTTGAGTACTTGGAAAAAATGCACGGCTAGTATTTGAATGGTGACATATGCTACTTTTGATGCTCCTGTGTGTTTCATGGCATTTTCCAGGATCATCAGTTAGAATACGTTGCATTCCACAACATATGCCCCTTTTTCTACGTTTCCGAATTAGGATTCAAAATCTAAAGGATGGTGCTAATGAAGTCATTACATATCGAAAGTTAACTATCGGGTAATTCTGAACATTCTAAATGGAAAACGGGCAGAGCCTTTTGCAAACCCTAAACGTTATTGGGTACGGTTTTTACTTTTTGGCATTCTGCAAAAATATACTCCCTTCATCTTGAAAAACTTCTCAAAAGTTGCTATTGTTCGATGTCTCAAAAATGTTGAGATATTTCTTATTTTAGGTAAGCAAGTGACTCTTCATCTTACTAATTAGGGAGGAAGTATGGCAACTAATGATGTTCCCTATTTCCTCTGTTTCAAAGTTTGACAAGTTCTGTAGAATAGAGATATGAAAAATTGTCAAATGACGACTATGTGGTCCTCGTGGCTGTCAAAACGTTCTATAACATATTGAGTCCATTGTGGGGTGATTTGAATGTCTCATATACTCATATGACACCATGGCTCGTTTTGTGGCCTTGTTGAATGGCCCCTCAAAATCTACAAGATGCACTAACTAAGCAATTGAATATGTAATAAGAGGTTTTGATTGTGGAGGAGTGCCCCTCAACACTGCTAAAATAAGGCTTGTGTACATGATTTTTCTGAATTTTTGGAAAACTAATGTAGAGGTGGCCAAATGGTTAATATCTGCCTGGTAACCTATCAAAATGTTTTTTGGGATTTAGAACGTCTTGGAAAGTTTAGGTGTTAGAATGCCTAGAGCATCTTGTGTCCACTAAGATGAAGGCTATCTACATGGAATTTAGGATTTTTGTGAAAAAGAGTCTTGACGAATGTTCAAATGGAGACTATATCCTACTTTTGGCCCTTTCAACTTTTTCTAATGACATTTTAGGACCAAGCCAGGGTGTATTATATACCAACACAATGTTAGTTTTTGAGTGTTCTGCAATGATGCTTGAGTATGCATATTGAAATTTGTTTGGGGGATATCCACACTATCTTAAAAAGTTTTTGGTGATAAAGTGCTGAGAGCTTCTTGCGAACCCTAGAATGAATGCTATTAAACAAAGTCTTCGATGTTTGTGGAAAAACGTCCAACAAGAAGTCAGTTTGGTGTTCTGACCATTCAAAATATTTGAGGGTATTTTAGGTCCTTTCTAGATGTTTCAGAATTTTGACCATGATGACTACTATGAAATGACTTCAAAACCAAATGATGAAACCATCCCATTCATCGAATTTTTTATTTAGTTATCGGGAACATCTTGGGGCATTGAGGTAGTAGAGTAGTTTGAGCCTCTTCTTACTACTAAAAGAAGTCTATTACACATGTTTTATGTGATTGTGATTTGTGAGGAAAATATTGAAGAAGTTCCAAACAGTGATTATGGTCCTTTTAATCCTTTAAATTGTTTTTGGGTGTCTTAAGACACCATTATTGACGGTGTAGTGTATTACCACCATAATGCCTGTTTTCCACTATTCTGGAGTCATACTTAAAAATCCGCCGTAGTCTTAATGAAGCCTTTCAAAAGCGCAAGGACTGCTGAGGCCCTAAAGCTCCCGAAAGTTGTGGCATGGTGAGCAAGACGAAGGGGCACCACATATCTTGGATGGGAGGGACATATATTTTGCTTTAGTGCTTTTTGTTAGTGTTATACAGTTTTGATATTCTAATTTTGCTTGGGACAAATTGTTATCAAATTATTCAGTTGAAAAGTTGAATTCTTTTCTTTCTCAATTGAAAGAACCAAATAAATAATCGAAAAATTTGATGAATTCATTTTCTTGGGGGGGGGGTCCATGCTCATTCATTAGCTGTCCTAAACATGATTTAGGATTTAGGGTTTTAATTAATTGGGTCTTAAATTCGGGTTTGACTTGAAGAAATCTCCTGCAGTTGTTGGATGGTGTCTCTAGGTTCGTCTTTACCAATAGTCTTGGGTGCATATGACTTTGAACAAGATTTAGAGCTGTGATGGTTTATTGTTTCATATCTCCATTTCTTGCTTAAGATTTCAATGAGGTGTAGAAAGCATGTGCCCCATGCCTCGGCCTGAGGCGCACAATTTTACAAGCCTAGAGAATTTGCGTCGTCGTAGATGCAATGAAGCTTGAGCCTTGATAGTTTCCTTCTAAAAATTATGAGCGTAATGATAGAAAACTTGAACACATTACTATACAAGATAGAGATATGATGTGATAACAATCTGATTGCATTCTGACAATAGGACAACCTCGTCTCAAACTGGACCAGGGGGTGCAGAGCAAAGCCAAGGGGACCAGCAGCAGCAGCAACATCCACAGCTTCCACCGCAAAGACAAGTAGTTGTTCGAAGATTTCAGATTGCTTTCCAGCTTGATTTGTTGCTCATAATAAAGTTGGCGGCGGTGATCTTCATATTTAATCATGATGGTTCAAGACAAAGGCTTGCTTTACTCGTATTTTTAGCATCAATCGTATATCTGTAAGTGTTAGATTTGCATCTTTATGAGAGAGATTTGCTTGAGGAAATAATACGAATCTTGTTACCTGATTTTCAGAGCTTATATTCCTTGCTCTAGTCGTTTCTCCTTGGTGAGAAAACCAAGGCACTGTTTATACCTTTACCCATCTAGGCCATTTTAACAAGCCCCCCCCCCCCCCCCCAAAAAAAAAAAAAAACAGGGGGAAAAAAGGCAACAAACACAAAGAAAAGAAAGTCAAAATGTAGGTACTCTTGACCCTTGTGTTTGTTCCTCCTCTGCTCTACATTTAAAGTTCTACAACTGTTGTAAACGCTAAATAGGAAAGAAATTTGAAATTCTTTCTCCTTTAATGATCTAAGCATGAATAGAGTTTATAGTCATACCATTTGATACAGAATTGAAATTTTCAAACATTACACCACTCCACAAGACATGAATTCTTCTTGAAACAATCTGGAATAGGGCAGCTGTAGCTCTAGCTCCACTTGTGCGATGGATTTCACAAGCAATGCATAGAACCTAGCCATAGTGCTACAGTACTGAAATTTTCGTGTTGGGCTGCAGATACCAAACTGGCGCTCTAGCTCCACTTATGCGATGGGTTTCACAAGCAATGCATAGGGCAGCTGCCCCTCCACGGCCCCCACGGCCTGCTGCCAGAGCAGAACCTATTCCTGGACAAGGGAATGAAAATGCTGTTGCAGCGGCTGCTGCTGCTGGTAACCAACTTTGGACATTCTCTTGGTTATTTTATTTTTTTGTGATTGTGGTATGTCGACATTACCAGTCATAGTTGCTTTTAACGATAATCACTTTTCATAGATTAACTTCATATTGATGCAGAAAAGCAGCATAGGAACCTAGCCCTAGTGCTATATTGCTGAAGTTGTTAACTGGAGGCCACTGATGGTATAGGAGCTAGCTACTAATCCTGCTTAGGTCAAGTACTTAAAAATTGGCGACTGTAGTTCTGACTTCTGAGTTAACTAGCTAATCAGTGAAAACGGGGAGACACTGTCATAGAGACACATATGGCTACGCTTGTAGTCAATGCAATCTGGTATGTTTTGGGAGGATTTTTTCTTTCAAAAAAAAAAAAAAAAACTCTAGAGAAAAATTCACTTATGTGCTTAAGGTGGCAGAGAAGAATGGAGAAGAGATTTACTAGGAAACAAGGAGCTCATTGTGCATGTGAAGATGTGTTGAATAATGTATGTAATTGCAGAACACGATTGGGGAATGGATGTCCTAGTGTCGTTGAAAGCAAAAGTGGCTTTTTTTTGGGGGAGGGGGGGGGGGGGGGGGGGGGGGGGGGTTGTTAAGCCTTATAAAGAAATAATGTCAAGGAGAATTAAAGTAGAAGCGAAAAGGTAAGACATGCCCAAATAATGAATTCTTAACCAGCCCCTAGCCACACGCCTATTGTCGAGCATCATGTGCATATTTATTATCGGACAATCTCAGTTACATTGATTAGTCCGTCGCCAATTCTTTGTATTAGCACTTTTAGGAGGGTTTGCTTGTCTCATGGTCTTGGGTACCTGCCTTGTACGACAGACGGACAACCCGGAGCTGAAAATGACAACCCACCTGCTGATGCTGCAGATGAAGTAGCTGATAATGAACCTGCCCCTCAGGCAGGGGTTGAAGGAGCTAACCAATGGTGGGGTATTGTAAAAGAGATCCAGATGATCGTTTTTGGCTTCATAACCTCCCTCCTGCCTGGTTTCCATAACATGGATCATGCTTAGTGGGATTACTCCATTAAATAGAATCAGTTCACTAGTCCCGTGATTTCAGGATTCTTGTTTAGAGTGGAGATGAGGATCAGCTGTCACTTGTTGATATTGTACACACCCTTTCTACCGTCTTTTGGGAAGGATTGTTCTGTGATATAGATGCTTGTAACTTTCAGGGTTGGACATGCCAGATTTCATTAGGATGGACGTGTTTTGCAAATTCATGCGACGTTGCTGATGTTGCTTACTCCTAAATTTACCGCTGCATCCTGACGTGGATTGTATTGTTGCTGCAGCCATCATGTACTTTGCTCGGTAATTAATGGGAAACCTTGATTGTAATTCAGGGTGTCTTTTCAATCGCAAACCATAGAATGGAACACTCTGAATTCGTCGTCGTAATCAGTGAAACCAGTAGCCTCGGCAAGGTGCAATTCCGTGATTGCAGGGAGGTGGTCTACTGGTTGCTGTTGGATATTACCTTTAGAGAGCGCGGACGGCCCATCTGAAAGGGCATTTCAATGAGACTACCAGACCTGTTGGCCCCTATTACTTTTTCTGTTTGCAGCGTTTTTGTTTCAGTATATTTTAGAGCTCAAAAATCGTCAAAAATGACTACTAAAACTGAATACCTAAAACCCATACATCTAATTCAAGCAGCTCGTGAGCAAGATAACTGAAACTACCAAAACTGAATTGAAAACCTACAAAGGTGAACTGATATTCTAGTTCTCGAACTAGTTTAACAAGTCGTTAATCGAACTGAGAAACTATTAAAATTAGCAAAAACTTATAGTGGTTGTCATTGTATGACAACTACCATAACTAGGAAAACCTAGGCCGTATATTTATTATAATATGATCTAAATCATTGATTTATTTTAGTATTTAAATGGACAAAAATGCATTATGAAAATCATGAAATATTTATAAATTCTGAGGAAATAATATTTTTGTAAGGCTTGTTTGGAGTTTGATATGCCTCAACCTTCAAATATTCCGGTGACCCTTCATATCTTTCAGTTGCCGTTCAAAAAATTCCTGTAACATGGTCAAGTCAGGCAACACAAATCCAGCGAGAAGTCAATAAAGGGTCGCTGGAAATTTTTTTTGCCCAACTTGACCATGTCGTCGGAAATTTTTCAACGGCAACTGGAAAATATGAAGGGTCATCGGAAAATTTAAAGGTCAATGGTGACACATATCAAACTCCATACAAGCCCTACAAAAATATTGTTTTCTCAAAATTTATAAATATTTTATGATTTTTATAAAGCATTTTTGTTCATTTAAAAACTAAAATAAATCAACGGTTCAGATAATTGTATTATAAATATACGTTATAGATTTACTTAGTTATAATGGCTGTCATACAGTGACAACCACCATAAGCGCATCTTTAAAATTATCTGATTCAGTCATGATTGAAGATTGTGAAACAGACAACCTAAGCGAACTTATGCTTAAATTTTCCATTTAAAAATTTTTTTAAATATAAAAGCCAAATTTTAGCAGGTTTTTTTTAGTAGACATTTTCTTTGAGTTGTGACCAAAAATGATTGACAATTTTGTTCATATATTCAGATTAATCAATGAGCCTAACTAAAACCAATTAACAGAACCAAAGCCACTGAAACAAACCAAACCATGTTCTCTTATAAATGCAGAAGAAAATAGTAGATTCGTCCACAATCTGATTATGTGACAATTCAAACCTAAATTGCAAACAAGAGTAGGGTCATTGAAGTTGCATCATCCAATTTGATTGTGACCAGAATTTACTCGGACTAATCCAACTTGTGCTATCATCCATCATCCAATTAACCCTCTTCGAATTAATCCTGATACAAATTGACTTGCATCTTCTGAAGGAAAAGCACTTCGGCATTGACCTTGGGAAACTAAGGAGAGTTTCCTAAACGCAGATACGTGAGATCACAAGGCATCCTAATCATAAGGTTTCTTAGGCTGAACGCACAAAGGCATAAACAGAAGTTCCATTTGCATATGCCAAGTATTTCCACTTCTAAGAAGTACAATTTCTCAACAGCCAAAATGCCCATAATGTAAACAAACTCAAAACAAAAATGGATGGTCCTAAATCAGACACCGGAAAAAAAGACTTCTGCCTATGTCTTCTAGGTTGGGTTTTCACCCGTCGTCTTCCTCATCATCATCGTCGCCTGCAGCAGCCGCAGAGTTCAAGGCATTGAGTCGTTCAATCAATCTCGCCTTCCTCTCCTCATAGGTTAGCTTCTTCAAGTTATACCTGCATTGCCAGAAATAATGGCCATGTTTAAGAACTTAGATTGGAAAACTGTTATTTTTACAAGCACCCATAAACATGGCAAGGCCCTCTAGGAATGGTGGCCTAGTTCTAGGGTGTTGTTCAGAAAGACTGAAGCTCAATGCCACCTAGGAGGGTCGTGTATGTCCGTAAACTTTATCCACCCAACCCCAACCCCACCTAGGAGGGTCGTGTATGTCCGTGAGCTTTATCCCGCCAACCCCAAACCATAAACATGGCAAGTCCCTCTAGGAATGGTGACCTAGTTCTAGGGTGTTGTTTTTCCAAATAGAAAGACTGAAGCTCAATGCCACCTAGGAGGGTCGTGTATGTCCATAAATTTACCCCCCACTTCCCCAACGCTCACCCCCCACCCCCAACTGCCCCGGGGGGGAGGGCTAAGCACTCGCCTATCAGCACGATTACCCAGCCTAACAGGGCCCAAAACCATTAGCAACCTGCAACATAAAAGGAATCTAGTTTTGACCAAAAAGCCAAATTGGACTGACCCCAATATCTATATTCCAAAATCCTACCAACACAAACAAGGCCAGATCTTAAATTTAACCAACCAATCAAAGCAGCCAGCAGTTGGTCTAGAGTCGTCATGATAAAGGCTATACAAAACCGAACTGATCAACCAACCCATAGGTCCCATACAACGCAAAACAAGACCCAGCCATGGAACTCACATGGCCTAAACTCAAGACCATTTAGCAGTCCCAAACCTCCCCCATAATAAACCTGATCCAAAACCTGCACAGATTTTATAGTCCCTTCACTGTAATTGCAGGAATTGAACAGATAGCATTGATTATGCAGGTCCCTTTTTATGGACTTACTAACTTCAAGATCAAAGCCTATCAGCTAAGAAGCAAATCGTTTCACGAAGATTTCAAGGAAATCAACTTTACTGCTAACTAAATCAGGGGAAAGCTCACCTCTTGTGCTCCTTTGGTGGCTGCTTCCCAGACTTCTTGGCCGTAGGGTCAGCTCGGATGGCTGCATGAACCTTCTTGTACATAGCCTCCAAGCCATCAGCATCGATCCCCTTTTTGATGTACTCGCTGAAATGAGACTGATACTTCTCTGGTTCATCTTCCATCAAAGTCTGGGAATTCGCAAATGTGTATTAAGTCAGCCCTGATGAAGTGCCCAGAAGCATGACCAACAAGTAAAATACGTTTAATTACTCCCACTCTTACCCTCATATACGCAGCAACATGTCCACCATAAATGTACTTGCGGTGCACCTCAGGATCCAGCTGTTTACTGTCCTTTGAGAAGCCAGCAAACCTCTTGTCACTGTGGGGAATGTCCAGCCCACCATCCAGTGCTCCCTGCATAAAAAATAACAGTTTCTATATAACATAATCTCAACTCTTGCAAGACAAAGAAAAATGACATCTTTCACATTGAATTATTTTCAGCCATACCCAAACCAGAATGCCTTAGCATTTTTCGTTTATCACAAACATAAAATAATATATATGATGCTGAATGGAAAACAATACTGTGGAACAGTAGTACAAGACCAGAAGAAATGAGATGGATCACCTTAAGAGCACCAAAAACACGGTTTCCTGTAGTTGTCCTCACAAGGCCAACATCAAGTAGAGCACGGAAAGGCCTTCTGGTGTCCGTTGGTTCAACAGAGAAGTCCTCACCAGTTGCCTGATGCAAACTGATTATCAGAACCCCATCCAATTTGGATAAGAATAAGAGAAATATGTTGCAGGACATCTCGTCAATACCTCAACATTGCCTTCATACTCCTGGTCCATCTCAAGCATTTTGAGGACCCTTCGGGCAAGAAGCAGCCCAGTGCAGTATGCTGCAAAATCAAAAAAAGATCAAATCTGATAATGACAACAGCCAAAAAGAATAGGATTTAGATTAAAAATCAAAGGGTATACGTTTACCTGCCGAATAGTTAGTAAGGCCCACTTCAAGCCCATAGCATGGCAGCTCATGAGCATATGCAGCAGCAAGCACAATGTCGCCGGTGATGCTGGCAGAAATGATTTGTGCAATTATATCCTTGTTGGTCTATATGCTAAGTCAAGGTTAAACCATGCAGCTCAACCTCACAACATCTACTGAAGAATAATGTGTTGGGCAACCTTAGAACAAATAACTAGCAGCACAAAATAAATTCCACAAAAGAGGCATTCAACCACATAATGGCAAATTTTGGGCTTGATATGCTTCTCCAGAATGTGTATCAATATTCAAGCATAACAATGGCAAAATTCATTGAACATATCAAATAACTCATCAGGCAACAAAGGATACAAATCGAACAACAAAGCGGTACTTGGGAGTGTTGTACTTGTTCTTGTCTTGGTTGATCAAGCGAGTTCTTGCCCGATAATCAGTCTTCCCCTCTAAAAGTTAAAAAGGGACTCGCATGAGACACAGAAGAAAATGTTTCTCCAATCACCAAATCTTAAAGGCTGTAAAAGTAGGTTCACGTACCTCTCCTTCTCTTAAACTTCACTTGAAAACGCTTGAAGTATGCCCTGGTCTTCTGTGCCTTCACAAAGGCCTAGAAAGAGAGGAATGTCAACACAGACACCCTCAATAATAAACACACAAAAGGGCCAACACAGAGACACAGTTTTACAAAAACAGAGACAAAAACAAGGTCATCTACCCTAATACAAAATTCAAACTCATGCAGCTGCTGCAATCAAATGG